>CM038635.1:4996131-5398631 GCA_021554675.1 Leuciscus idus
TTACAATTTTTATTATTCCGTGGCAGAAACGAGCTTCCATAGTGTCTTGATGTGCCAAATTTTAAAATGATATTTGAGAGTGGAATCAGGAATAAAAATGGAGGATAAATACACTAACCACATTTACAAACAGTGAGAACTGACAAAGAACTGAACAGATAGGGGGTTTATACACACACACACAAGTCAACGAGGAAATTAAATGAGAAACAGGTCAGTAACTAAGGAAACTTACTAGGGCACAAAGAAGACTGTGGCAGTGGCTTGTGGGCAGGGATGGGCAGTATTTCAGATACATGTATTTAAAATACGTATTTGAAATACAAAATACTATTTTGTATTTTGTATTTTAAAGCCTTTGGAAAAAATCAAATGTATTTTGTATTTAAATACATTTAAGATTAGTATTTTTGTATTTTCAAAATACATAAAATACTTTTTGCCAGTCAACCTCTTTATCAGGGTATTGATTTTGTGCATCAACTAGTTCAGAGACATTCACTAGCTCAGCATTGGATCAGTGATTTTTTTTGGAATAAGGTGAGAATGTCATGATCAATTCTACTTGTTGATTAAAGTTAAAATAGTGCATTATTCACTTCAGTTAACATGAAAGAATAAAAGAGCTCAGACAAGTGGGAAAATAGCGTTAGCCAATCAGTCTAGACTAGCTTGTCAAATGTGTTTAAAGCATCACTGCGTGTTAGGGCTGGGTGATATGACACTATACATATCATAGCGATGATATAAAGTTTGAATTGATGGAACTTTTTCTAAATCGTTTACATAGATGGGCCTATTTGTGGGGTAAGCAAATTTATCCGTGCAGCTTTTAGTGGGCAGGAATTATTGGAACGTTGGAGTGGAAAAGAAGCACTGATGATGAATGATACACCACAAACATCTTCAGCTTTTAGTTTTATTGTACATAAAAAATAATAATAAAAAAGGGGTAAATAGTGTCAAATGAATCTAAATTAATTCTAATTTAAAATTTTAGATACACTTTCTAATTTTAATAAACTTATAGATACAAATAAACTTTACATAAAATAAACATAAAAATATTTTAAAAGCATTGGACTACCTGCAAAAAAAAAAAAAAAAAAAAAAAAAAAAAACTCAAAAGAGTTTGAAATTCAGTTTATGCTGTGGAATCAAAACTGATATTGAGAATTGTGAAACCATGATATTGTTACTGTGAAGTAAAATTTAGATTTTGGTCATATCGCCCATCCATATTCTTTGATAGCAGAAAACGTTCCCACAGTTTTACATACAGTATGAATTTTTTAATAGTGTTCACCACAAGTAATAGACTACATTGTAACCAGAAATAAATAAGTATATAAATGGCTGCTATTTTGCATAAGTTTATTTGTAATTGCCAGAAAGAAAGAAAGAAAGAAAGAAAGAAAGAAAGAAAGAAAGAAAGAAAGAGAAAGAAGTGTGGCGTTAGATACATGTAAGAGAATAGCGCAATATCATTGTTAGAGTGCAGAAGATGCTCTTTTAGCGTACATGTTGCCACATACTGTCATAATAAAAGATATTTACGCATATAACACTAAGAGAAAGAGAAAGGTTAGGAATGAAAAGTCAGTAGGCCTGTGTAGTTTCTTCACTCACTGTGACCTATCCCTGCACTGGATGGCCAATTTCACATGTATTTTGTGTATTTTCAAAATACAAAATACTGTATTTGTATTTAAATACATTTTTTCACACAGTATTTTGTATTTGTATTTAAATACATTTTTCCACACAGTATTTTGTATTTGTATTTTAAATACATTTCCATGTATTTATGCCCATCTCTGCTTGTGGGTACTTATTTTGAATAAGTCCATCGTTTGCACACTTCAGAATCTCTCCGGAAGAAGTAGGTTATCCGTTTAATGACTACTGTGAATTCGGACATACTTCTTTAGTCAAATACTGTTTATCGCCTACTATATAGTGTGGATTTCACATGCAGCCTAAAGCCGGGTTCGCAGAACCTGACCACACAATTAGTGAGACAACGACAAACCAGCACTTCCTCCACACACATCGTCTTCATTCTTTTCAAGAGAAGCCATGATCAAAATTAACGCTAGAGATCGTTGAGATCCGAACGTGTCACGGATTGATGATGCCATTGAGCAAAGTGACATATATCTGATGCAATAAAGCCACTCCCACGGTATCTCTTACTGCAAATTAAAGCAGTTTATAGTGAAAAATGTAAATGGGTAATGTATAAGGAACATTGCACCTACATGTCAACTAACTCTCATTAAAGTGTTAGTAGAGTATTAGTAGACCGGTAGGGTTAGGGTTTGAATAAGTTGACAAGTAGTTGCAAAGTTACTTATAGTTAGTAGAATGTTCAAGAGGGACCATCAAAATAAAGTGTTACCAACTGTTTTTTTTAATTAATTTATTTTTTATCTTTCATTCTGGTGATTTTATATTTTGTTTTTGTTCTATTTGGCGCTTGGCAGATATGGTTGTTATGTACCATAATTGGTTGAGAGCAGCATGAGTACTCTTCAAAAAATCTTCTTTGTGTTCCACAGGGCGAAAAAATAAAGTTATGAAGTGAGAAAATAATGACAGAAAAATTGGCATTTTTGGCCAAAGTATGTCTTTAAAAAAATGATAGCAGAGACACAGAACACTGTGTCCTCGCATTTTATACTTGCGATTTATGTTTCTCCTGATTTTAAAACCATTTGTCTTGCAGTAATCAAATTTTGTGGAAAAATATTCCCATTTTTGCCTCATTTTTGGCAGTGATATCCTATTTGTCCCCTGTTACTAGGACAAACTCACACCTTCATTTGTACAAATTTCTCCTTGATGTCATTATAGTTTTTGTAAGATTACATTTTGAAAATCTCCAACTGACTTTTGATAGAATGTTTTCCATACAATATATAATCAACAGATGATTTTATTGTAATATGTGCAAAGTCAAGTCAGCTTTATTTATATAGCGCTTTATACAATACAGATTGTTTCAAAGCAGCTTTACAGAGACAACAGGGAAATAATGCATTTCGACTGTTGTTCAGCTGATGTCAGTTCAGTTGTAAAGATCATCAATTATTAAATTAGTTCATTTCATCTATGAAGCAGTTCTGCGAAAAGTGATGTGTAGTTCTACGTCTGTTTAGTTTCCTTGTGTTTTGGTTCTGTTTTCCCTGTGTTCCTGATCATTATTAGTCTTCCTGGTTAATCAGTTCCTGCACCTGTTCTGTTTTACCTTGAGTATTGTCCTGAGTATTTAAGCGGTATCCTCTTTGTTTTACGTGGTTGTGTGTCGGTTCAATCTACATTGATAATGACCATTGCCCATCTCGATTTTGCTGAATTGATCTGGGAAGTCTATGTTTCCTCTATAGATCTGCTGTCTCTGCGGTTTCTACAAACAAGCGGATGATATGTACATGTATTTATTTATGTGGTAAGCAGCCGTGTAATACGCAGGTATGGATAATGACCGAGGAACTGACATTGAGATGAATGTGAATGCTAATGGAGATCTCTCCCCCGGGATTATAGACCTTCTTGTTGCACATGAATACACTTTTTCAGCTTTCATAGACATGAATCTGGACTTTCCTTCCCTAATGGCATGGTGTGATGCAATAAAGAGTTTCTGCTTTATTTTGAATATAGTAACAGCACATGCATAGCAGATCACAACTTCAGACGCTTATTGGCTTTATAACATGGTTACATTATAATAAAAATTTTAGGCACACACATTTTTATTCAAATGTTGGTAACACTTTACAATAAGGTTCATTAGTTAACTGCCTTAGTTAACATTTACTAAGAATGAACAATACTTCTACAGCATTTATTAATCTTATATCATAATTTCAACACTTACTAATACATTATTAAAATCAAAGGTTGTATTTGTTAACATTAGTTAATGCACTGTGAACTAACATGAACAAACAATGATATTTTTATTAACTAACATTAACAAAGATTAATAAATACAGTAACAAATGTATTGCTCATTGTTAGTTCATGTACGTTAATATATTAACTAATGTTAACTAATGAACCTTATTGTAAAGTGTTACCAAAATGTTATTATAATAAGCAAATGTCCTTGTTCTGGAAGATATAGTCCCTGTCATTTAAACTCAGGTTAATATTGGCTTCCGTTGCACACAGTATACTAGATGAACAAGCATTTACTGTTACTATATTGTATATTTTAGCATGACCAATCAGTGTGAATTTACGATGGGAAATGTATTCCCGGTTACGTGACGAGAGTGTTGAGCTCAGGAACATGGTGATGTACTTAAAGTGTGTGCTAATGAAAAAGTCTGGCTTTCGTCCTGCTGGGCTCTACCTTCCCTTTGTCACCTGATGCATATGGATGCCAATGTCCCGATTGTGCTCGCGGTTCTTTCTCTCTCTCTCTCTCTCTGTGTGTGTGTTTTGGGTCCATTATTTTTTTGGCCTGCGCCCTTCATTGTTCTGCAGAGTTTGGCAGAGGTTAGATGGCACTATGTGACCAGGGCGTCTGGCACCGGAGCGAACCACCTGCATTCAACAATAGTGTTATTCTCCTGATACTGAAGGTGCTGTATAATATCAGAGGTGGATTCGCTTCTGCACTGATATAACAGACCCATATCTGTGCAGGCTCAAATTTACTCTTTCATGTTTGAAAGTGGTGTTCATTTTTGGGGCTTTTCTTTAATATAGTCTTAGTCCTTTGTCAAATAAAAAATACTGTAAAAATACTTTTTAGTTTCTATCTTATTTAGTCAACTAAATCTGGCGTTTTAGTCAATGCAAACTTAGTCACATGCTGCATAATGATTAAACTGATAATAGTGATAATGTTTGCGATTGTTGTCATTTGAGAAATGTATTTTTACATTTCATCAGAATTATTGCACTTTCACCTATAAGCACAAATCAAGACAATGTCAGTTCATACACATGGTTTATTTGACCTCATGTAGTGTACTGATTTATTATAGGCTATTTATCAAATATATTAATCTCTGTCTACATTATGAACACTGGTAAAACAAGAAACTTCTCTCAAAAAATTTAAACAGTAAAATTGTATTATATTTATGTTATATTAATATACAAATTGTATGAATGCATTTCTATTAAAACAACTGCAAAAAATACTTTGTTTTGTCACATAGAGGTTGCATAAGTGCATTTATTCAGCAAACTCAAACAATATAGTTCAGATCCAAGTTTGGATTTATTACAGGTTTGATGGCAGATTTAGTCGCACAAACAGTTCGAGCGGATCGTGAAGGAACACAGACTGACTGAGCTACACTTTCATTTAAGCAGAAAATATCAAGTGGAGATCGCTGAAATCCAGTTTATATGTTTTTCAGTGTATTCAGATCATCCACGCTTCTTCCACAGTGTAGAGAGAGAGAGTGTGCAAGGTTGCCAGATTGCAAAGATTAAGTAAAACTCCAGACAGACAATGTATCTTTTTTTAACAGAAAAGCTCTGATTGGGGCATTTAAACTCTTGACATCTGGCAACCACAAACATGAATGCTCGTAGTAGAGGTTTGTACAGAAGTCTCTAATATTTTCTCTGCTTTTTTTGACAAAAATGAAAAGTGATTTTGGTTAAATTTTTCTAAATTTTTTTGTCAGTGATATTGCATGTTGATATAGTCACAGTTATGGTTTAATGACCCTATTGTCGTCTCGTTATGAAAAAAAAAGAAGCTAGTCTATGAACTTTTTTCATCATAGATTTTGTTAACAAATTTAACACTATTTGAAAGTTGATTTTTGTATTGGCACACACCTTAAGGGGGTCAAGAACTGCATTGTTTTATTGTTTTATAATGTTTCCTGGGGTGCACTTATAATGTAAATTGTTATAATTTAGAAATAAAAGGCATATTCCTACCCTGATTTTAGCCTCTGGTTAGAACCATAGACTGTAGAACAATATAGACGTAGTGTCTGTGACGTCACCCGTAGTGTTTCTGAAGAGCATTTTTTAAGCTAAAAGTGGGATGTGATCGAAACCATAGATATTACCTCATAAGTTCAAGCAAATGCTCTAAAAATCCGCGCTCATTAAAGGATGTGCATTTATTGCATGGACAGAGAAAGCACTGACACCTGCAGGATTGCTGCTCGGTTTGAACGCTCTGTTTTGAAGGGGTGTGTCTGCTGTCAGACTTCAGTGTAAACACTCACTGATGTGATTGGCTGCTGTGAGACTTCAGTGTAAACGCCCACGGCTGTGATTGGCTGCTATGAGACTTCAGTGTAAACGCCCATGGCTGTGATTGGCTGCTGTGAGACTTCAGTGTAAACACTTCTGTGATTGGCTGCTGTGAGACTTCAATGTAAACGCCCACGGCTGTGATTGGCTGCTGTGAGACTTCAGTGTAAACGTCCACGGCTGTGATTGGCTGCTTTGAGACTTCAGTGTAAATGCCCACGGCTGTGATTGGCTGCTGTGAGACTTCAGTGTAAATGCCCACGGCTGTGATTGGCTGCTGTGAGATTTCAGTGTAAATGCCCACGGCTGTGATTGGCTGCTGTGAGACTTCAGTGTAAATGCCCACGGCTGTGATTGGCTGTGAGACTTCAGTGTAAACGCCCATGGCTGTGATTGGCTGCTGTGAGACTTTAGTGTAAATGCTCACGGCTGTGATTGGCTGCTGTGAGACTTCAGTGTAAACACTTACTTCTGTGATTGGCTGCTGTGAGACTTCAATGTAAACGCCCACGGCTGTGATTGGCTGCTGTGAGACTTCAGTGTAAACGCCCACGGCTGTGATTGGCTGCTGTGAGACTTCAGTGTAAACGCCCACGGCTGTGATTGGCTGCTGTGAGACTTCAGTGTAAACGCCCACGGCTGTGATTGGCTGCTATGAGACTTCAGTGTAGACGCCCATGGCTGTGATTGGCTGCTGTGAGACTTCAGTGTAAACACTTACTGCTGTGATTGGCTGCTGTGAGACTTCAATGTTAACGCCTACGGCTGTGATTGGCTGCTTTGAGACTTCAGTATAAACGGCCACGGCTGTGATTGGCTGCTGTGAGACTTCAGTGTAAATGCCCACGGCTGTGATTGGCTGCTGTGAGACTTCATTGTAAACGCCCACGGCTGTGATTGGCTGCTGTGAGACTTCAGTGTAAATGCCCACGGCTGTGATTGGCTGTGAGACTTCAGTGTAAACGCCCATGGCTGTGATTGGCTGCTGTGAGACTTTAGTGTAAATGCCCACGGCTGTGATTGGCTGCTGTGAGACTTCAGTGTAAACGCTTACTGCTGTGATTGGCTGCTTTGAGACTTCAATGTAAATGGCCACTGCTGTGATTGGCTGCTGTGAGACTTCAATGTAAACGCCCACTGCTGTGATTGGCTGCTGTGAGACTTCAGTGTAAACGCCCACTGCTGTGATTAGCTGACATCTTTGCATATGAAATAGCAACGCATTCTCATCCTAGGTCGTCATATACTGACTTTCGTCTACATCCGACGCACATGGCACCCTTTAGCGTCAATATGAGACGCATATTATGGGTAGGTTTAGGTCTGGGGTAGGGTTAGGGTTAGACCGCTAGGAGGCGCCTTCTGGACCATATTTATCTGCGTCTCATATTGACGCTAAAGGGTGACATGTGCGTCGGATGTAGACGAAATGTCAAAAGCGTCAGTATATGACGCCTTGGGATGAGAACGGGCTGGAAATAGCTAGTATTACATGTGGATAGTGTTGTCACGATACCAAAATTATTGTTTCGATACCGATACCAAGTCAAGTATTGCGATTTCGATACTTTTTCGATACTTTTCCTGAAAAGGGAGAAACACTCTCAAATATCATTGCTGTGCTTTATTTTAAAACCGGGACAACATACTAATCATATAACACACTAATAAATGAACATATGAACAGCAGATATATTAAACATATGAACAAAATATTAAATAACAAAATATTAAAAATAAATTAGAGCAATGACATTCAAGGTAAAAAAAATGTATAAATTTAGCAGCATTATCTCATTTATCATAAGAAACATAAGAGCTTTATCTTGATTCTGAACTTTGAATAAAAATATGAACAGCGATTATATTAAACAATGTTTAATATTGGTAACATATGATAAGCCTCATTGGTGATATATTTGACATGTGGGGAGAGAGTTGTGGAAGGCCTATACTTCATGTTAAACATAAATATATAGCAGCAAAGACAACGTCGGCAGTGTTGACGGCAAATAGGCTACAGAATAATTCGTTCTGTATTTGAGAGGTGCAATATTTGAAAATCGATCATATTTTTTTTAATTACATTTATATTGTATTTATGTCAAAACTTTCAAACATCAAAATGTCATTTATTAATATGTATTCGTGTCAAAATGACATAAAAACATCTTTTCCTATTCTATTTTGCCTGGAAACGCTTCCAACACGCTTGCGTGTCGCGTGAGAAATAGGCGTCGGTTCTATTTCAAGCATACACGCGTTTCCCTCGAGCTGCGCCCAGACGCGTGTGTCACGCAGGCAGTTAACATGGGAGCCGAAATAAAAACGGACACGACAAGCAGCCAGTGTGTCGCCGGCCTTACAAATCTGGAACGTGGTCATTCTTAGAAGTATCGATACTAATAAATTAAGGAATCGTGACGTTTTTAATTTCCGATTTACTTTTGAAGTATCGGTGCACCGTGCAACAGAGCAAGGTAGGCAACGTACTTCCATATGTCACTCCTCGCGTCATCTTTTTCTACGAGTCGTGGACCACTTGTGCTCGCACATGCAGCCATCTCGCTGTAGTGTTTTGTCACATGACACTGACAGCGGCAGGTGCTTTGCTGCGTGCGTCAGGAAAAAAACACAGACGTCCATAGGGAGGCGTTATTTTTATTTTTTTATTTTAAGTATCGATACTGATAAATTTAGGTATCGTGACGTTTTTAATTTCCGAGTATCGCGATACTTTTGAAGTATCGGTACACCGTGCAACACTACATGTGGAACTCTCTCGAAAACTTTAAGCACGTTTTTACTATTACAGCTCTCAAGGTTAATTAATCATTAAACTAATGTAAAGTGTTGATTATAGTATTTTATTTAGATCTATAGCATTATATTTAGATTGTGGCATGAAAGGTTGCAGTTATGAGCATTGTAGCCGATCACCGACATGTTTGCGCATGAATGCAGTGATCTCATCTTTGCAACTCGATTTCTGCTCACTAATGAATGCTTTCATCATAACAAGGTAAACACAATGTAACACACAACGCGCTGTTTGACTGACAGCTTCAGCGATCGTAAAGGGAGCGTTCTTTGATCGCTTTCTCTATATAATTTAATCACAGTTTAAATAACAGATTATTTTCATCCTACTAAGAGAAACTAGCCTGGGTTTCCCCATGCTGCCTTGAGCGCACCGCAATTTTATTCACGCTGCTAGGCAGCCTGGATACCATGGACCAGATTTTCGCCTCAAAGAGGGAACCAATCACAGAACGGGGAGGGAGCAGCAAGACGATGACGACGTCTATGCGACACACCGAAGCAGTTTGTTTATATCTATGGATCCAACATGGCATCAGACGCAAAGTTACCTTTCGATGCAGCCTTAGATAGTGTTCTAAGTAGTTTAGAACGCAAGTTTATTTCGTCTTCTGGTCATCTGGTATAATTGAAACGATTGGCTATGAGCTACGTACAGGCGCATTTGATAGACATTCGTAGCGCCCAATAAACGGCTCTGGGCATTCGTAAACCACGCCTCAAATACGAGAAAATGAACATGTGGTTCCCAGACCACGTCTCAATGAGACGAGGTCTGACGTTAGCCAGGCTAAAGAGAAACAATGTGAAGTTGACATTTTAGTCACTGGTTTTATTTACTAACACAGACAAAGAACATCTGACTGTACATTTACATTTATTCATTTAGCTGACGCTTTTATCCAAAGCGACTTACAATTGCTATATATGTCAGAGGTCGCACGCCTCTGGAGCAACTAGGGGTTAAGTGTCTTGCTCAGGGACACATTGGTGTCTCACAGTGGATTCGAACCCGGGTCTCTCACACCAAAGGCATGTGTCTTATCTATTGCGCCACCACCCCTCCTGTACATGAATCATTACATCAGAAATCACTGTTCACCGATCAGGCATTAGAATGAACAGTTACTTGCATGTTGTGACATTACTGTCGAGTCTATATCGTAAAAGTCTGTTTGCAAATCCTGCGCTGAAATTGCGACTGATTTACCAAAGAGTCTACAGTGAAATGTACCTCATACAAATAAATAATGCTCAGCTTAGACACATTGTTGAAAATAAATTACCACATTCCTAGCATTAGGATCCTTTGGAAGGTAATGTTATTTATTTTATTAGAGTGGTCCTGTATGGCTCTTCTCTTCTCCTCATCTCACTAACACACCAGTGTGCGGGTGTTTACCAGTGTGCAGTGTGCCAGAGTTGTGATGATGAAGTAGGTGTAGATCTTCTTCTGTAGAGGCGGTCTTTCACATATCTATAGGCACATTCCACAACCAGTCGTTCTCTGGGCTTGGTTACAATAAAAGTTGTTTTTGGACTAAAAACAGCTGTTTTCTATGTGAATATACAGTAAAGTGTAATTTATTCCTGTGATCAAAGCTGAATTTTCAGCATCATTACTTCAGTGTCACATGATCATCTTCAGTGTCACATGATCCTTCAGAAATCATTCTAATATGATCATTTGATGCTCAAGAAACATTTATGCTTATTATCAATATTGGAAACAGTTGTACTACTTCCGATTTTTGTGAAAACCGCCATACATTTTTTTTCCAGGATTTTTTTATGAAAACATAAGCTTTAAAAAATGCATTTATTTTAAATTTGTAACATTTTAAATGTCTTTGCTGTCATGTTTGATCAATTTAATTGATCCCTGCTGAATACAAGTATCAATTTCTTAAAAAAATAAATAAAAAAAAAATAAAAAAAAAATCTTAACAACACCAAGCTTTTGAAAGGGAGTGTATGTATGGATTGAAGCATATACAATGAAAGAAAGAATGTGCTGTATGTTATCTTTCTTATACTGTATGCCATTTGAACAAGAAACAATGCTTCTAAATATAAGATAAAACATACTTTCACTTATATAAATATAATAACTTGACCCTAGCATATAAAAACACAGTTTAACCTTTTGGCTAAAATCTTCATAATATAATGGACACTTTGTTGACACTTGTCTTAATGTGTGCGGTTGTGGTTTTATGACGTTCACCTGTTTTTTTTAACATCAAACATTTTAAAATTCATCAACATGACCTTAATATATATGACAGGGTTCAAACAAACATACACAGCCAATGTTAGAGAAAACATTGGGAGGTGAACATTATATGTCCTTTTTTTTTTTTTTTTTGTCCTTGTGTTTGTCGTTCTGTCAAATGTATAATGTTATAGAGCAATGTTTCAGAAAAACCCCAGCAATGCTAGAGATATGAAAGGCTGGAGTGAAACACAAAAGCAGTGTGCGAGAGAGAGGAACAGAGCGAACGCTGTGATAAATTGCAGAGGCGGGAAAACGAGTCACTTGAGCATAAAATTAGATTTTACAAATGTGTTGTTACCTGACAGTTATTTGACAGAGAAGATATGGCGACATTGGAAACGTATATGAATATTGCTAATCATACAGAGTAAATGAGAGGTTGGGGGTTTTGATGGTGAACGAGGGAACGAATCTTAATTCATCCTCTTTATCACTGAAGACTTACACTGGAGCTTGATTGGCTGCTGGCATTTATATGCTAATTTGAAATGCTCTGTAACTGAAGAAAAACTAAATGTTCTTCAGATAACCGATAGATGAAGCTTTGAAATGCTGTAAAAAATGGGCTTCATTATTGTTGGTTATGTAACGTATATTAATTCGATCATTAATTGTGTGACTTTTTTATATTTATTTATTTATTAATTAATTAAGTTAAGCCTCAGCTGCCATAAAGGCAAACAAAACAAAAAAAAATTAACTCTTTGTTTTATTAATTTAAACCAGTTTCACACACTATCTTGAAAACAAGGCGCACATAGTATCGAAATAGACCAAGAATTATAAAAATACAATTAAAAAATATGACCAAAAATAGCTGATATTACTTCACATGCATGATATGTTTTTTGTTGTTGTTGCAAAGTCTACATGCAATCACCTAATATATTATCTTACATATTTTGCTCACATATTTATATATGCAATTAATTGGGATTATTTAATAAGCATATCAGGTAATTTATTTGATTTAATTAATTTAGCCTAATCGATGGACAGAAGTACATTCATTTTCATTGAATACGGTATAAAGGAACTCACAGTCCATTTCTTTTCATGCATGTATGTTTGATATTTATTTTTAAGATGATAATTTCAATCTTGCCATTTAATATTTTATTTTATTTTATTTTATTGTATGTTCTCCAAAAACACACATGCAAGATGCATTTTTTATTTTTTTTATTTTTTTTTGTTGTTGTTGTTGTTGGCTTTATTCAAACACAAGCGGAACCAATTTGAATGGAAGTCCTACATAAAGTCATTAATAAATCAAGTCAGAAACTCATAAATAATGTTTCATTTCAAATGTTTGGCGAGGATGAAGGTGTGAAATGATATGAAAGGAAAATGGGTTAACAACATAGAAAGAAAGCTAAGATAAAAAATGAAAAACAATGGTCAAAAGATAATTGTCAGTTTGCCACTATAAAATACTCAGTAACATCCCAACCGAAGTCCAGAAGAGAAAAGCAATTGATAAAATGAGAGTCTATCAACGCTAATAAACAGTCCTTTTCTCATTCTTTTCTTCCAGGGCTTTTTATTGTATTTGTAAGCAAATATAGGGCAGAAATGCATTAGTCAGTTTGTGGTATAATCTTCATACTGAAAGTCATAATGCACGTCAGATGGAGATTAAGGACTACTGTAGATCATGTCTGTTTCTCCAGACTTCTCCACTCGTTCACTGGAGACAGACAGCGAGTTCTCCTCTTGTTTTCCGTGGGGAATAGACAGATGGAATGGGATAACAGGGCAATACAGCGTCCCTTAATTGGTCAGTGTTGTGCACAATGCTGGTTGCTTGCCGTAATTGTTTATTGCGGGCCATTGTCTCCTGTATTGTGTGTCAGTGCGAGTGGTTCAGTTATTCACAGGCATGCTGGGAAACGGACCAGGAGAGCCGGGTTACAAAAGAGCTCCCTCTAGAACAGCTGAGACATTCATCCACAACATAATGATATTGTCTCATTGTTGGGCTTTTGGCTGAGCTCTGCTTGGCTGTGTGGGCTGTGCATGGCAAGCCTTCAGACTGGGACAGTACATCCGGGTACAAGGCACCGGTTGACCCGTCAGCTGACCCGCCGCTGTAAAGTTGCCTTGTGTGTTAATGGGTTTTTGTTGTTATTGTTGTTGTTTTTGTTTTTGTTGTTTTGCAGCAATAGGCTGGAGTCTTAGTATGAAACACCATATAGTACGCAAGGAGAAAATACACTTTGTGTCTTTCCTTTTGTCTAGATTTTCTCAGTAAAAGATTATCACACCATATATATATATATATAACTAATTGAAGATAATATTAATGAAATAAAAGGCCACTTAAAGGTGGGATCGGTAGGTTTTGGCCAATGTTGATATTTGAAATCACCAAATCAAACACGTCCTCTGCTGTACCTGCCGGCCGGGGGTATGATGTCATCAATAAGTAAAAGCAATTTTTATTTTTTTTATTTTTTTAACAAGTAAACCCTGGTCTTGTATATACTGTAGTTACTTGTGGTCACACATGGACCATGTTCAACCTTGCAATAAATAAATAATCATAAAAAAAAAAAAAAGTGAAAGCAATGTGTTACTATGGTAATCCATGTCGAATGTGTTTTAATAGTAATGTGTGTTTTAACGCGTCAGTGGTTCAGCTCCGTTTCACGTGGAAGACGACACTCAACACCCTCAGTTATCATGATCAACTCGATGGCACGAGCACAACAGTCATATTAACAAATATATTACAACTATAACAAGATTAGGGGGTCATATCGATCACTAAATGAGGAACCATGCAAAGGAAACAAACATTAGGAGTACAGACCCTTTCCAAAAAATGAGAACATCATGGAAAAGTTTATTTATTTCTATAATTCCATTCAAAACGTTAAACTTCTATAGATTATAGATTCAGGGCCCACAACTTAAACGATTTCAAGTATTTAGTTGTTTATTTGTACATAATTTGGGCTTCCAGCTCATAAAACCCACGAAAACAGGATTTCAAAAAATTAGAATATTACATGAAATCACACAGTAATTACACAGTGATACCATGGTCATTGAACCAGGTTTTGGTTATTTTGGCAGTGTGGGCAGGTGCAAATCCTGCTGGAAAATGAAGTCAGGTTCATTTGGAGGAGGTTTAAACGCACCAGGCTTATATGTGTCTTTTTCACAACTGAATTGAATGACAATAATATCACAAATGAAAAAAAAACAAGCAAAGATGACACATGAGCATATTCAAGCAATGGTCAGCATATATTAGTTTTGTGAAACAAATCTAAACAATTTTACTCACCTATCAAGAAGACATAAACTTTTATAATGCATTATACTTAAAGGCTTTAAGTAAAGTGTTACCCAATAATCCATATCAGTCAAGCAGTTTAATCCAAGTCTTCTGAAAAGACATGATCGCTTTATATGAGAAATAGATTTAATTTAGGCTTTCATTCACATATCAAAACACATGCAAGCACACTTTAGCTTCCCTTTACTATTAAATGGATTAAATTGGTTACACCGCTCAAATCAGATTACTTTTACAATGTCTCGAAGCGTCAAAGTTTAGGTGGAATGAGCTTTCAATGGATGGACAGAAATATTACAAATATCCCAATTTGTGTTTTGAAGATGAACAAAAGTGCTGGTGATTTGATCCCAGTGACTCGAATCATTGGATTATCTTCATCATTTCAATAATTGTGTTGTTACTTTAAGAAGCAGTGTATTGTAAAGCGGTGTTCCTTCATCGGTATTAGTAAAGGTAACAGCTGTAATGAGCACATGTTTCTCTATCAGGATAAAACCCTAGAGATTAATTAGACCGCCTTTGTAAAGCTGTTTCAAAACTGGAAACAAGTTAATCGCAACTTAAACTGACTGATGTTAGAGAAAGATGTGCAAGAAATCTCAGATCAAAAGTTACAGCTCAATTTACATTGGGCCCTTTAGAGCACAGAGCCGTAAATATCCTGCACCATTAATGTGTCCTATCTCTTTATCCGTAGACATTCTCCTGATCGGAAACAGCGTTTGACGGAGAAGTTGCAAGCGTTTTGCTTTATGGCTTGTATATCTGGAAATAAAGGCATTTATTGCGAAGCTACACGCGGGGCGTTTTTCTCCTCGCAGCAGCTGATCTCCCCTTTTTATTAAATCTATTTTAGTGCTTCCGAGCAATGCACATTTTATCCTCTTAATAGTCAAATTAGTATATACTCCAGCAATTACTTAATGTACTCTAATGAGATTTCCCCACAAACCGGCAGGATTCATTTATTTTAATGCGTCGGGCTCTTTCCAGGGAGTTTATGCATCATGTCCCTTCAGAAGTCAAGCAGCGGCGGAGTCATAAATAGTGTGTGTGTGTGTGTGTGTGTGTGTGTGTGTCTTGATGGTGATTCTGATCTCCCTCTTAAACTTGTCTCCATGTTCAGGGTTGCTCTTGACCTGTGCTGAGGTCTGACTCAAGAACTCTTAAATATTCATGTGTTTATGGATCTACATGCTACGGACTCCAAAGGCAGGATTGGAAATATTAAAAAGGAATGTTAAAAAAAGCCCAAGGGTTATTCTGTGTTTGGCACAGCGTTCGTCTTGTCTCCAATTCAGAAGGGTTTGTGTGCCATTACTATTTTTGTAGGGAAAACTGTTTGACGTGTTAGATGTTATATACAAGATTAACATAGCATGACAATTCGGGAGATTTTAAAGTTTAAAGTACAACGACGTAACTCGCTCCTTAAACTACCATAGTACAATGTATCGTTGAAGAACTCAACTAGCTAGTCACGACTGTTTCCCCAAACCATATTGTCGCAAATTGGTTGGTTGAACCGCGTTGGTTAATGATGTCACACACGTGGTGGAGTAATAACTTCTTTAAATGAATCTGTTTGAGATCGAATTAATGCTAGATGTTTTGCTGTAAATTACAGACATGGCATCAGAGGACTATTTCTAATTTTTTCAGTTATTTTGCTTTATTTCCAGATTCAATCATAGGCTCGTTCTTACATAGTAGAGCACGTTCACACATGCGCACTCTTCTAAAATGACGCTTACATTCTTTGACAAACTAAAGGACATAAATGGCATTTGTATTATTTCAAAATAAAAGATACTGATTGTACTGAATGTCAGCTTGCTTCTGTTGCTCAAGATAAGGATTTATTGAGTCCACATGTCATGCAAAAGAGAAACTCTGCTTCTAACCACAGGTCGAGATCTGTCGCTCCAAACACATAACTGCGATTCGATTTGCAAATGTTCGTTGGAAATATTTTTCCGGGGAAACACAGACTCGTTGAACTATGCTGATAACGACAGAACTTGCCAACATAGTTGGCTAATGATGCTTTTGGGAAACACACTCCTGTTTGTGAATGTAAAAGGTCTGGAAAGTTTTAAAGAGTTTTTGTCTCCTAAAATAAAAGAAGTGATTCTTAACTCCCTGAAACGAGTCGTCAGTAATTCCAGTCTCATTGCTGAACCCACGTAAGTTTGTAACTAATTTGCATAATGTCAGCCTGTGATCTTGATTGGCTGAACAGCGTCTCTTTGCTCCGCCCTCAAACACTGTAGTGGTAGATGAGACTGGAAGAGTTTTCCGAGCTAAGAAAGCAAACACACTTTGATGCACTTCCAAAGTGGATGAGACTCGTGATATGGTAAAACCGACGCCATTGTTACTGTTCGTATCACTGTGTGTCAAGTGCTGAGGAAGAGCTGAGATACAGATATGCTAATGAGCGTTTGGTTTCCATCGCACACTGTAAGTGCTTGACCAATCACAACAGACTGGGCCATCTGACCAATCAGAGCAGAGCAGCTCACGGAGAGGCGGGGTTTAGAGAGACTGAATCCTTGATCGAACCGTTTCAGTCTCTGTGAGAAAAGAGCTGATGCTGCAATGGATATTATGAGAAAATATATATATATATTTTTTACTTTGGATGCATGAAAACCTTATGAGGAGTCTTTAACATTGCTTAATAGGGGAACGTTAACAAATCCATTGTCTGAGCAATCCAGTTAAACCATTTATAAACCCCATGCAAATTAATGCTCAGAGGTCAGCTCAGAGGAACTGGCCTTTAAATTTGCATGTTTATATATTTGGCCAATCAGTGTTTTCTGAAGAGTATGCACTGCCTTTCTCTGGCTATTTACTGAAAAAGTAAAAAAGAAAAAAGTTTCCAGTTTGAGTTTCAGATGCTATTATGCACCGTATTTGTGGAAAGTGCTAAAAATATTTTAAATCCCAAATAGCATGAAGTGATAATATGTGAAATTGAATTGTGTACAACTGAACAAACTTTAGTCTCCCAATATTTCTCTGAGCTCATAAGTCTTCCAGACCGTCATATCGCTGATATGCTGTGGGAAGGTGAAGCAGGTCTAACAGTATTAATCCTCAAGGGCTGAAGATTGCTCAGCGTGCTCCAGATGTTATCATTTTATTGTTTTTATAGGCTTCTATTACACACTAAAGTCAATAAACACAGAATTTACTTCTCCGGCTCTTCTATTGGTGGAATTTCTTGGCCATAAAATGCATTTCTGAAAATCTCAGCAGACCGTTATGAAATGACTTTTCCAAAAACGGCTTTAAACTTCCAAACTTCTGTGCAAAAATCCGATCCACTAGCTATAGGCCTGTGTGTGAATCTACTTTTTATTTTATCAGGGAATGAAAGGTGACCTGCAGGCCTTAAGGAGGCAAGGTAGCTTTGATGAGGCCATTTACTCTTCTCTTTCTCTCTTTCACTCTCCTCATCTCCATTATGGCCTTGAACTTTAAAAGCCTGTCAGAGACTCTTTCTTTCTGCTGAGCAGATCGAATAGAGGATCCTTAAGTACACAACCGAGCTCGCCGACAGCTCTAAATGCAAAACACCTCCAGAGGTTTGGATGCGATGCAAGCTTCTTCTCTGGGTTCAGCTTTGGTTCATCTAGTGATTTCTCTTGTTTTTTTGTGTGTTTTAGGGGGGATTTTTGAGCAGATGGATGGACCTGTGGCACTCGTCAGCTCAGAGGAACTGGCCTTTAAATTCGCTGTTAATAATATCAACAGAAACAGGACGTTATTGCCCAACACAACGTTAACTTACGACATTCAGAGGATTAATATCTATGATAGCTTTGAGGCCTCCAGAAAAGGTGAGTGGTGTGAGAACATAAAGGTTTTTGTCTGTTTAGACCAGAACTGTTGAGCAAATGTTAACTATGGGTGTGTTCACACTTGGTAGGCTTGATTCGATAATGCATAATGTTGATCATCTCACTTTTAGACCAAAACCCATTTTAAAAAACAAAAATGCATGCGATAGTGAAATATTATAGCTGACATGTAGTTGCAAAGTTACTTATATTCAGTAGAATATGTAAATCAGTTGTCACCAACCTTTTCAAGCCCAAGACCCCTGACCTCGGCCTTGATGACAGGCTAGATCTACCTATAGATTTTTTTCACAAGCAAACTGCCAATTTCGATACCAGCTGCCATTTTTTTCTTTTCTTCTTTGTCTAAGCAAATTTATTTGTTGTTAATTTGCTCTATAACAGTCCAAACTGGCCTTTAAAAACTGTAGCTTTTATCAATTCATTCATTAAAAACAACTACTTTTATCGCAATCAACGGGTTGGCGACCACTGATCTTAATAAAGCGTAACCAAATAAATAAACAGAGATATGTACATAAATAAATAAATATACTTCTGCAAATTGCATAATGCATTGTTCCACACAATCCTTTCAACATGCCCAACTTCATATTTTAATAGGAGGAAAGACAACTGTGTTAATCAAACCATTTCATGGGATATTAAAGAAGTTTTGGTTATCAGTTATTATCAACTACACTATAATGAAATGTCTTCTATCTTTGATACATGTTAATTGTCTGTCTATACGGATTGTTCAAACAAAACACTGTTCACTTTCCACAGCTTTGTAAAGTGTTATTATTAAAATTAACTTTATCTGGACAATAACTTTATTCTAGAGCTGCTGTAAAGCCAAAACAATCTCTGTTACTGTAATTTCCTATTTTCACTGTAAAGCTGCTTTGAAACAATCTATAATGTTAAAAGCACCATATAAATGAAGGTGACTTGACTTGTTCTGCATGCAGTGACGTGTCTTTCTCCCGTCGGCAGCGTGTGACCAGTTGTCTTTAGGTGTCGTTGCCATCTTTGGGCCGTCCCACAGCTCCTCATCCAACGCTGTTCAGTCCATCTGCAACGCCCTGGAGGTGCCACACATTCAGGTGCGATGGAAACACCACCCGATGGACAACAGGGACTCGTTTTACGCCAACCTGTACCCGGATTACTCTTCCCTGAGCTACGCTATCTTGGACCTGGTGCAGTTCCTCAAGTGGAAGACGGCCACGGTGGTTTACGACGACAGCACAGGTGAGAGTTAATGTCTTCATGTCGAGAAACTGTGAAGTCCTCAGAGTAGAGACTGTACTTCAGTGATGAGAAGCAGGAGACTCTCATAATGTTCCTGTTGCTGTCAGATTGAGTCTTCAGGCTTTGATATCATACAAACAGTTTGAATCAAAGTGGTCGAGCAATGACAGGAACAGGGAATGTATAGAAATTCATCTGAGATGCAACATAAGTGATATAAATATATATATATATATATATATATATATATACAGTGGGTACGGAAAGTATTCATACCCCCGGTAAATATGATCAAAAATGGCTGTAAAAAATAAATATTTTATTCCATTTTTTTTTATCTTTCGTTAAAAAAATTGGCAAAATTCTAACCTTTCATTTAAGTAAAAGAATTCAAATTGGGGGGGGAATCACATTATGAAATAAATGTTTTTCTCCAAAACACATTGGCCACAATTATTCATACCCTTTTAGTAAATACCTTTTTGCAATCTCCTTTTGCCAAGATAACAGCTCTGAGTCTTCTCCTATAATGCCTGATGAGTTTGGAGAACATCTGACAAGAGATCAGCGATCATTCCTCCATACAGAATCTCTCCAGATCCTTCAGATTCCCAGATCCATGTTGGTGCGTCTTCTCTTCAGTTCACTCCACTCATCAGGTCAGGGAACTGGGACGGTCATGGCAGAAGCTTCATTTTGTGCTCCCTAACACATTTTTGTGTTGATTTTGATGTTTGTTTTGGATCATTGTCCTGATGGAAGATACAACCACGGCCCATTATAAGATTTCTAGCAGAAGCCGCCCGGTTTGGATTTTTTTATGCGTTGATATTTGATAGAATCCACGATGCCATGTATCTGAATAAGAAGTCCAGGACCTCCAGCAGAAAAATATGCCCACAACATTAAAGATCCAATGGTATATTAAATTGTACACATGGGGTACTTTTTATCCTTGTGTGCACCAAACCCATCTAGCGTGTTTGCTGCCAAAAAGCTCTTTTTTTAGTTTCATCTGACCACAGAACCCTGTCCCGTTTGAAGTTCCAGTCGAGTCTGACAACTGAATATGCTGGAGTTTGTTTTTGGAGGAGCGAGGAGCATTTTTCTTGAAACCCTCCCAAACAACATGTGGGGATGTAGGGGTTGTTTTTATTTTTTTTATTTTTTTTAGGCTTTCTGACCCCAAGACTCAGCAATTCTCCATCTTTGATCCTTGAAGAGTCTTTGGCCACTCAAACCATCCTCCTCACCGTGCATTAAGATAATATAGACACACGTCCTCGTCCTGGCAGATTTGTTACATTTTTACTTGATTATAACTTCTTAATTATTGCCCTGATGGTCAAAATGGGTATTTTCAATTATTTAGCTATTTTCTTACAGCCACTTTATACTTTGTGACGCTCAACAATCTTTTGCTGCAAATCAGAACTGTATTATTTGGTTTTACACATTGTGATGGATGATTAAGGGAATTTGGCCTTTGTGTTTCCTCATATTTAAAATCCTGTGAAACAAGAAGTCATGGCTGGACAATTTCATGTTCCTAGTCACCCTGGTGTGCTGAAAAAGGTAAATATTAATGGGAATATACTTCAGAGATTTTTTATTCATAAAACATTCTAGGGTTATGAATAATTGTGGCCAACGTGTTTTGGAGAAAAACATTTATTTCATAATGTGATTTCCCCAATTTGAATTCTTTTACTTCAATGAAAGGTTAGATTTTTGCCAATTTTTTGAATGAAAGATCAAATTTTTTGAATGAAAGATTTATTTTTTACAGCCATTTTTGATCATATTTACCGGGGGTATGAATACTTTCCGTACCCACTGTATATATATATATATATATATATATATATATATATATTAGTGCTGGGAATTAATCGCATCCAAAATAAAAGTTTGTTTTTACATAATATATGTGTGTGTACTGTGTATAATTAATCTGTATTTATAAATACACACACATGCATGTATATATTTAAGAAATATTTGCATGTATAAACTGTATATATTTATATAAAATGTATATTATATATAAATAAAAATGTTTTATATATATGTGTGTATATATATATATATATATATATATATATATATATATATATATATATATATAACAACAATCTTAAATATATACATGCATGTGTGTGTATTTATAAAAACAAAATAATTATACACAGTACACACACATATATTATTTAAACACAAACTTTTATTTTGGATATGTTAAATCGTTGCCCAGCACTAATATATTTTAAAAATACAACCAGGATAACTATGTTAAATTGACTGTCTGCATTTTTCTCAGAGCTGTGCCAACAACGGTATAGAAGTTTGCTCTGAACATTCAAGAAGTTTTTGTGCTCACAAGGGACCGGATCTGGCATGTGCCGATGCCTTTTCTTATCTCTCTCCATCCACAGTTGACATGGTTTCTTGCTAGTCTATCCAGATCAGCTGGTCGTCTGGGTTTTTCAGGGGTTCTCTACCGCTAATTAATTTGACCACTACCATCAAATATGATTGACAATTAGCATACAGTTTGGATTGGCGGTATGGTTCCGTTCTGGGCGAGAACTCCCTGCGCATCCATGCAGCCTAGCATGGATAAGAGCAGGGAGAGCAGCAATAATCCCCCTTGGGGTAAACAGAACAGAACCAACATGAACATTTGCAAATTTATTTAATTCAAGATTTTAAAGTACAACATAATTCGATAATTATTCTGATTCAAGGGGATTCAGAATGTCAAATCCTGACAGGGCGAGAGGAGGAGCTGGGGATGGAGTAGGGTAATTAGCTCCTGAGAAACGCGATAGCTGCTGCTGTTAATACTGAAGGAGCTTATATATGTATATGGTGATAGGTGTCGTATTACTATAGGTAGATGTGGATCAGCTGAGGGTCAGCTGATGCGAGCTTGACTAACGTGACCTGCCAGAACTAACGCTACGCTTGATTTATGTTTTGGAATTTCGTAAGAAAATGGACGTAATTTGAAATCTGAGACTTTGTTTCATATCAATAGTAACAAAGCACAAAGATTAATGCGATTTTTTTGGATGGGATGCGCGCTACAATGTTCCATTCATTCATCATCTGAAAACAGGATGACTATCCTAATCGATTCTTGGGATTTAAGAATCGATATCAGTTCGTAAAAATGAGAATCGATTAAAATCGAGAAATCAATATTTTTTTGCCCAGCCCTTTTAACTAATGTTAACGAATTTGACCTTATTGTAAGAGTTTATTATGCATTCAGAAGACCAAGCAGACACAGCTCAATAAGTCAAACAATCCAAATCATTTGGATATGACCAAATATTGGTGATTTCAGTGTGATAGACCTTTTTTTTTCAAGCCAGCTATCATGTTTGTGAACCTGCTTGACCACCCATGGGCTGGTTTGAGCTGCCACTACATATCCAGTAATTGACTCTTGTTGTGCAGGTTTGATCAGACTCCAGGAGTTAATCATGGCTCCGTCCAGGTATAACATCCGACTGAAGATCCGGCAGCTCCCGCTGGACACCGCGGACACCAGACCTCTGCTCAAAGAGATGAAGAGAAGCAGAGAGTTTCGCATTATCTTCGACTGCAGCCACATAATGGCGGCCCAGATCCTCAAGCAAGTGAGTCCACACTCATATCCCACGATCCCAACTCAAGTCTGTTTGAAGTTTCACTCCAGGTCCAGTGAAGCTGTATTGGATTTGGGACCTGACGTTTTAAATTATATATGCTATATGCTTTTGCTGGAGGCAGAATGGAGATTAAACTCCACATACGTGTGAACATCTACAGTGGACCTGATGAACGATTCCCTTCAGCTGTCCTTAAAAAATGTGTACATGTTATTGCAAAAACAGAATATTAAACTAAGTGGCATTTTTAAGCTATTAGGCCATTTTTCTATGGTTTGGCACCCTTAAGAAAGTCCTGCAGGAGTGCAAGGCGGTGGATTTACACATGTTTTCATTTACAGGGAAACATCCACTGGTATTTTTTGTATTTTCTATCTCTTACAGAGCACCCATAGTATTTTTATTTTTTTTAAGTGACATTTGTAAAAAGAAAGATACCACAAGCTTACATTTGAAATTAGGATAAACAATAGATATGCTGCTGAAAATGAAGGGTACAGTAAAAGTGTTTAGTGAAGCGGCTGTAGCTCGAGCATCATGTGTTTGAAGACGCCATTTGCTTTGATGTTTCTTAGAGAGCCAAACATCAAAGGTTTGAAAGGCAACTAAATTGTTTCTTAGTTTTGCGTACATGAAGTCTATAGCAGCACAATGAACCGGATGGTAAAATGTTGTGAAAGCCCAAAGTACCCTTCAGTTTTTTTGACACAAATGCTTGGTTTATGTGTCCAGCCAAAATCATATCCTTTCAAATAATGTGTTTGAAGTCAAAATTATGAGATAGTAAGTAATAATGAGATAAACAAGTAAAAACTATGATATAATAAGTCATAATTATGAGATATAAAGATACAATTATAAGTCAGAATTCTAAGATAAAATCAATTATGACTTTTTGTCTTAATTTTTATCTCATAATTATTATGTAGTATGTCATAATTTTGACTTAGTATCTCATAATTTCAGCATTTTATCTCATAAGTATTACTAAGTTTTGTAAATGTTGACATTTTCACATAATTATGACTTAATAACTCATCATTTCTTAATTATCTCATAATTATTACTTAGAATATCATAATTTTGACTTTTTTCCTCATAGTTATGACAGTGTCTCATAATTTGAGCTTTTTATCTTATAATTATAACTTAGTGTGTCATATGTTGACTTTTTTCTCAAAAATATTACTTAGTATCTCATAATTTCAACTTGTCATCTCATAATTTTTACTTACAATATCGTAATGTTTACTTTTGTTTCTCAAAATTATGACAGCATCTCATAATTTCAACTTTTTTATCACATAATTGACTGAGGATCTATTCCCCCCATAATTATGACTTAGAGTATCTCATAATCCATTTTTTTTTAATGTCATAATTCTTATGTTGCAGAAATGGGCTTATATAGAGTACAGACTATGTGTGGTTAGAAAAAATCAGGCAATTTAAGTGTCTAAATACTTTGTGGGGCCGTCATATAAACACCATTTCTTATCTTTATCAGCCTGAAATATAAAAACATTGAGCAAACACTAGGATGTCAAGTAAGAAACTTAAGCAGTGAAGTATTGAAAGAAATCAGTATTTGTATACAGTAGGCCTATGTAGATTTAGGTGGTGCGTTCACAAACTTGTCCTTGCAACACAATAAAAGCGTGTCTGAAATCACCGCATCTGCTCCGGAGAATGTTGACCTCGGGTCAAACGGGGACTGAATATGTGTTTCTGTTTATATCTCAGAGAAATCCCTCTCACTTTTTTCACAGTGTCTCGAGATGTTGTTTTGCGCTTCGTTTCATTCAGCTTTGACACCCCTGCATATTTCTTCCAGGTTTAACTGTAGGCGCTGTATTATTTCGCATTTGGTCATATGAAAAAGTTGTGTGATTCTCTGTGTCCCGAGTCCTGTTAATAAGCTTATTCGTGCGGTCACCTGTCTGAAACCTGTCTGAGGCTCGTTCTTCTCTGTCAGCTTCTCCTGAACTTCTGTCGCGCATGTTCTCCCCCTCAGGCCAGAGAGAAAGTGGAAATGCAATCGGACACAGAGTCTGTCTGAGACGTCTGTGGGCTAAATCCCAGGAGTCTTTAAAAGGCGGTGTGTGTGTGTGTGTGTGTGTGTGTGTGAGGGACTGGGGAATATAGAAAGTACAGGCACAGACATAGAAGGGGTTTATTTCTGCAGCCCATTGTAGGAAATGAAACAGTTTCTTACTTCTCCACAAACTTACGGTGTAGAAGAGTGAAAAAGTTCATGCATAACCTTGGGTTTTCCTCATGGCAGATTGCATAATTAAAGCAGACATATGAACACCAAGGGAACAGTGAGCATTTGTATGAACATGTATTGAGAGGAGCTGTGACCAATAGGCCTATATAAAACAATCATTAGGGCCTTATGATTTCCACGATGCGGAAAACTCCAGGCATAAAACTGGAATTGATTGTATAATATAGTTTGGACAAATTTGGATGAATACATAAAAAGAAGGGCTGTACATTTACTCAAATGGTGATATGGACTAGTGTCTTTGCAAAAAGACTGCTGATGAAATCTAGTCTCGAATCTGATTGTTCTGCGTATTCGTCTACTACACATACATCATGAAGACGTGAAGTTCATCTTCAGTGCTCACGAGCATTTCATCATTTCATTTGATAAAACTGTCAAAACTCAAAGGGCTTCATTACAAACCACCGCAATATAAGACTTGAAGAAATTATAACAGAAATGCATTACTATTATAAGTAGAATGCACTTTGCAAAGATAATTCAAATATGTTTTTTAAGGATATCACACAATATCACTTATTTTCATCCATCATATGGCAGTGTTATTTTAAAATGTTTTAATAGATTATACATTTTTTTAAGTTTTGTGAATTCAATTCATTACACATACTGTTTTTATTATTATTATCAATGTTAATCCAGAAAAATTAAAATTATAACATAGAATTTGGGTAAAAAAAATCTAATGAAAGTTTGGGGGGGAAGTCAAATGGATTTCATAGGGCCCTACAGGAAAAAATTAAATTCTCATCTTCATGTCGTTTCCAAACTCCATGTGATCTTTCCGTCGAATGTCCTCATTCACTTTTATTTTTAACAGAAGAAAGAAAGAGCACAAGGGTGACATAATTTTTTTGATGATCTTTTTGGCATTTTTGGGTGAAGTATACCTTCACCGTAAAACAATGAAATGATCAATAAGTTATGACAACATATGTTTTTACATTGTTTCAACTCATCAAAATAAGTTAAATTTTTTATTTATTTTTTAAGTTTTTCATTATTCAACTATTTTTTTAAAAGCCAGTTTAATGTAATTTTAATTGAAATGACTTAAACATCCAAGTAGATTGTACTTTAACTTTTTGTCCAGTGTTGAAGGGCCCTTAGCACTATGAGACACCAGCTGTTGCGCTGTATAATAGAAACACAGGCTGAGAGACGTCGATAGATCAAGAGTTGAGTAGTTCTTTATAGTTCCGCTATTCTGATTCAATCTCATTTGTTGTACGTTGTTTGTGTTGGCTGCCAACAATGATTGCAAATTACTCTGACATGACATAGTGACCTTTTTCTTTTTCTTTTCCTCCCCCACCCCTCCTCTTCCTCCAGGCCCAGATGATGGGGATGATGACTGAGTACTATCACTACATCTTCACCACTCTGGTAATGTACCGCGGTACTAACAGCAAATTGAATGTCATTTGTTCCTGTGCTGCTCCCACTTTATTTTTTGATGAATGGCTTTTAATTGCAGATGAGCTTTGGATCCAGTCTGCAATATCAATTTCACTTGACAAAACAGCCTTAATGGAGTTTCCTCCGCCCCGGTGTAAACATTAGCCCTTCCCTCAAGCTCAAATCAACAAAACGTCTTTGAAAAGCCTCTACAAAGGCAACAAAGTGATTGACAACTGTGCGCTACCTCTGGATTCTGACGTTCATGAAGTTTCAATTGATGCTCATGACGTTTATATTAAAAAATCACAAACTGTTTTCAGAGAAATCCTTCTGGAAATGCCAACACAACCTCTCTTGAACATGTTTCGGCGCAGTCCTTTAAAACATAGTGAGCTGCTTCACAAAGGCAGCATTGAACCTCAGAAATTAGATATTCAAACATATTCAGAAATGAGAATGAGTGTTATTTTAGTGTTTTTTGTTTTATATACTATTATGGAATTCATTAATAATTAGAATTTGCTTTGATTTTTATATTTTCAACCTTCATTTGAAGTTTTACATTTTTAAAATTGAAAACAAATTCTATATAACTAATACATTTTAATGAACATTAACACCATGAAAACCAATTAATTGTGTGTTTTTCATTAGAATATTACAATAATGAAAAATAATTGATCACAAATCTAATGAATTGATCACTGGAAGATGCAAATGAATGTGTGTTCATTATATAACTATATAAATACAGTATATTTATTAAATGATAATTTTTATAATGTTTTTTTTTTTTTTTTTCGTTTCTAAAGCTTTGAATTTGTTCATATATTTGGGTAGCATTTCTTTACATTAAGTATAAAAATAGTGGTAGAACTGTTTGCAGCAAGTATTAACAGATCTTGTTCACACAAAATGCAAATGATCATAGAAGTTATTCAAAGCGTAAATAGAAGTAAAATGTACACTGCATAATACATATTCATTGCATATGTGTGTACTAAAGGTAAAATATATAAGCAGTAGTAAGCAAAGTTAGTGTAAATGGCTTTTGGCAACAAGTTTGCCTATTTGCACTTACTGTAAATAGACACTGCCTTTTTTATTTACTCGTAGCATGCAGAGCTGCTGCCAAAAACATAAATTAAATGTTTAAAAACCAAATCAGTGCCATTTTTTGTTGTTGCTGAAAATACCCAATCAAATGATGCATTCAGATCTAATGGTGCAACATTTTTGAGCCAAGTAGATTTTATATGCAACTTCAACAAACAAACAAACAAACAAACAAACAAACAAACAAATAAACAAATAAATAAATAAATAAATAAATAAGTATTTGTATTTTTGATAATAATTTGCACATTTATTGTTAGTAAAACATGTTTGATGCTGTAGCCGAAATAACCATTAAAATATAAATTTTTACATATATTTAACATCATGTTTTCTAATTAGTAACGGAGGCTTGGACACATGTTTTGAACTAGCGATGGAAGATCTTTTTTTTTCTGAATCCCTGGAGTAAGAAAGTAGCTCAACAATTCACACATGAGGGTTTTTGGGACAGCTCTTGGATTTTCTTTACCTCTTTACATTTTTGTGTAACCACAATAATCACACTATGATCTTGACACTCTTCCTGGTGTGAGATTGAGTCTGGATTTGGACCCAGGTTTTTTCTGTGTTCATGCCGTGTCTTTCTAGGCGAACAACACTATCCTGTGGGAATTAAATACTGATTTTATTGTTGCTGTTTTATCATTCCTGGCAATATTATTAATTTTGATTGATGATCTGCTAAATCAGGAAAAGTCAACAGTGATGTATTTAAGCGAATAGTTCATAATTCCTGTTTCCGCACCTCTAAAAAGTCTTTAAGACCTCATCTATTAAAGCACTTCGGTAAATTGTTGACTGTAACAGCGTGTCTTAAAGGAGTAGTTCACTTCAGAATTAAAATTTCCACCACCCCCACGTCATCCAAGATGCTCATGTCTTTCTTTCTTCAGTTGAAAAGATATTAAGGTTTTTGAGGAAAACATTCCAGGATTTTTCTCCATATGTGACCCTGGATCACAAATCGCACGGGTATATTTGTGGCAATGGCCAACAATACACTGTATGGGTCAAAATTATCGATTTTTCTTTTATGGCAAAAACCATTAGGATATTAAGTAAAGATCATGTTCCATGAAGATATTTTGTAAATTTCCTACCGTAAATAGATAAAACATTTATTTTTGTGAGTGAATGCAGCACAATCGCGAACATAAATTAACAACTTTAAAGGAGATTTTCTCAATGTTTATTTTATTTTTTTATTTTTTTTGTACCCTCAGATTCCAGATTTTCAAATAGTTGTATCTCGGCCAAATATTGTCCTATCCTAACAAACCATACATCAATGGAAAGCTACACGATCCCAGCCGAGGAATAAGAGTCTTATCTACACAAACCATCGGTCACAACAAAAATAAACATTTATATACTTTTTAATCACAAATGCTCGTCTTGCAATAGCTCTGTGATACGCTACGCATTACGTAATCAGGTAAGGTCACACGTGTTCCGGTTTATATATGTAAGGTAGGGCAAAAATCTCAAATCGTGGCGCTAACCACGAGGCTATCGGCGCTGACAGGAACCTGACATATTTGTCATATTATTGAATATTTATTAAGTTCAATCAATCAAACTGTGTTTAATATAAGGGGAGTTGCCCAGTGTGTTTCGGTGTTGCCAAACAATGATGTTTGCTAAGACTTGGGGATATTTTGGGGATATTTAATTTAATTTTATCAATCAATAAATTCCTCTTGAAACAAACTTTGTTGTATTATTTTAATTTAATACTGTGAAGCTGCTTTGATACAATCTGTATTGTGAAAAGCGCTATACAAATAAACTTGACTTGACTTGACTTGACTCCATCATCTGAGACATAATAAAACGAACATGGTATTTTTTTTTTTTTTTTTTTTTACAATAATCCAGTTAAAATTCAGCTACATTCGAAGCATTTGAGCATCAATCATGGCTAATACACTAATGCCGCATTGATACAGTAAAACATTAAGATAGAACCCATTAAAACAAACTTCCATTCACATTTAAGCAGAAATCTATTGTGTTACAGCTCAAAAAGTGGTGTTTCTTGGGGCAAGGCTTTTTCTGCATGTGCTTTTCCTGCTCCTCTTCCAGCAGCTCCAGCCCCACAGGGTGTTAATGAAATAGTCTATTATGTTCTACGACATCTCTTTTCCGCCCCCACCTTCCCAACATGTTTGGCAATATGTAGGATGGTACAAGAAACGGAGTGACTGTTCTCAGAATAACACTCCAGACACTAGCATGCGTACAGTGTGGGTGTGTGTTAGTATTGTTCTAGAGCGTTAATTAGCCTCAGCACATTACGGGACGTCCTTTCAATGAACATGGTCTTGCTCATTTTACCTTTCATTCTCAGCTTTACAGAACCCTGTATTAGATGGCCGTGCCTTCTTGCTATCGCTTTGACCTCAGACTAAAAGATCTCGATTAATTTACACTTAATCTTAATGCTATTTTCCACCCCAGCAATTTAATTGTCAGACTATTTCATCCAACGTCATTGCTTTGAGAATGTGAAATTCGGGTTCTTTTTGGAAGAATCCACACTTTAAAAAATCATTGAATGCCCAGACACAGTAATGCATTTCAGAGCGGTGTGAAGTGTTTACGGTTCAATTCGCTGGATAGGAGCAATGAAGACAGGATTACAGAGCAAATAACTGTTTCAATCAGCTATTGTGCGGATGACTCCTGGCTCACTGTCTATGATATCAAACACGCTGGCAAAGAGGTGTACGTCCTACTATGCTTCATCTGGATGTACCCAGGCGGCCTGGAAAAGCATGGTATTATCCTTAATCTCTTTTATTTTTGCTCTGTCTATCTTCTTTTCACCCCCCCTCTCTATCTCCTGCTTTTATTAAGGGACAAAGAGACAAGAAGCCTCTCGCCCAGCAACAATGAAGCTCGATTCAGGACGGTTAAATGATATCTTTTCTCTCTCTCGCTCTTCCTCTAGGATCTCATGGCCATAAACCTGGAGCCGTACCGCTTCTGTGGCGTCAATATGACCGGCTTCCGCATCCTAAACGTGGAAAATCCTCAGGTTGCCACTATTGTGGAGAAGTGGTCCCTTGAGAAGCAGATTCCCCCTAAACCAGACTCCGGTCTCCTGGAAGGGATCATGACGGTATGCTTCCATTTTCTCCCTGAATGTCACTGCCAGCTAACCACAAATTAAATGCCAAATTAAACAATGACACAAAAGCTTGGAATAGGTTCCAGTTTCACTGTATCCAATCGAATCCATAGCCACAGTTATTCAGTTAATCCATAGTCTTAAAAATAACCTTTAAAGGAGCTATTTCTTCCTTAATGTATTCCAAGACTGAACTGTTTCAGATGGATTAGGTGTCTGTAATAAGAATATGTACCATGGTCGAAAGCAATATGCTGATACTCGAATACAGTATCTACTTTTTGGCTAGGTAATAGAATCCTTTAGATTGCAGCAGTTCTGATTTAATCATCCCATACGCTGCCATTGTTGAATACCATAATATCATAAAGACTAGTTTCAACCGTATGGCTTCTGTGATTATCTATTAATCTATTTCACAGTAGTTCAAATACTCCCACACCATGCTGTAGAATTTCTGATTATTTTGATGTAGATGAGTACTGTTATTATAGGTAAAAAAATGCTTTCAGTGCCACCATTTCATTGCTTCCACAAAATGGATTTGTGTTTCATATACTGTATACAGTTCATACATCAGTGTTTCCTACAGGATTTTGTGAAACTGGTGGGTGGACCTCGGTAATTTATAAATCTGGTGCACTTTTCAGAGTTCAAAATTAAGAGCTCCAACCCATATTCAGTGTGCAAATTGAACAAAGAAAAAGTCAGTGCATTGACTTGTATCTGAACTTTAAAGGGGACTCAGATCTCTTTTTAGTTGTGATATAGTGTCTCAGTCTATATTACACTACATACTACAACTACTAATAATAGTAATAATAAATTATTCCTATGACAGTAATAGCCATATTGTAAAACAAATGCACTGAAAAAAATAGAACTTTCATAATTAGTTTTGTCCTCATTTCTGTACATGCAAGGGATAAACCCGTGAGCTTTTATTTTGACAGAAACTGCAGTCGAGCTTTTATTTTGGTGGAAAACAAGTTTACAAACATGTCTCATTACAAATCTAGTGAAATGCTGTAATCGCCAACTATGCAAATGTGAAAATAATGCACGCTAAACTCGGCACATGCTCAGATGGAGTTCACTGCATTCATTCACTGTGAACTGAGACGCAGAGCTGATCACCGGCTGATCAAACAGACTGTCTTTTGCGATTTAATAAAGACACAAAGCCTTTTCAAGCTTTTGATTTTAGTTTATTTGACAGCAATGGTGCAAAAAACGACATTAAAGAGCTTTTATGTTATTATCAGAAGTTGATATTCTATATTCACAGTCTAGTTGATGAATAGGAAGCACTGAAATCTATTTGTGGTGGTCAATGCTGATATTGTGGCGGGCCGCCACGGATAAATCAATGTATGGAAAACACTGTCTACTAAGACGGACTGCTTTATTTCTTTTGTGCGAGGTTGAAAACCCTGGAATATGCACCTTAGGTGGTGTTATTGCATCTGGAACAGCTGAAAAGACTGATGTGAGGCATATATATCCTGCCCACATCCATCTGTTTGTTGAATGTTTAAATACAGTCCATTGAAACCACTAAATTTGTGCATGGTTTAGCCAGTCCAGCTATCGACTGAAAATACTTCTCCATCTGGTCTCATATTCCCAACACTCTCTTAATACCCACAGCTGTCATATCACAACAACTTTTTGCCTAGTTACACGAAGCCAATGGCGAGGTCGATATAAAGGACATCTGAATGAATGCCCACCTTTCCTGCAGACATGCTCGATCTAGAGCAGCTCACATTGCCTGAACAATGGACACACTTCAAGCCCTCATCCCTCCAGGAGATTGTTACAATAGGATGTGTTAGAGACTGAGCAAGTGGATGGTATACCATTTATTTACTTGCTTGTCATTCATTGTCCAAAGTCTTTGCTGGAAAAAATTTGTTGCTTTATTGCTGGTGACAGTAGCAAAGTTGGAAATATAATATTGTTGAATATATTGAGTGTTTTGGTTCTTTCATGGGTCATCAGAGGCAGAAGACAAACATTTTTGTGTTATTCTTGTGCATATCGATTTCCAGAAGGTAAATGTCAGGGGTGTCCAGTCCTGCTCCTGAAGGGAAACGTCCTGCAGAGTTTACCTCCAGCTTGCCCCAACACACCTGCCTGGAAGTTTCTAGCAATCCTTAAAGGAGAACTCTGGTCAATTTTAAAATTGAGCTAATTTTTTTGTAAATTTGGAATGCTGTCAGTACAGAGAACAACGACAAAAATTGGTGTTGCCTACACCGTGTTATCCTCTTTTTAAAATTTGCACCCTGTTGACTTAAATTGGGCAAATTTTAATCCTGCTTTTAGCCTCTTAACATCCTTGATGTGTCATTACAAGTGCACAGCCATGTTAGATGATTCCTTCAGAGAGAATGCGGTGAATCTGACTGCAGTAGATGTGAAAGATATGAATAAAAGTGATGTTAATTCAGCCAGCGCACATACCTGTATTTACATCCTGTTTTCGGTCGAAGTCCACAGTAGTCGATTGTCGAGTTCACGCGAACGTTTAGTTACCTATGATCACGCGCGTGAACTCGACAATCGACTACTCTGGACTTCGACCGAAAACAGGATGAAAATACAGGTATGTGCGCTGGCTGAATTCATATCTTGCACTTTTATTCATATCTTTCACATCTACTGCAGTCAGATTCACCGTGTTCTCTCTGAAGGAATCATCTAACATGGCTGGGCACTTGTAATGACACATCAAGGATGTTAAGAGGCTAAAAGCAGGTTTAAAACTCAAATTTTAAAAAGAGGATAACACGGTGTAGGCAACACCGATTTTTGTCGTTGTTCTCTGTACTGACAGCACTCCAAATTTACAAAAAAATGCTTGCGGTTTCAAAGTGTGTACAACGTCACTGAACATGTTTTTGCTGTCCTTGTTGCACTTATATGGCTTTAACCAGCAGATGTCCTCAGCATGCTGTGTTTTGAGTAAAGCTAGTGTAATCGAGCTAATAATCTAACAGTGAATTTAGCTGAGGTAGTCAACATAGTGGAATAAAAACAACACCTAACGTTAGTCTTTTTCACCACAACTTGAAAGGAAGCAAGACAATGTTGTCGAAACGAGTGCCACATACCTGAGGTAATACTTCTTATCGTTCATTCAGAGGGTATGAACGATTGTTTTCCATATCCATTTTCTTGAAAAGGAGGCTTGACTTGTCAAACAGTGATTGATTTTTTTCTGGACCTCCATGATTAGGTTCTCCACAATGTCGTCTACCATTTTAAAGTAGAATGGATTCTGATTGGCTGTCAGTGTTTTATTGTTCAACAGCTGAGAAAAAAAAAAATGTTCCGAAAATGATCCCAACGATATTGATTTTTACGATCTTTTTTCTATATTGTTATCGTTATAGCTGTGGTTTGAACTCTGCTATTCTTTAATATTGAAAAAAGATTTTTATAACTATATCTATATCTTTATCTTTATCGTCATTGTCACCGTCCTTGGTGTGAACTGGCCTCAAGGCCTCAGGCGTGTTTTAATTGGGGTTGGAGATAAACACTGCAGGACAATAACCTTCCAAGAGCAGAATTGGACACCCGTGGTCCATGTAGAGCAGGGATGGGCAACTTCAGTCACTGTCCTGAGGAGTTTAGCTCCAACCCTGAGACAAACTCACCTGTCTGTAGCTTTATAGTTATTCTGAAGTTCTTGACTAGCTTGTTCAGGTGTGCTAGATCAGGGTTGGAGTGAAACTCTGCAGGACAGTAGCCCTCTAGGACCAAAGTTGCTCATCCCTAATGTAGAGGGAATGTTAAAGAGCATGAACAGAAACAGCTTGAAGAGGGTTGGAGAGCAGATATATTTTTGCCTCAAGGCACAGTAGATGTTAAGGTTTTTTGATGAGCTGAGCTTGGGGGATCAAAAACCTTGGTCAGATTGGTGAGGTACAAAGTTTTATTCTGCACCCAGCATTACTCCTGGAGTTGGTGAAGATAAATATTATCCATCTTTCAAAGTTAAAACAGCCATGTAGGGGAATACACTGTGAACTTTTTTGGAAGATGCTCTTTGCAGATAGTTTGCCAACTTAGACATATGTCCTGCTTAATTTATCTCCATCTCTAATCAAACACACCTGGCTGTAATATTCAAGTAATCCTGAAGAATTTGGTTTGATTTTTCAATGTTTATTTTTTATTATTTTTATTATGGAGGACAGTAGCCCTAAAATACTGGCATTGCCCATCCATGTCCTAAAGTATGGTTCGGAGTAAAGGTCTTCTCATTTCTCCATTTATCATTTCTCATTTCTGCCCACCTCTGTTGGGAATCAAGGTAGAGTGTATTTAGCTTTTTCATTCAGTTTAGAGAGGTTTAGAGAAATGCGTTGACAGTGTCTTGAGCTTACAGCAGACTAGAAAACAGTGTAATGAAAAGAGAAGGAGAACAGACTTAAGGAAGCTGTGTTTGACAAACCTCATGTTTAGCTGTAGCCTGTTTGCCGTAGATTGAGTGCATCTCAATGAGAACCTGTTGTGGGATTTGGTTCAGAAGTATGACTTAGTCATGCAGAGGTTATGGAAAGAGATTAACTCCAGTCAAAGTGGTTACCGAAGCTAAGATGCTCCTGTTGTTGTCTTGGGCTGTTTTTCCTTGATGGACTCAGCCGATAGATTCCCTTTTCTTCGTCCATCAAAGTCAGGGCTCCAGAATAACTCCACCAAATTATACAGAAACTAATAATGACCTCTATATTGCTGTTGTATTTCACAAATAAGTGTAGTTATTAAGCGGTTATTGGATATGAAAGCTGAGTTTGAGTTGCAGTGCAGATTTAAATTTACTTATTAACAACTGTAGCATCTGTGTGAAGTGTAAACATTTAAATTTGGGTAAAAAAAAAAAAAAAAGAAAAGAAAGAAAGATTCTTATTGTGCGACTGAATTGAGACTCTGCAGCTCTTCATTCTACTTTGTATTTGCTCATTAAAATTCACAACTGTTCTTCCATAGTTTCATACATGTGAAGATCATGGTAATAGCAAGTAAAACTATGCACGACTCTTCACAATCAAAGTAAAATAAATAAATAAATAAATGTTTTCTAGTAAACTATAGTATTAGTTATGAACAACATTAGCCTAACCACATAATTAGTATACATATAAATATAGCACAAAAAATAAAAAAAAAATAAAAAAATAAACAGCCACAGCTTCATAACAAAACCGAGTAGCTCCACTTTTGGAGTGTTTGCAGTTTGATGTTTCTTATATTCAACAGAAATAGCAGTGCATGATAAAAGAGAGATGGGCTACTTTTTAGTTAACAAAACTTAGTCACACTGCCATGAAGAATGGTCACAAAATGTGACCATTTAGAACCTTGACACTATATTGTCTCACCCATGTGCAATCAAACACAGCAAAACAAGTGGGGGGTCAGATTTTATTTATACAATATAAGCAATCAAAAATATATGATATTTCACAGCACAAAGTTAGAAACAATGAGTTGTCAAACACTTATTGTTATTCTTAAAATATTAGATGTTTGTACTTCAGTACTAGCTATCAGTTAAAGAACAATAAATGCATGCACAATGATGCACTTACTAAAATGTCTTGTTTGCACTGACTGTGCAAACATCTAATTTGTATTAATTAATTAAATTGGTTTCTAATTTGTAAATTAAGTGATCATAACTTGCTTGTTGCCATGTTTGCACACCTATGGAAGCTTGTTTCCGCCACAGAATAAAACATTTGACATAAAACATAAAACATGAGAAATAAAGTCAGAATTGCGAGATGAAAACTCGCAATTGTGAGATTAAAAGTTGTTATTATCTAAAATGTTTTATTGTTATATATATTGACAGAATTCGCAATTCTGACTTTTTCTTGCAATTGCGACTTTATAGCACGCAATTCTGACTTTATAACACACAATTGCAACTTTATATATCACACAATTCTGACTTTATAACTCGCAATTGCAACTTTATATCACACAATTCTGACTTTGTAACACGCAATTGCGACTTTATATCACACAATTCTGACTTTGTAACACGCAATTGCGACTTTATATCACACAATTCACACAATAAAAATTCGCAATTACCTTTTTTGTTTTTTTTATTCTGCGGTGGAAACAAACTTCCATACACACCTTTATGCGCTATCAAAACAAAAAGTATAAACCATGGAAATTTGGGCACACGACAACAACATAAAAATGTTGCCTATTTCTTCAACCACGTGCAAAACCAACAACATTTTACTCATTCACAGCGTCTCCTAGCATCAGACATGAATCAAAGGTCTTCTTACATTTGGATTCAAGTGTGCTAATGGTCCTGAGCAGTGGCCCAGTTTGCTGTTTGACAAGGTTGTCAACTGGTCAGGTCTTGCACTCCTCCTGCTTGTCAGATCCTTTCAGCTGACATATCGCCCCCCTATTTATTCCAGACAGATGCTGCTCTGACGTACGACGCGGTCCACATCGTGTCGGTCTCCTACCAGCACGCGCCACAGATGACTGTCAACTCACTGCAGTGTCATCGGCACAAACCCTGGAGGTTCGGAGGACGCTTCATGAGTTTCATTAAAGAGGTAATGACAATCGCTCATGGCACTGCTGTCACAAACACTTCTGCTCTCCAGAGACAAGACAAGATATAGAAGATATTGTTTAAATAACATGGTATTAGTTTCTCTGCATGTCACTGAAGCCTGTTTAAGCTCATTTTAAGTGGTTATCATTTTTTATTTTTTTATTTTAAATGCATCCATTGTATATGATGGCCACCATATACAAGCAATGATTAAAGGAATAAGTGCAGTGAAGCCATGGTTTACTGTGATGTTAGAAGGGCTGTTGTTAGGCCAAAAACACTCTAAAGGACAGTTTAACTGGGCTTATAAAACATTTACTACATATTCCTGGTCAGGTTTCATAAAATGCACATGTAAGCTACTGTAACAAGATCATCAACATTCAACAGCATATAAATCAAAACTGCCTAACGTTACCGAATGAACTGTCGGCTCATGAAGAGGAAATTACTGTGAGGCTTTGATGTAGACGATCTACATGATCTCTGTTACTCCTCCCTAGTCCTCTGCTATTTCATCACAAAATGCATTTCCCATAATTCATTGCCTGGACTCATTATATGTCATTACTTTCAACTGTGTCTCATTGCCTTGTTAACTCTGCCTTTATAAGCCCTATGTTTTCAGTCATTCTTTGCGAAGTCTTGTTTGTGTCACACTGTAATTCTGAGCACTCTCTTTTTGGTTTCCCGTGTTGTGGTTTCGATCATCTGCCTGGTTTGCTGGATTTCCCTGTCTGCCTGTGATTTGGACTCAGTCGTGTGTTTTGCTGTGTTCGTTTGTGGATTATGTTCCTGACTCATCCGTGTGGATTATACTCTTGTGCTCGGATTGGACCATCTGTGTTTGTATTTCTCATAAATTAGTGCTTGCATGTGGATTCTCTCTCCGCTTCATCTCTGCCTCGACTTTACAGTAATAAAGTACTCACAAATAATTAGCAAACTATTCGTTTTTATAGTTAATATATTGTAGTCTTTACATTGTAAGTATATTAATAGCCTATGTACAAATAGTGAGTTCTTCATTCATTGTCACTAATTTAGAAAATGTTTTTGTTTAATCAGATCATATGTAAAGAGTTAATGTAATGGTTTTTCAAACTTTGTTTCCTAATCCTAACTCTAAACGATGTATTTTAACGTAATCTCTTGAGTATTTTTGCATGTGTCTTTTTCTACAACACATACAATTACTTACATTTGAATAGACACAAACACACATACTTGGGTGGTTATGTTTAGCTTTGGGGATAAGGGATTGTGTGTGTTTGTGTTTAATGTTGAATTTTTTACTTTTATTATTGAATTATTAATCAATATTATTTATTGTTGAATTATTACCTTTACTAATGGTTTAAAATAGTGTACATAATTGATATGTTTAATAAGTTGTTAACAATTAAAGCATTATCTAGCTCTTTATACGGTATATGAGCTAAATAAACAATAATAATTTTGTTAATTACAGTGACAATGAATGAAGAACTCACTATTTGCACATAGCCTATATATATATATATATATATATATATAATATTATATATACGCTATATATACACTATATAATAACACTATATAATATAATATATGATATAAACTAATATATAAACAATGAATTAACTATAAACTAATAGTTTACAAATGATTTGTAAGTACTTTATTGCTGTATAATTATGGTAAAGTGTTACTGAAAAGTGCACCTGTACCATCTTTCTGAAAAATAAATAAAAACATAATGCTTATTCTGATGTACATTTACCAGAGACATTCCTATACATGAATTGTGTCCAAACACCTTCACTAATTATCTCTGTACTACTGATAAACACTGCATCATTATTCAGAGGCTTTACCAGTGGATCTCACCTGATAAACAATACCCATTCACCGTACATTTTAATTGCCTCATTTAAGTGCAGTGAGACGTTGATTGCAGCGAGTTTGAGTTGGTTCTGTTCTACTAAACTCACAGTGTCCCACTTTCTCATCACCGTGTGCTTCGCACGCAAATGTGCTCGTCATAATCAGCTCTTATTTCAGCTCACAAGAGAGACTTTGATTGGGACTCGTAATAGGCAGATTAGAGTTGTTGAACACAGCTCTGTGGACGAGAGGAGAGAGAAGCGAGGGATGTGGAGAAGAACACACGCTCGCAGTGAAATGTCCTCGCTCATGAACGAGAGCGGAGGTGTTTCATTTGGAAGAGGTTATAGAGAGGGCTGTAGATCTTGTGTGTGTGTGTGTGTGTGTGTGTGTGTGTGTGTGTGTGTGTGTGTGTTGTTTGGGGGCGGAGCTCTAAGCTTTAGGAACGAGGGAGGAATGGAGAGGAGGAGTTGCGATGTAATTTTTTCTGCGTCTCTAGAGATTGTTGAAAGTGAGATGGTCGTTAATTAGGACGAGGTCTTAGGGGAAGATATGTCTGAGGCGCTGGGATGTAAAATGTAATTAAAAAGGAAATAGAAGCTGGATGTGTGTGTGTGTGTGTGTGTGTGTGTGTGTTCGGTGTGTGTTTGCACTCACAAGTATGTGTACCATACTTGAAAAAAAAATGGCTTCTTTTCAATTCATGAGTGAGAATTTGAATGGATTTGGACACACACCGCAAGATGTTGAAATGGAATATGAATTAAAATGGCAGGAAGAGGAATTTACTGAATTGCAATTCAAAAGTCACACAACAGACGATTTTCATTAGTCCAACAAAACATAAATTAGACTGCATCATTCATTTTGATTCATTTTGCCTATTTTCTCCCTAATATGAAGAATACATTTTCATCAGACATATTTCTCTAAAGCAAATTCAGTGTCGTCAAAACATTGAACACGCCACAATATCACAAAATATCAATCCCATTCACTAACACTTAAAGCCTTTATGTATAATACATCATAAAGTCATTCATAATGTATGTTATAATGCATGAAATCTTTTCATGAAATTGTAACCACAGTTATAATGCATTGTAGTATTTGCAGATTCCTTGTTACAGCTGAAATGAGTTGTTTATCATGTGTTTTAATGCATTATTCTAAAGGTATGTTTAATAAATATATAAGTATTTATAATGTTTTATAACTGGTTACAATTATTCATGACATTATACAGTACATTATAAGATGCAATATTAATGCATTACAGTTCTTTAGTTTAAGGTCCAATTCACACTATTCTCTAGTATCTTATTATCATGCATATTACTATATTGGCTGTTTATTAGTACTTATAACGCACATATTAATGCCTTATTCTGCATGGACGTATTCTACATCCCTTAATCTTACAATACCTAAACTTAACAACGACCTTACTGACTATTAATAAGCAGTAATTAGGAGTTTAGTGAGGCAAAAGTTGTAGTTAATAGTAAGTTAATAGTGAGGACTGGACCCCAAACTAAAGAGTGACCTTATTCTTTCATAATGCAAAGGCTTTAAGTAAAGTGTTACCTCACTTAAAAAAATAGCAATAAGTATTGACTTTCTTATATTAAATATCTTGTAATAATCTTTGTGGAAATGTCCCATAACATTTTAATGTGTAGTTTATATTAAGAAACTAAAAATCCAAAAATAATTATTCTTCTTTTTTCACATAAACTTCATAACATAACATAACATAACATAACATAACATAACATAACATAACATAACATAACATAACATAACATAACATTAAAAAATAAAACTGGGGAATTGAATTGGGATTGAAATGGCATTTTCAGTGAAATGTTTCTGAATGGTGCACATCAATGTTTTAGTTGATGGAAATTGTAGGTAGCATTTCAGTGTTGATTTTTACTATCTTCTAATATTTCTTGAAATGTCCCATAAACTAAACTCATGCATATTGAGAAACTGAAATTCCATTAAATTATACTTTTTTTGTTTTTTTAAATGTAATTGTTACTACAAATCTGCATCCTTTTGTTGATTTCAATTTAATTCAAACTGGGATTGAAATGGCATTTAAATCTGAATGTTGGTGTGTTTTAATTGTTGAAATGTGTGTGTGTTTTGAAGTCTCACTGGGATGGCCTGACGGGACGGCTGTGCTTCAACAGAACTACAGGTCTGCGCACCGACTTTGATCTGGACATCGTGAGTCTTAAAGAGGACGGCCTTCAAAAGGTAAACCACCTCAAAAACACACACACAGCAACCGTCTCAAATCACATACAACATAACTCAACAAACAAAGCACATCTAATATATAATAACAACGTGCTTGCTATGTCTTAATGCTTTTTTTTTACACAGTAGGAGGGATAAATGATTAAAAGTGGTTTTCTTCTGCTAATGCTCGGCTGTTAAACAGTGTGTAATAAGTCACTTTTCATTTGCATAGTCGATTATACCAGAATCTTTCATGCTGCCAAAGAACAAAAATGTGTCATTGAAAAAGGATTGTTACTCCCTTCAAATAACCTTCTGGTCTCTCAGTCTAGCGCACTGAATCCTCCTGTACCTCGTCTCATATGGTCACCATTCCTGTGCAAATAAAGAGCAATTTGTGTCTTACGTTTAATTTACCTCCTAACAAGGAAGCAAATGAGGTGTTTAAACAAATGCATAAGTTAGTGGATCATAAAGCAAATTGGATTAGTGTACAAAGTACTGTTAATTACAAGCCCCTGTTAATGACCAGCTGAAGTTACACATGCTCTTGTGCAGTAATGAGCTACATAAATATAGTAGCTTTTGTGAAAAGAAGTGCAAGTAATGCAAGACAAACACTATTTTTTATATATATATATATATATATATATATATTTATATTAGTCATTGAATTTTCATTTATAAGTTTGACTATCACACTGTGGCAATGTGTGTTTGTGCACTCACTGTCAGAGAAGCCAAAAAATGAAGTAAACAAACAGCACCAAACACCTCCACAAAATCTGTATCATTATATAAAAATTCCCGCTCTTATTCAGCAGCACATTCACACAGAAGAGTAAAACCCATAATTCTGTGGGGAAGTAGTGCAATTCCCAGTAACAGCCACACATTTAACTCTTAGAGCTGTTCTAGCAGTAGACGTTCAGAAAAAAGAAAACCATGTATATTAACTTTTTTAATATTTAGCAATTTAGATTGGAATAAGCTGGTAAAAAAATAAAAATGTATTCTTCTGTATTCATTTTGAGGAGGGCAAGAAAGTCTCCTCTCGGCAACATTAATATTTCTCCTTCCTCTGATAATCACGTTAGATGAATTGATGAAATGAAACATCACCCTATAACGTGGCGTAGCATATCATGTGAAATGTGCATCTCCCTGAATCAGTCGTATGCATACGCTGGGTTTTGCGCAGGTGAGCGTGTTATCGGGGGTTTATTACACCTGCGTATCTCTGAGATCTGCCGCTCTTGGGCTTTATGAATATGAGAGCAGTTGTGTTGGAGCAGGACAGAGATAGAGAGAAGTGTTCAGATTATTACTGTAAACCTCCTCATAACCGTCCGTATGCCAGACTTGCTTTTTCTCACTGCAGGGGATTGTTTGTGCAAAACTCGCTAAATTTGCTCAGATTCGCTATGTGCTGATATTAGAGGGATTATTCACAGTACAACTATTTCAACTCCCTCTACTGACTGCCTCTTACTGCGTGTGTGTGTGTGTGTGTGTACTTAACTATATTTTGGGGACAAATTTGTACCCAGAAGTGACCAAAACCTGACAAAATCTCCCAAAACCTCCCATTAGGGACATCCTCATTTGTGAAAATGTAAAAATGCAGAAAGTTTTGTGTGATTGGCAGGTTTATGGGTCGGGTTAGTGTGTGTATATGATGGGTAGGTTTAGGGGTCAGGTTTGTGTGTGTGTGTGTGTGTGTGTGTGTGTGTGTGTGTGTGTGTGTGTGTGTGTGTGTGTGTGTGTGTGTGTGTGTGTGTGTGTGTGTGTGTGTGTGTGTTTGTACCTTAATTAACGGCAAGCATTTGAATGTCTCTAATATCCCTGGAGGCATATAGAGCACTCCGGCTGAAATAGATTAATTGATTGATAATCAGCTGGATTGGTCCCAATGCAGAGTTAAACAAACAGCCTGCAAACTAATATTGAGTCATATCTCTTGATATATATAATTTTATATCTAGTTCTTTGGTTTAAAACACAACAACACTGCATTGTAACCCACTTAGACACTTTTTGTGTCTTCCCATAATGGTTTAGATGATTTCTGAGAAAATACATATAATGATGAATATGATTAATTGTTAACATCCAGATGTATACTTTTCACAAGTATGCAAACATAGCCATGAGCACTTGTGTGTGGGCGTACTTGCATTGGGTTATTATCTTCTAGCCAGATTGACATCACATGTTGTTGTGTTGCATGCGATTCATAACTGAACACAAGGATGTGTGCTGACTTATTCACTGAAATTCACTGGTAATTATCCTATGGAAGTTTGGTTGTCAAGTAAATTTAAGGATGTTTAGTCATTTTTACTGGAAAACAAGACATATATATATATATATATATATATATATATATATATATATATATATATATATATATATATATATATATATATATATATATACTGTATACAGTATATATATATATATTTTTTTTTTTCTGCGAAATATTCCTCAGACTTTCCAGTTTTTCAGCTGAGAAATTAACGAACCAATGGCTCGTTTATAGTTGATCCTGCATATTAAGATGCGATATGAGTATTTGAACACCGGAAAAGTATAACACCTTTAATAACGCCACAGTGTTATCAGATACTAATTCATGCCGTAAGTCCCGTTTTTTCTTTTGTTAAACATTTTCTGTTGCAAAATTGAATTGAGAAGCAATCCCCTTTGGTGGAATTGCCCTTCCTCTATGTTAATGTATTCAGAGTGTATGCAAGGGCCTAGCTACTCATGTACTGCCCTATTGGCATAAAAACAGAAGAGCCAATCAGCTAATGCTTCAGGAAGAGCTCAGCACAGGCTGCTAATGCAGTCAGATGGGCTATTGCGATGTGGATGGGTCACACAGGTACGAGAAACACGCTCTGACTGCATAAATCTCCTCTTTTCTAGGTGGGGAAGTGGAGTGCATCTGGAGGACTCAACATCACAGAGGTCCCACGACAGAATGGCATGAACATCACAGACTCGCTTTCCAACCGCTCGCTGGTCATCACCACCATCATGGTAAGGTCATCCAGATGCTATGTGTGAAAGAGAGAGCTCGTTCTGTCTCTTTTTTGTCTTTCTCCAAATTTCACTTTCTTTTCTAGTGTTCTTCACCTCTTTTCAGGTCAGCACTTGGGCTGCTTTTCAAGTAATGAAACGCACATGCTCCAGATTTTCCTTTCCTCTCACAGAAATGCCAAATAACTCTGTCCGTTTCAGCGTCTCGGTCCTTGAAATAAATTGACCTGGCTGAATCAACAAAACAAGATGTCTTCCCCTGTTTGAAACAAAGTTTGAGCCTCAACCATCTCGCCTAACTGTTTTACTAAGTATGATTCTTAATTGAAGCTGTGTTTTTCAGAGTTAAGCTGTATTTTACTTCACACCAAGTCTTATGGTGCAAGAAAAAAATAGCAAGGATTTGCATCTGACGTGTGTGTGTGTAGGCTATCAATTAAACGTGGCAATACATTCAACATGGCAGAGGCTATTAACATTAAGTACAAATTGTGTTAAATTCTATTTCTAAACACCAATTGAAAATAGCAGTGTTTTCTTTGCACTATAGCGTAATTAGTTCTTCATACTAAGTGCAAATAGTGGCAGATACTACTTGCACCTCAGTGTATTATAGTACATTATTTATGATTATATGATTATATTTATTAAAATCATAAATGGATGCCACCTTATACTTGTACTGCTAACCCTACCCGATAAACCCTTTATTCCTTCTATTAAATACCCGTTAGCTGCTTTATTTCCACTATATTAGTGGAAACTAAATTTTTCCACTATTTTAATGTTTATAAAAATAAAATAAAAACGCCTGTCCGAGCTGATATACAATGGGAAAAGGGAGAAGAATAAGTTTGGAAAAAGGTGGATTCAAACTCGTCAACAGTTGATGCCACCCGCCTTTTGTAACTTCTGTGTTTCGTTTGTAATTTTGTCTGGCTTAAAAAAAACAATGGTAGAGTTAGTGTAAATAGCCTCTGCCAACAAGGCGGTGTAAATAGACAAAAAGTAGGGCATACTGAACTCAATTGCGAAATTTTTTTTGCTGTGGACTTTGATAGCAACTGACTAGGCTTATGTTCAAAAAACAAACAAACATTGACTTCTAAAGCCACTTTTTGTAATGAATATTGTTGATCAATGATTGTTTTTGTCTGCAACAAAACAATGTAATGTCTTTGAATTGTTTTAGTTTAACACAGTACAGTTTTTCTAAGCAAATACTGATTATATGCTAACTGCAGTTCAGCTGATTATTTAATGTGCCAATGATGCAATTAATTTGATTAAAAATTTTGATTTATTGACAGCCCTAAAAATAAGTAATAATCTTGTTCGACTAACCCTTGTACAGGCACCTTAAGTAATCCCATCAGCTCAAGTATTGGATAATGCCACTGACCCATTCCAATTTGGTTTCTCTCCATAAGATATTTTCAGAGATTTATCATAGACTTATCATAGACATGTAGCCTTAATTTATTGCTATTACAGGCAGATGCATGCTGGGTGAAATTCTGCTTTACCCAATGTCATTTGCCAGATAATAGCACAAATGACACATCTTAAAATAAATGTGTGTTGCATTCAACACTGCATTCTCACAGATGTCCCGAGGGCTGCATTTATGCATGTTGCAGAATTGTTTTGGGATTTTTTGGTTCTGACAACAGCCTCTGTGGACTTATTTTGCACAAGAATTTGAGTTATCAACAGGGATAAACACTGTTATTAAATGTGGATTGAGCTGCAAGGCTATAATTATGAGTTAAGGTCTTGATAGGATATAATCAGTGATTTTCTAGTAGCGATGGGTTTTGTTATATTAAGATTATTTCCCCTCCCTTTTTTAAGCATTAAACAGGGGTATTGAATAAGGGTCAGCCAAAAGTGAAAAAACAAAAAACAAACTATGAATACGAATGAATAACCTAGCACACATAACAATTATGACAGATAGAAATGATGGTGTTTCAACATCCCAAAATTTCCTTCAGAAATACCACAAACAGGTGCTGAGATAGCCAAAGTTTGAGATAGCCAAAGTTTGACCTTCACCCTAACCTACTATTCTGGAACAGGTGAAAATATAATATGATCATATTATTGCAAATAAACATCCAAAAACTTTTAGACTGTTGTCATTGCTCAAATGATGAAGGAATCATTTCCAAGCTTTTATTAAACTTTCATACTTACTCCATGTACTGTAACTGATTCCTTTCTCTTACTGCTCATGCAGAAATAAAAGGGAGAGAGTATTAAAAACATTGGATTTGCTACCAAATCTTAGGGAATATTACAGACTAGGGGCTTAGAACAGATGGTAACAACTATTATAGTTTTATGTATTATACATTTTTGGTCACAGCTTCTACAAAGTTTTGCTTTCCGTTTCATTCTGTATCAATTCAACCCATTATCCATGGTTTCATTTAAAGCACACTGACACCTAAAATACCTTCATTTTGTCACACTCACAGATAGAAGCAGACAAGGATTATAAACAATCAACACAGTTTATTTGCAGGATGTAATAGATACAAGAGCGAAATGTAGAAATGGTAAGCAGTTCAATCAGTTTGCGTGAAAGGGACTCAACCGTGCTGGTGATGGTGGAAGGGATCTGGGCTGGTCATGATGGTGGACGGTGCTGGTTGGTGACGGTCGGGATGTTAGAGGTGGTATGAGGTGAGGAGAGTGGGGTCGAGTACATCGTCCCGATGGATCCAGGAACGCTCTTCTGGACCGTACCCCTTCCAGTCAATGAGGTACTCCAGGCGGGTTCCCCGTTGTCGAGAGTCGAGGATGGCCCGTACCCGATAGATGGATTCTTCTTCGACGAGCTCGGGAGGAGGAGGCACCACTTCTTCACCCGAGTCTGTGGAGGAAGGTAACACAGGGTCATTGAAAGGCTTAAGAAGGGACACATGGAATGATAGAGAAATGCGAAGATTTGGGGGTAGGTTTAACCAGTTGGTGACTTCATTGATCTGCCTCTGGATGGTACATGGACCTATGTAGCAGGGACTCAGCTTATGGTAAGGCATTCGGATGACATCCTGGGTCATGGACGGCCACCAGTAGCGTTTACGGATGAGCGAGAGGGTTCGTTGGCTACCTGGGTGTCCAGAGCCCGGAGAGGAATGTGCTGAGTCCAGAAGGAATGATCTATAGCTGGTAGGTACATACACCCTTTTTTCTAGACCTCCCGGCGGAGCAGGTAAGGTGAGCGTGGCGTGGTTAATCTGTTTGTCGAGGGCCCACTGAATGGGACTTAGCACCATGGCTGGAGGGAGGATGGTCACCAGAGGTTGAGTTTTGAAATCAGTGTGATAGAGACGTGATAAGGCATCAGCTTCGCAGTTCTTACTTCCAGGTCGGTAGGTGACTAAAAAGTCAAAACGAGTGAAGAAAAGTGGCCAACGGGCCTGACAAGGATTGAGTCTCTTGGCTTCTCAAAGGTATTTCAGGTTCCAGTGAGCCTTAATGACTTCAAATCTGTGATTGGCTCCCTCCAGCCAGTGGCGCCTTCTAATGCTAGCTTGATCGCCAGGAGCTCACGATTTCCCACATCGTAGTTTTGCTCCGCCGCGGACAGCATCTTAGAAAAGAAAGCACATGGATGGAGACATTACTGTTGCTCACCCTGACGCTGCGAAAGCACCGCTCCAACTCCAATGGATGAGGCATCCACCTCAATGACGAAAGGAAGGCTGGGGTTCGGGTGAGTGAGGATAGGAGCGGTACTGAACGCTTCTCGTAGGTGGTTGAAAGCTTCCGTGGCTGATGGTATCCATGACAGAGACTTGGGCCGATGCTTGAGCAGAGAGGTGAGCTTAGGAGACTGTAATTCTTTATAAATCGGCAGTAGAAGTTAGCGAAACCAAGGAAACGTTGAAGTTCTTTTACCATGGTAGGTTGAGGCCAATCCATGATGGTTTTGACTAGGGCTGGGCGATATATCGCATGACATTGTTGTGCGCATCTCGTCAGTAAAGCCGGTTCCTTGATTAGTAGTAAATCGCCATCACCTGCTTTCAGATGGAGCGGCATTTACTACACAGAGCCGTAGTTCACTGACAAGCTGAGCCATATCGCATTTATTATCACGGACGTGTCGCCCTACTTCCAGCAGGGAACACCAGTGTCATGAAGGTGTATACCTGGTCTGCAACAGTCTTTAGGGAGAAGTCACGATTCATATTGGCATTCACATGAAAGGCAGGACCCAGGGTTTCCCAGCAGAACATTGTCCAGAGCTTCTCACTCCCTCCACCGGCTTGTCGTCATCCCACAGTTATCCTGGTGCCATCTTTCCCAGGTAAATGGTGCACACGGCCATCCAAGTGATGTAAAAGAATATGGAACTCATCGGACCAGGCAACCTTCTTCCGATGCTCCAAGGTCCAGTTCGGACGCTCGCATGGCCATTGTAGGCACTTTTGATAGTGGACAGGGGTCCATCATAGGCACTCTCATTGGTCTGCGGCTCCAAGCCTTGCTGTTTCAGAGATACTCTGACCCAGTGGCCTTGCCATAACAATTTGTCTCTTGTCAAAGTTCTTCAGATATTTATTCCTGCCCATTTCTCCTTTATTCAACACATTGATTACGAGAACTGATTGTTTTATTAGCCTTTAATCTACTCAGACCTTAATATGCGGCCTTATTAGGAGATGATCAACAATATTCACTTAATCTGTAACTGGTCATATTTTTTGGCTCATCAGTGAACTTTAGATACAACTTATGATTTAGATAATTTACAACTTGCAGTATGTCATGTGTAACAACCTGATGTTTTGTCCAAATATTCTTGTCCCAAGAACACAGTTCAGTTTTTGTTTAAATTGTACCGTTATTATATAGATGAACCATGTTTGAATGTATGCCAGCTATTGCAAGAATTTGTGGACTTGGACTATTTCTGTGACTGACTCAAAATGTTCCTACTTAGTTTCTGAGAGTTCTGAAATAGTACTTGGGAAAACGTTCCATTGTGACAACTAGAACTGGTCTCAAATGTAATGGCATGGAAAAACACATGTCTTTTCAAAATGCACAGATTCCAGATCTGGACAAATCCCACTTGAAAGATTGTTCACAACACTGTAAAGCATCTGTTATCATCAAGGAGTCTGGACAGGGCAGAGAATTGAAATGAAACCGATTCTCAAATTCAATCCGAGGATGAACGTGCAGGAGTTTTAGTCCTCTTTTCTGCTGCCAGCTCAATACTTTGCATTTTCTGTCCTGTCTGTATAGTGTCATTTGTTCTGTCTTTTCTGACTAAAATGAAAAATGATGTCAGGACTAGAAAGGTGTCACATTATGTTTGATGAAACCCAGAGAGTGAAGGTCACCTTAAGTGAGTTTGATCAGAAGCACTGCAAGCAATAAACAGAGCAATCCTGAAATAACTGACATAATGATTCATTAAAACATCTTTATCTGTATCCATTATGAAAAACGGCAAAGGTCAAGGTATCTGATTCTTCAAGGACTAATTTCCTTCTCAGTAACCCGTCAACATTAAGCAGAACCATTCTCAACACAGAATGAAACTTGTGGTGTGACATATCACAATTTTATGTTCTTCTTTTTTGTTGCTAAAAACAAAAGTTGTGTGTCCAAATAAATGTCATCTCAGAACATTGCTGGTTCCTCTCGTTCCACTTTCAGTCCCAGCCTGGGGTGCATTTCCCATATAACAGCATAACTCGCTGCTTAACTTCTTCGTTTAAGAAATCAACTAGCTAGTCATGACTATTTCCCGAAACCATAGTGTCGCAAATTGGTCGTTCAACCTCGTTGGTTAATGATGTCACGCATGTGGTGGAGTAATAACTTATTTTAATTAATATGTTGGAGATCGAATTAATGCTACATGTTTTTCTATAAATTACGGATATGGCATCTTAGGACTAATTCAAATTTTTCGCAGTTATTTTGCTTTATTTCCAGATTCAATCATAGGCTCGATCTTACGCACTAGAGCACATTTTGACTAACTAAAGCACTCTAAGCACTCTTGACAAACTAAAATACATAAATGACATTTGTATGTAAATAAATTATATAGATTGTACTGAATGTCAGCTTGCTTGTTTGGCTTAAGATAAGGATTTATTGAGTCCACGTGTCATGCAAACAAGAAACTCTGCTTCTATAACCACATTTCGAGAGCTGTTGTTCCAAGCACACAACTTTACGATGCTGTTTGCGAATGTTCGTTAGAACTACGGTTTTGGTAAACACAGACTCATTGAACTATGCTGATAACGACAGAACTTGCGACCATAGTTGACTAACGATGCTTTTGGGAAACACACCCCTGATTGGTTGTACCTTGTCCCATCGCTCCTTGGGAATGTCTTGACAGTTGCAAGGCTGGTGTCCAAAGAGTTATTCGATAGATAATAAAGCCCTTTGTTGGCTTGGGGAACTCTTAGATGTCAAGGTACATAAAGAATATTGCTGAAGAATCCCAGTTGTACTCACTTTAAGACTCTGTTTGCTTTAGTTGTTATGTCTGATTAAACCGCTAAAAGTACAGATGAAACTGAAGTACAGCAACCTGCATAAGCTGGGATATTTACATGTTTCCATAATAACAGTATTTCAGTGTTATAATGATAACGCATCCATAGATTACGTAGTATAATTTGCAATTTAAAAGACATATTCTGGACGGTTTGGAAGGGCAATTCAATCAGATGTGGTATAAGAGGACTAGGTAGGACTAGATCTCTGCAGTGAGGAATTGCACTTAACATCATTGCAGATGTTTCCGAATCCGGTCCAGGCCCAACAGCAAGGAGAAAGACAGATCTTGTACAAGTTTATGCCGTGTATGCACTTCCGTAGCCTTCTGCAATTGGGATTATTACAGCCAGGATTTAGCAAAGATATCCATGGATAGAGATAATGGGATCTTGTGTGTAGTAACTGATGGTGATGCTGAAAACTGGTTTGGCCAATGTTACCGCTCTTCCTGGAACTGCCTTCCCATCAAGCCTTACATTGTGGATTCGGGATGTTTGGAATGTCTTGCTCATGGAAGGTGTTTCTATGTACATCACATCACCAGCCCACATGTTTTATTCGTAAACATCCCAGGGTAGAAAGGGCTTATCTCCGTGGCTCAGCAGAACAGGACAGCGCTTCAGTTTTGAGAGCCCCTCAGGACCAATGTCTCTATGCTCGTGGTTGTGCTCTCTCTCTCTCTCTCTCTCTCTCTCTCTCTCTCTCTCTCTCTCTCTCTCTCTCTCTCTCTCTCTCGCCAACATTTGAGTACCTTATGCCAGCTCTCCTGCATGAGCCAATCCCAGCAACATCTCAGGGTCTTTCATGTACAGCACAGCTTTCTTCATTGAGAGCCGAGGCAGGAGGAAATAATGACCTATACAAACTGTCAGGGACATTCGGAGTAAAATAATGTCTAGGTTTTCGGAAAATAACATGGGAATGCATAACACATGCTAATTTCCCAACAAATCATTAAAATGCAGATTGTAATACATAATGACATTTTATACACTCTCAGATGAAAAAAAGTTCAAAAGTTGTCACTTGGGTGGTACCCTCTCAAAACCGACATCTTTTTACCTTATTTACCCATAAATGGTGCAGATTAGTACCTAAAGAGTACATTTTAGTAGGGTACCATCCCAGTGACAGCTTTTGTACTTTTTGTCTGAGGGTGTGGGATCATAAAACTACTTTACACTGTACTTTAAGCTATAAATTATTTGCCAATTGGGGTGCCACATAGGATTGCAAAAATAATTACTGTTTTCAAACAAGCTTCAAACTGGTTTGAGGCGGTCCAGCCCCACAATCACATCATTTGGTGAGTCAATGTTGCTCAGGCCATTCAGACAAACAAATTGCAGTTTGGTGGCACTAGTAGCACATAAATTGCTCACTTCAATTTTAACATAAACGATGTAAAAACATTACATTTTGTGTTATGAATAATGTCAAAAACATTTTACCCACAGAGCCAGCTGTCAGTGGTATTTACTTGTACTCGATTAGGTGTGTGTGTGTGTGTGTGTGTGTGTGTGTGTGTGTGTGTGTGTGTGTGTGTGTGTGTGTGTGTGTGTGTAGTGAACAGTATTAGAAATCTCAACTCTGAAGCTGCTTCTCATTCGATATTTTGTTTTTGTATAGGAGAAGCCATATGTCATGCTTAAGAAGTCTGACAAGGAACTCGTCGGCAATGACCGCTTTGAGGGCTTCTGTATTGACCTGCTTAAGGAGTTGGCCAGCATTCTGGGTTTCTCCTACGTGATCCAACCGGTGCAAGATGAAAAGTATGGGTTTCAAGACGATAAAGGCCAGTGGAATGGGATGATAAAGGAACTCATGGAACATGTAAGTATTCAGCATCAAAGTAGTAACCCTTTAGTGCTCTTGCACGTGTCAGTCAAAAATGACAAACTTTTTTTTTTTTTTTTTTTTTTTTTTTTGTCAATTAAATGAATGTACTATATTTTAGTTTGATGTTTTTTTTATTTAATATTTTGTATTTTTAGGTGATTTTTTATATTAAAAAATCATAGTTACGCTGTATTTATAATCCGAATCTGAAAATAATCTGAAAATGAAAGTTCTAACTTCTTTAGAGTACATACTTAAGTTTGATCTCTTTTCAAAGATGACATTTGGCAGATCATTGCTGAAGTGAAAAAAAAAGAAAAAAAAAAAGTAAACATAAAAAAGTAACTAAATTTGAGGTGTATTGTTATGAAAAATGCACAAACATACTTAAATTTTTTTTTTTATATGAAATATATTTTTCAAAATCACGTTTTACTCTAAAACTGCAAGAACATCAAAGCTATAAATCTAAACATGTTGTGTTCCAAATTTGAACCATATATATATATATATATATATATATATATATATATATATATATATAGAAAGAGCTTTCAGTAAGATTTTGTTTGGCTGCAGTACCAAACGCTTCCACTAGATGAAATCATTATCTCCCATTAATTTCCAATGCTCTCATTTTTGACCTCGAGGAGCACAAGTGTGACTATTTTTTTACAGGACCATTTAATCTTTTAAAATCATGTCCATGATTTTTATTTAATAAAAAAAATATTAGTTAGTAAAAAAAAAAAAAAAAAAGTAAAATTTCTCGGTCAATGATGACAGAAGAACACCTTAAATAACAAATATGCTGTTTCTGCTGATTCAGACTCACTAGTACCTGCATCCTTAATTCTGCCTTTCACTTTAATAAAGCCTTTCATCTTGTTTTCTGATGTCTAAACAAAATGCCAAGATGACACAATAATGCAATTAACTAAACGTGTTGCTCGCTCCAATACTGCTTCCGCTCACAAAACGCGTGCCGCAAAGGTGACAGAACACACCTGGATCACATTGACATGCCGCGAAGACGCAGCGGCAAGTGCTGCCACAGCGAATACACGTTTAAACGTCTCTATCGAGTCAGCAGAACTAGACAATTCTGAAAGCTGATTCCCTGAGCCCATTCTCTCCAGTCTCAGTGCTGTCAGGCTGGGGGTGTCCTGTCCTGTCTCAGGAACGGGCTTCTCATCCCATCGCCCTTTCGCTGTCCTCACCCTCTCAGGTCACCAGAAGCCTGCGGCTGCAGAGCTGTAATAGCTTAAGTGGCATTTAGTGGAGGAAGTCATATGGTGGGAGTCAATGGTGAGGTGCTGGAAGGGTTGGGAGAGGTGACTTACTGCAGCGCCACTTAATCTTCCCTGTGCTTTGGCCAGATCCGGCCTGACTGCAGTCACCTTCAGGGGAACAAACGGATTATGGCCGGAGGAGTCAAAAATGGAGATGGGTGTGTGTGTGTGTATTGCTGAAGGTGAAAAAGTATAAGATGCACAAATTTAATGAAATGTCACTATATGATAACACATTTAAAAAATGATCATTACTGTTTTGAGATTATGGAAGCTTGTTTCAGCCACAGAATAAAACATTTGAAAAGATAATTGCGACTTTTTATCTCACAATTGCAAATTTACATCTCACAATTCTGACTTTTCTGACTTTATTTCTCAGAATTGCAAGGTATAAAGTCAGAATTGCGTGATATAAACTCTCAATTGCGTTATAAAGTCAGAATTGCAAGATATAAGCTTTTGACCGCAGTTTCGAGTTTATATCACGCAATTTTGACAGCTTCTCTCACAATCGTGAGATATAAACTCTCAACTGTGAGTTATAAAGTCCAATTCTAAGGAAAAAAAGACTGACTTTTTTCCCTCAGAATTGCGACTTTATATCATGCAATTCTGACTTTATATTATGCAATCGTGAGAAAAAAGTCGCAATTACCTTTTTAAATTTTTGATTCTGTGGCAGAAACTACTGTTTTTCACCATATAATCCACTGATATACTAATGATATACACAACTTTTTTTTTTTTTTTTTTATTATTATTATTATTATTTGCAAGGATATATACCTTAAATTGAACAAAAATGACAGTACATTATTTTGCATTGTTAAAAAAAAAATTGTTTCGGATTTTCTACTTATCAAAGAAACCTGAAAAAAGTATCATGGTTTCCAAAACAAATATATGAAGCAGCATTAAAATCAGCATATTAGAATGATTTCTGAAGGAAATCACATAACAGTTATAATATTTCACGATATTGCTGTATATACTGTATTTTAATCAAATAAATGCAGCCTTGGTGAGTATAAGAGATTTAATTCAAAAACATTAAAACTTTTCTTTCATTAAAATGTATTATCTTACTGACCCCAAACTTTTGAATGGTAGTTTGTCTATTAGCCTTACTGTAAATCTTGTTTATATATCCAAATGCAATTGTATGACAAATGATCTATGATTTGTTATACACCACACTGCAGGGATTCGAGGGACATCTTACTGAGCCAGTGTCGTATGCATGAGGCAATTATTCAGTCCAAACAGGGCCTGTGCTTTCATGACTGTAGTCTCGAACCCTCACTCGCTCACAGCAATAACGTATGTTCACTCCCGCATTATTCGAGAGGAGAGCTGCCGACACACTGACACGGGCAGACAGAGTCAACTAATGAGTGTAGAGCGAGCAGTGAGACAATATGGACATCCAGTGTTGTTCATCAAAAAAAAACATACAGCAGAGAGAAAACATGTCGCAACAGTGAATCCTCACATTTCGGGGAACCTCAGCTGAGTTCAGCTAAACGAAACAAACACTGGCCGATAGATATGTGTAAATGTGTGATGGGGCTTCTGTTTGACTAAGCAAAAAGGAAAGGAGATGGACATGTGGCTTGAAGAAAGCACAGCTTTTCCTAAATTGCTAAGACACATTTCCCGAAAAATCAACACATTTCTCAAAACTATAAACATGCAATCAAACCAACAGATGTGAAAATCACAAACTTTTACAAAAAAAAAAAAAAAAAAAAAAAAACATTTACAAAAATAAATAAAAATGTGTGTATGCATATATATATGCACTTTAATATTCACATATACTCGTCCATATTGTGATTTGATTGAGTGTTTTAACTTTTTAATGGATTTTCATGGATTTACAAATTCCATGACACTGTAAATTCCATTTTTATGACTGGATTCTGCAATTCCAATTCTCCTTGCTTCCACGTTTCTGTACCTTTTCCCTAATTTAAGTCCTTTTTGGAAGCCAATGGACCCGTCTGTTGTATTTTTATACATTGTGAGGTTCTGACTAGTGTGTGAACCATTTTTCATACTAGTGTTGGGATAGTGATAACCATGTTAACTGTGTTGTGGTGATAACTGGGTGTGATGACATCGTGAGGATTTCCCAATGCTAGTGTTACATTCTACATGAGCACATGCGACGGGTTTCAAAGGATTATTAATATATTTGCAGCTTGAGTCAAACAAAGAATAGTGTTTATAGTCTTGATATAGATTTTCCGTTTTATAAAAATGACATGGATAATGAAACCTATCGCTAAGAGCAAATAAATTGGTAACACTGTACAATACGGTTCTATTTGTTAACATTAACTACATTGGATAACATGAAATAAAAATGAAAAATACTTCTAAAGTATTTATTAATCTAATGTTAATTGCAACATTTAGTAATACATAATTCAAATAAAGATCTGTTAATATTATGGCCTTGTAACAAATGTAACGGCAACAAATGTATTGCTTATTGTTAGTTAATGCATTAATTAACGTTAACTAATGGGACTTTATTGTGAGGTGTTACCAATGAGTCTGTAGTTGAAGGGGTCATCTTTTTTTTAGCCGGATTAATAATGGTAATAATTCTTCCAGTATAACTAAACAGAATCTAGAGTAGCTCAATATTTTGTGAGATACCTTTAGGTATAGTCTAATTTAAGAAGAGACAATGAGGCGCTGTTTACACGACACCGTTTTCAACTAAAAATGGAAAACTTTTTCTGCGTTTTGCCCGTTAATTTACACGAAAACTGCATTTTGGGGCCTGAAAATGCAAACTTTTGAAAACGGGTTTCAAATCTGTGAAAACGGTGACGTCATGCGCAAGCGTGTGACGTGTTCAGTCTATATATGTGGTGTTTCTTTACAAAGTTACACCGCCATCTACTGGCATGGCAGCAGAATACAGCGTTTTTAGTCGTTTTCGCAGATCCGTGTGAACGAGGATCTCATCGCCCACAATCAGAGGTAATACCAGATATGCCAAATTAGTTTTCGCACCGGGGCTGCTGGATCTTCATTTACTGATGGCAGGTTACACACTAAACCGGTGAATACAAATGGGCTTGGTGGTCAAAATTAATAAACAAGCTCACTTGCAATAGTTACCACAGCCAAACTCCGACTCTCAGCTTCATCTGCCTGTGATCTCATGGTGTTTTTAATCATTGCTTGTCTATATATATCCCTCTTGAGAATTCGACCAGTTTTAGTTTCCCAACGAATGTTTTAAGCCTCAGGCTCAATGGGTGTGTAGTATACTTGAGCCTTATCAGATGGCCTGCGCAGTATCGAAGGTGCGTGTGTATTTTTAGGAGCACTCATTTTGCGGCTGAGTGCCCTTCTTGCTGCTGTCTATATAGATAAGCTGATCTGGAATCAGCAGACCTGAAAAGCAAACTAAGAAACAAGCTCTGGGACCTGACCTCGGCCTGCCACACGAGGCTGAGCTAGATAGAGTGTTTTCATGTGAGTAAACTCAAAGCCTTATCTCTGAAGACGGATTTATGGACTCGGTGATTTCTCAACCGATTCTCACCAAATGTTGCAGCTTGAGCCTTTCATGAAAACAATTTAAGACTTGAGCGCAGAAGGAAATTTTTTTAATGGAATGAGATTTCCGAAGTTATTTCGATGAACTTCTGATTGCCTGTGTCAGAATAAGCTGCATGAAACACAGACTATTTTCAGTTATAGACAAGAACTCGGTGGCTCGAGAGCCCGTGTTGAGAGAGAACGGGGAACTGAGAGGCTGTTATTAATGGCTCTTGTCAAAGTTATTTATCAGCTCAATTTATTTTCATCAGTATTTTTATTAGCTCTTACAGGATTTTCATTACTTCGGTATTGTTCTTTACACGATGAGTGTGTGTTATTGCTGCCCGTGACATACGCGTGTGGGGTCATCCATCGAGGGCTCGTAGTTTTAAAGAAGACAACAAGCAACAACGGATTAGTACGGGGTTGTTTTCGGCTGATAAAGTGCCATTAAATCATAGGGTGATACATTTTAGCTGTCACCCTGCGTGTTCTCATAAATCATGGTTTCATAACTGAATTACCAAACGCCTTTGCCCTAGTACATCTATTTAACGGCACGGTGCTCTTGTAGGTTTATCAAAATAAGTCAGACGTCTTCATTTGTCTTTGTAGGTCAACAAGCACTGTATAATGAAGGATAAACAGAAATGCGGTAGAAATAAAAAAATACAAAAATGTCAGAGAGAGACGTCCCGCTGTCAAAAATCACTGGGTCACATTCACGAATAATTGAGTATTCATTCTTATACGCACAGGAGATCATCTCATCAAAAACAAATTTCACGTACACATGACTTAATTCTTAAAGAGCACCTATCAGATTTTTAATCTTTAGTCTTTAATGTGTTGTGTTGCTTTTTGAGCAGCAAAATCTCTGAAAAGTCCCAGTTCTTCTCTGTATCAGTGTCAGTGTTTCTGAACTCCTGAAACGCCTCCATTGTAGTCTTGAGTTTCTTCCCGGAACGAACACGTCACAATATTCCTCATTTAAATAATTCATATGCAGAATAAAGGGGCGGGGCCTGGTTGAGTTAGTTAGTAGTGTGCTAAACTGGCGGTTATGGTAAGGGGCGGGACATTTCCCAAACACACTCGAAGCACTTGACCAATCACAACACACTGCTCCAGCCGACCAATCATAGCACAGTGTGCTTTTCAGAAGGAGAGACAGGAACTAAACAGAGCGTTATTGACAGACTGGGAAGAGACGAGCTTCAACAATGGAGAATATGAGGAAAATAATGTGTTTTTGAACATTCAAGCATTAAAACCTGCTCTAGAAGGGCCCAAAAACAAAATCAAGACTGAAAACGGATCCTAAAGGTTAGTTATTTACATAAACCACGCCCATCTATATAATAAAACATAAACAAAACACAACGTAAGTCCAGGCCTGGTCCTCTCTCGCTCTTCACTGTCGTCACTCCTCCTTTATGCTTCCGCTCCTCCGTGAGAGATACGAGACCAGTGCGTCGCGCAGGTGTCGCTCATCATTAATCACGCCACCGACCTCGCGCCGCTCTCTCGCAGCCCTCGGCCTCGTCCTGCTCGCCACACAGGACATAATGTATCATAATAATCTATATAATAATCAGCAATACATTTACCGGTATCAACAGTAATCAGTAATAGATTTACAATATATATTCTCTTTTCTTGTTACACGAAAATTGAGAAAGTGTTATGACTGCTGCAGTGACAGTGACAGATTTCTGGGAGATTATGGATCACTCGCGGGAGTTAGATCGGAGACGCTTTCCAGGAGACTCCAGGATGTCCAAATAAAGACAAGAGCCTTAAATATTTATGTTGTGTTTATTTTATGGTGGAGAGCAGCATTCAATAGCTGTAATGCTAAATAAAACGAGTGCTTCTTAAATAACTGGATATTAATTAAAGTCATAAGGACTGCTGTGTCAAGTTGGACATCACAGTTTATTTTTCTCTTTTTTCTGAAAGTGGCCACAAATCCCACTCCAGAGCTAAAGGTCACGGTGGGGAAGCGCTAAATGATGCAACAGGCTTATTATACTTGATTTAGTTATAATTGATGATCTCATTAATCATCCAGCCATGCCAGTATTAATGGCTGCCTTAGCATGTCATTTCTTCCTGTTATAGTAATTAATCTTTGCTCCGGTGGATAAGCCGGAAGGTTATGTACCAGCGCTGGCTCATTGTCTCGCTGTACTAACTTTGACTTGGACTATGTAGGACCTTTTAATACATTTCACAGTCCTGAGCACTTTGCCAAGCTAAATCATTCTCGTTACGACCTGACAAGCAAAGACAAAGTCCTTAAAGGATTATCACAGAAGATATTGACATGTCCATTGTCCATGAGCGAATATTGATATTGTGTCTCAAACCTGGCTGTGGCTTTGGCATAATTATCTCTCTCTCTTCCAAATGCATTTGTTTTTATAAAATGACAGTCTCGCTATACAATTTGGTAACCTCCTTGTTAAAGGAAACCATTGCTGTATGATATTAGCTAAAGTGGTTTACCTACTCTAATACAGCATAAATTATCATGAATGTGTATTATATCCATGATGTTAACCCTATAAAGCATACTGTATCATATTTGATTCGCAAATCAGCAAAGCTTTGATCATGTCGATCATTTAGAAGTCAGGTTCTAAATAATCAACATTATTAAAGGGGTCATCGGATGCCGATTTTCCACAAGTTGGGATGATTCTTTAGGGTCTTCATGTAAAATTCCTCAATGGTTGTGTAAAACAACACCCTTTTACCTCCTCAAAAACAGCTCTGTTCACAGCGACCCATTTCGGTGCATGTCTCTTTAAATGATAATGAGGTGCATGTCTCTTTAAATGATAATGAGCAACTGCATCCGAATTTTGCATCCGATGACCCTTTAAACCTGATGCACATTATCTACTACAGTCCTTCTGTCATCTGATTGATAGTTTAGACCTTTTTTTTTTAGCAAGTAATAGATGTTTTAGAATAATTGTACAAACGTACATCTTCAGCTCGTGCTTCACTTGTCTTTTGCTGCGAAATCTGCACAGATTTTTATAAAGTAAACATAAGAATAACTGGTAGCACTTTATAATACAGGTCCATTAGTATGCATTAATTCATGCTCAATAGCACAATGCCTTAAAGGCACAATATGTAAGATTTTTGGATCCAAAAACCACTAGAAAATTGTTATATATTTTGTTGATTCGTGTACTTACATTATCCCAAATGTTTCTAAGAATGTTTAAATCCAGAGAAATAAGCAGTTTTAACCAGGACACGGACCTATCAATGACATCATACCCGCGTTACCCTCGATTTCCGGTTTTGTTTTGTAGAAACCATGGAAACATCAAAGATGCATTAATGATATGTTTTATTAGACAGGCGAGCAACTGTTTGGATACATTTATCGACAGAAAACGAATCACAGCTATACAGCTCAACACAGTTAGTTTTTTTGTTTAAATCTCGTTTTCTTGATTTACCGCGAGTACCATGTTTTAACACGTCTAATATCGATCTCACTAACTGCAGTGTGCAACAAGTGTCTCGTACAGTAGCTAACGAGCGAACACACAGAGAAGCATTATAACAACTTTCAACACACTCAAATGTATCTAATATGATAAAACGGTGTAATAAAAGCTCTACTGCCGTGCTCGTCGCTCATTAGCAATCGCTAATTGCTAACGGCTTTCGTAACGTTAATAAATCTTTAATACATTACCGGTCATCCGTGAATATGATTTCTGTCGTATTCTCCACCGGCTGTAGAGGTGAAGACGAACAACTCCCATGATTCAGCGAAATCATGTTTGAGCACATCATGCTAGTGTTTCAGCAGGGATTTCCTTTTTCCTGCATGAGAGTCCGTGTCTTGAATGGTCACTGCGAGAGGACAAAAGAAAAACATGTGGGTTGTTAATCTAAATATTTAAAGAGATTGCAGGCAGTGGACACACCGGAGGTTTCCTTTCTCTTGTTTTTTTTTTCCTTTCTCCTTGTTAGCCACACGCCGCACTATATTTTTAAGGCTGTTTTCATTACACTGTCCAGAAGAAAGAGACCAAAGCCTGCAGGAGAGACAGAACAATACAAAGAAAGGCAATACAATTCAACCAGTACGGGTCACAGCAATGAAATGTCACAGAAAGTGTGGTAGAAGAAAGCAAGGACATCACGTTGTGATGAAAATACTTCAGTTCATTGCAGTATTTTGTAAAACCGGAGTCTGAACCCCTTTGCGAGTTTCATCATGTTCTGGGGAAGGACTCGGTGAAGCGTGCACCGAGCAGCTGGTTTCATTAACCTCCTGTCCAACCCTGGAGAGAAGGAAGCAGGGTAAGGCGATGTAAATGGTGACCTTCTAAATATGCATCCAGATATCAGCGAGCGAACGCCTCCCTGCTCTCGCGATTCATCGAGAGGGAGGGAATGGAATAGCAGACAGCGAGGAAACTAGGCCACTTGTCTCAACAGTTGAGTCACCTTGGCAATACTGACTTTGAGCCTCTGGGGTGTGAATTTGCCCGTGTTTTGGAGTGTGACAGAATGGTTTGTATGCTGTCATATCTATATTTCTCACAAGAAGGACCTTTACACATCATTTCTGGTAACAGTTATATTATAATTATATATTGCTCTGTTTTGTCATACAGCCTGTAATTGCATCAACATCAGTACAGAGCCTAGATACTTTCATTAAAAATGAACAATGGATTTTCAAACAAAGGACTTTATCAATTTTAATAGTTCTTTTTTCTTTTCTTCATAAAATCATGAAATCAAAATGGCCTCTATTCACTTTCTTAATACACATCCCGAGTCTTATTGTGAATGGTTTCATCTGTGCACATTATTAGGAAACAAAACAAAACAAAAAGTTTGTAATCTTTGTTGAATTTGAGGAAATTAATAATCTTGGTAACACTTTACAATAAGGTTCATTAGTTAACATTAGTTAATGTATTACAGTGTATTACATGAACTAACAATGAGCAATGCATTTGTTACAGTATTTATTCATCTTTATTAATGTTAGTTAATAAAAATCCAGCTGTTCATTGTTTGTTCATGTTAGTTCACTGTGCATTAACTAATGTTTGCAAATACAACCTGTGATTTTAATAATGCAATAATGTAAATGTTGAAATTAATAAGATTAATAAATGCTGAAGAAGTATTTTTCAATGTTAACTAATGAACCTTATTGTAAAGTGTTACCATAATCTTTTATAAATGACTGCAAACTCGTGAATGTGCAGTAACTTGCACTTTTCCAACACAGACTCGCTGGAATTTTTTTTTTTACCTAAACACACAGTTTACTGCAGTTTCCATCTCAAAGGAACACTAGTGAAAACCAACAAACTTCAATCCTTTTTACTCAAGTTATGATTACAGGGGTAGATTATCTATTTATAACGACTTATTTTTGCGCAGAATTGCACTTCTGATATGAAGCATTTACTAGTCATGAGAAACACCAATCACAAAAAAAGCTTGTCTGAAGTTTAAAATCATTGGTTACCCGTAAGCCAATCACATAACGTTTGGTTATGACGTGTGTTATGCGCCGGCTCAGCCGCATCTAACTTCCACTGTAAACACATGTATGGTGCGAAAACAAAACCATCGAGCGAAATACCGGAGTGAACATGGCTGTGAACGACTTTTGCAGATTATGTGAAATAAATCTACGCATCCACGGTACAATCAGCGTCTACGTCACGGCTCTCAGCCCGCGCTCTGTTCGTTGATTGGCCGGCTGTTTTGAGGCCGGAGGAAAACTGGGAGATAGGTCGCTATCTCAGACTGAGTATAGAAGCGAACTGAAATTGAGCGGAAGTACGAAGTCTGACGTAGTCAGGCTACATGATCTCTATTTGAAACAGAAAAATCATGATTCTCATTTTATCCAGAACCGTGCAGCTCTAGTTAACACTATCGGTTAGGTTTAGTGTAGAGTTTAGTGTAGATGCTACGTTATTTTCAAACGCCTTTCAAGCCACTCACTGGACATTTCATTTCCAAACTGCTGCAATATGTTTTTTTTTTTTTTTTTTTTTTTGCCAGATTCTGTTTTGGATCAAACTGAACGCATTTCATTTTGAAAGTGCAGTGAAACATGCAAGAAGCAAACTAGTATCATTTTTTCAGAAAATGTTCAATTTTTTCATGATACAGTTAATTCATGATGTCTCGTCAAGTTCAAGTTCAAGATATCCTGTTTCATTTGAAAATATGTCACGTTAGGGTATGGTTTCATGTTGAATTTCAAAGAATAGCATTGACTAGACTGTCAATTCTATGTTGTTTGCTTCCAAACACGTCTTCAATTCATTTTGTTTGTTTGTTTGTTTGTTTGTTTGTCTGTCCCCTAGAGGGCTGACCTTGCCGTGGCTCCTCTCACAATCACCTATATGCGGGAGAAAGCTATCGACTTCTCCAAACCTTTCTTGAACACCGGTATCAGTATCCTGTACCGTAGACCCAACAGCACCAACTCCGGCTTCTTCTCGTTCCTGGACCCCATGACCCCTGATATCTGGATTTACATTCTGTTGGCCTACCTGGGAGTCAGCTGTGTACTCTTCGTCATCGCCAGGTGAGCGACAACACACTGTGACTATTAACCTTCATGGCACCTTGAGAAATTTGCTTTGAATTCACTCAGTAAAGCATCAAAGGGCAAGCAGTTATGCATTATTAGTGGTGTTTGCTAAGGCTAAGAGACCAAACCTTACCTAGGGATTAGAATATCAAAGAGGTTTTCTGGTGGGATTTCTGTGGACATAAAAAAACTGCTTGACAACTGCCTAGCAACTGTACTTAAGTGCTACATGCAAATGGCAAATATTCAGAAGAGTGTAACACCTGCATAACAACATCATCAGAAAATAAAATAATAACCACATTTTCAAATAGCCCATATTCCATTTTGTCATCTTGCAAAAAAAAAAAAAAAAAGGCTTAGATATATTTATTTGAACCTGACAAAAGCTGTAGAATCAATTGTTTCCATATGACTCTTGATTTTATATGTTTTTAAGGACTTTCATACGTCTTTATGTGAAGCTTGTCCAAATGCTTTTAAGGACCACTATACACAATATAAAATGTTGACTTTACTTATAAATATTCATACATTTGGCATTGTGGTGATTTACATTGAATTTAAGGTATTTAATCAATGTATGCATTCCCTGAGAATCAAACCCATGAACGTGACATTGTTAGTGCCATGCTTTATTGTTAGAGCTACAAGAATACTGTATGTTGTAACCCATTTTCACTCGGATACTGCCGCTTGTCCAAGAGTTATATGTGTGTTATAACGACACCAAAGGCCCTATAGCGTCTGTTTACTGACAAACCCGAAAGCCCATTGCTTTTAATGAGTAACATTGCTGTCAATATTGTTTATCATCATGAAGTTTCTTAAAATATTCTGATATTTTTAGGTAAGAAAGATTATATTTTTATTTACAGTGTAGATATATTTGAAGACAGAAGCTTTAAACCTACCAACTTTTTTTTTACAATATTAAACATGTAACAGGCAGATGAAAGTACAGTCACAATTATTTTCTTCACAAAATGACAAAAAAGCTCTATAGAAGTATTCCTGCTGAATAGTAAGACCTGTCAAAGCCATACGATAGCTTTGTGTGAGACAGAGTGAAACTGAGAATGCGGTTACTCTTAATTGTGATGCTCCCCAACTGATATTCTACTAACTACAAGCAACTTTGCAACTACATGTCAACTAACTCTCATTACTGTATTGGTAGAATGATAGGATAGGGTTCGGGTTTCTAGAATAAGTTGAAATGAACTTGCAAAGTTACTTATAGTCAGTAGAATGTCTGTTGAGGAGCATCAAAATAAAGAGTTAGTAGATATTAAGCAGACAGTCTACTAATACTCTAATGAGAGTTAGCTGACATTAGTTGCAAAGTTACTCATAGCTAATTGAATGTCTAAATGTTCCCCTCTGAACTTGAAAGCCAATGGCAGGCAGCAATTTTTTAATTGAATTTGAGCGTTATGGTAGATTTGGACATTGAACACATTTTAGGTTTGTAACAAAGAAATGATTGGCCTCTGAAGACATGCAATGTTGCAGTTTGGAATCCTTAAATAGAGCTTATTATGACTGTGCTTTTCTCTGCCTATTAATGTCAAATTATGTCAGTATACATCCAACTTTAAAAATCATACACCAACATATCATGTCTTATATCATATCATATAATTTCATCTTGGTGAAGTCTCTTGCCCGTTCACGTCAGTCTGTTTACAGCAAAGGTTTCTCATTGAAAGCAGTAGGTAGGAGACGTTTGGTTATTGCGAGAGTGAGGACGGGTTGCCATAAAAGCTGACACACTGCTATTAAAAGTTCATATCACACAATTTGCAGTCCAGTCAATCATATAAAGACTGCTTTCAAAACAGGTTTTTAACACCCTGTTTGAGGGTCCTTTGAGTGGCGATGCCATTATTTGTTGGAGCACCAGAAGTGTTTAGCGGCTCTCAGTGAAGGGCCTTTCAGAGTGACCATTAATGAAGAGTTCAGACACTAGAGACGTTACAGAAGTCAGACTTACTGTACATGTAGGAGATCCTCAGCCGTCTGGTGAAACTGCTTCATTCCTCAGACTAAAAGGCTTCAGGTCTCATGAAAAACACACCAGGTTTCAGCTCTCAGGTCTCGTACAATTAGGCATCAGGCGAAACAGCTTCAGGCATAAAGGCATCCGACAAAACTGCAACATACAGTATATATTATATTTCCTGAATTAGACGCAATTTAAACTTTTGTCAATTGGCACAGGCAGCACATGAAACTGTGCAGTGTATTAAGGGATACATGGATTTTTGAAGGTGCAAGAGTACTTTTTTTGATAATAATGTATTATGTCTGATGCCTTTATATCTTAGTTGTTTCGTCCAATGCTTTATTGTATGAGACCTGAGACCTGACATTGTTTTTCATGAGACCTGGAGCATTTTAGTCTGAGGTGTTGTTTTAACAAATTACTGGAGTCGGAGGATGTCCTAATATGAAGACCATACAGACAGTTTTTTTTTCTGAAATCTTTAGCTTAAGAAATGTGCTTGTTCCACATAGAAGATGGAAACTACTGTATATACAGTATATATTTATTATCAAGGGTATTTTAAATGATTTATGTATATTTTTTTACTTGCTTATTTTTTTCTATTTAAAAGCAAAATGTGTATTTTCTGTGACACAAGCATATCCAAAAAAAAAAAAAAAAAAAAAAAAAAAGTCAAACATGTTTCCAAAACACTCCCTGTCTGCCATTGGTTGAATAAACAGATGGCCAAGCCCCAAACTCACGCCATTGGTCGAGCTAGTGTTGCTATATCAGCTGGTCGGGATGTTAAAACAAACAGAACAATGTTTTCAAGCATATTTTTTGCACTCTTCAGGGAAATCAGCCAGAGAAAGGCATATTTATTGATGTCTCTGTATAATAAGATTATGAGATAGTTTTAAAACAATTACATAACATATCATCTTTAACATAAGACAGTGAAAAAGTAATACACAGTGATGTATTACCAGACTTTTCCTATTCTTTTTTCCCCTGGTAATGAGTGAAAACATGCACACAGACCAGTGTAATCCTGCAACGATGCTTGAGCTCTGCTAACAAGTCCCTTGACAATACCTGCGTCTCTCATCTTCTGAAGCATCTGCTTCCAGACTGTCGATGTTAAAGGACAGGTGTTAAAAGGGAAATTACACACATCTGCAGTTGCAGGGAGTGTCCAGAGTTAATTATGTTATAGTTTAACAAGCTGTTGAGAAGAGCTGAGACACTGCACTCTTGTCACAGAAAGTAAGATACTTGCCATGATTTGAACAAAATGCCCTGAAGTGGCCAATCTGTGATACATTTCCCTGGGGTTATAAACGCCTCTGGAACGATTGTAAAGTCTAGTTTAAAGTAAAGTGCTACTCTAATACTAAGAGTTCATGGTTAGGAATCAAAAGCCATTTATACAGTCTGCTTAAAGGACACCATGCACTTTGTGCTAGTGACATATTAGCAAATCTCAGAATATACCGGTAAGTGGTGTTTTCTCATGCAAATCTGGCTCTTGCTATAGTAATTTTCAACATGTCACAAAGTTTCACAGTTTGGGAAATAATTTGGTATCACTTTATTTTAATGGTCCTTTTTGAACATTTAGTTGACTATGAGTAAAGTAACTTTGCAACTACATATCAACTAACTCTCATTATATAACTCTCAGCAGAATGTGTTAAAGGGACCATCAAAATAAAGTGAAACCAATAATTTTTATTACAGATCAATTTGGTGTCATTTGTGGTCCAGAACTACAGTTTTAAAGTCCCCCTGTAGTCAATAATTGTATTCCTTAAAACTCATTTTTGATCACCAAAATGACATATTTAAATGTTTTTTCCTTGAAAAACAATCTTCATGCCTTAAAATATCTTGAATGTAACTTGACACCCTTGCCTCATTTAGTATATGCGGTTCTATGAATATGCAAATGAGCCCCGCCTCCACTCACTCACTCAGCTCAGAGATCCACTGGTTGACGATCACACGTTGATCTGATTGGTTACAAGGTAGTTTGTGACGTCAGAAACACCAGCGATTTCAAACCGTGTTTTTGAGACTGTCTTTGGTTCACTGCAGTTTTAAGGAGAAAATGCAGCAATGGTGTCGACTTATGAATTTACACACATGGTTTGTCTTAAAGCATATTAAAAAACACAAAATAGACACATAAACAACATTAAAAGCTTGATTTTCACCACAGGGGGACTTGATATTGACTGTTGCTTGATATTGCAAACTATTTTATCAATATAATTTAATTTATTATCATAATTATAAACACACTGGTTTGTAGTGCAAATTATTTTACCATTTAAGATTTTACAGTAAAATTTCTTAAAGGCCCCCTGTAGTCAATAATTGTATCCCTTAAAACTAATCTTTGATCACCAAAATGATGAGAAAAAAAGAGACACTGCAGTTTTAAGGAGAAAATACTCAGCAATTGTGTTGACTTAAGAATTTACACATGGTTTGTCTTAAAGCACATTAAAAACACCACATAGACATATAAACAACATTAAAAGCTTTAAATGTGTCATGTTTGTGAGTCTCTGGTTCTTGCTTCAGGTTCAGCCCGTACGAGTGGTATGATGCCCATCCGTGTAATCCAGGCTCCGATGTGGTGGAGAACAACTTCACGCTCCTCAACAGCTTCTGGTTTGGCGTGGGTTCCCTCATGCAGCAAGGTACGCTTCATCTTCTGCAAACTCAACACACTTTCCAAACAAGCCAAAAAACCTGACAACAGCGTGATATGACTGTCTTCAACCCTTTACCTGTCAAAACCACAGAGTTCAGACTCTTCTGACAGGAGGAGGGAGTATTCGTCTTGCTTGTCAGTGAGGCGGGGATGAGGGGTGTCAAACATCTGTCACACACACTGGCAGGTTAGAGGGATAACAGCAGCGTTTGTTTGCTGACACTCAGAGACCTTCAGGATTGTGAGTTTGAGGTTGGGATGACAGTCGACAGAAGACTGTTTCAATGGTAGCACAGGCACAGTGGGACGTCTCTGTGGTTCGTCTGGTTCTTGTTGATTGCATGTCTCAATACAGCGTTTCAGTCGTTCACCATGGCTGATGTGCAGCTTCAGAGGGACACGGGGATGGGAATCATAGGGAAATTAATATAGGCCTTTTTTTAAGATGCCAATGACTTTGCCTTGAATGTAGATGAGTGTAGGCAGTTACTGTCAGGGGAAGAGTAAGAAAAGAGACATTAAATCAGACAACATCCACTTTTCATTGTGGACCGGTAATCTACTACAGCAAACTCTAACAAAATTAGCCTAATGATAATACTGAAGACAGTAACACTGCTCTGGTTATTTTCTGTTGGTCATGTACAGGAGTGTTTCCCAAAAGCATCGTTAGTCAACTATGGTCGCAAGTTCTGTCGTTATCAGCAGTTCAACGAGTCGGTGTTTCCCAAAACCATCGTTCTGATGAACATTCGCAAACAGCATCGCCAAATAAGCAAAGCTGACATTCAGTACAATCTATATATTTTATTTGAAATACATACAAATGTCATTTACGTCTTTTAGTTGCATCATTTGTGAATAGTGCACGTCAAAACGTGCTCTACTATGTAAGAACGAGCCTATGATTCAATCTGGAAATAAAGCAAAATAACTGAGAAAAATGAGAAATAGTCCTCAGATGTCATTATTTATAGCAAAACATCTAGCATTAATTCGATCTCAAACAGATTCATTAAAATAAGGTATTACTCCACCACGTGCGTGACATCATTAACCAACGTGGTCGAACGACACATTTGCGACAATACGGTTTCGGGAAACAGTCGTGACTAGCTAGTTGATTTCTTCATCGATGTATTGTACTATGGCAGTTAATCAGCGAGTTACGGCGCTGTACGGGAAACACACCCCAGATCAGCAAATCACTGAAGTACTGCTTCTGCAGATTCAGTGAGTGAATCTTTTGACTGATTCAAACCAATAACTTGATTGAATCTGATTCATTAATAGAATCAACCGAGTCTCAAGAATCATTCATATTTGTTCGCAATTCTAAGATTTGTTGTTGCTTGCAATAGTAGCAGAACTACAGACACAAACCTCAGCTCTCTTGTGCCAGTAAGTGTGTAATATCAGGCGTTCTTTCCACCATCGTTCTGGTCTTATCTGTTTTAAAGACCTGAAACATTATCCAGGTTTACATTTTTGGGGCTTTATGTAGTTCAACAATGTCTATGCTTGGAGACCATAAAAGAAGATGAATAAGCGTATTTTTAATTACAATCACAGACTTACAGTCTTTCTGTACTTGAATAAGAGAGAGTAAATAACCAGGATACTTAATACTGGGGAACTGAATAGATATTTTGACAATTTTTAAGCCATTGGGTCAAATACAGTATTGGCCAAAAGCGATGTCTGACCTGACCTATTTACATCTTCACCCTTTATTCAAATATTTATAAACTTTTGTTAAAGACTGTGTAAGCAGTTTGCGTAGTTGTGCTTGGAGTCAATTGTTTTATTTTTGATAATAATCCAATCAAATTGTGTGGCATATTTTTTTGTCCAGACTATCATACAAAGCAATTATGAATGCATGCAAAAACAAGAGAGAACCATATATTAATTACTGATTATGTTGTAGTCAATGTTTGCTTTTTCCTGTCAGCTTTTTGTTTCTCTATGCATTTTTTTTTTTCATAGTAAAATAAAAACTGTAACTGTAACTTGCCTTCTTTTTTTGCCAAATATTGTTGTCAGATAAATAGCCTACCCAAACCAACTATTTTGTTCTTCCCTCATATTTAAAATATATATAAAAAATATAAAACATTTTCCTCATATTTTGATGGTCTAATCATTCTTGTAGGGTCATTAATAACAAATATGCCCCTGTGACATCACTTCTGGACACTAATGATGAAGATGAAAATAACTGTACATATTTATTATCAAGGGTATTTAAGAGATTTATCTTCTCATGTTTCTCTTTCTTATTTCTTCTATTTATGTGTTATTTATTTGACAAGCATAATCCAACTGCATCTGTTTATGGTCATAATTGCATTACTTTGAGTTTTTCTGACTCATCATGTTCAGTTAAGACTGAAATTCAGTCAAAGTATTTCAGTTCGCTGTTGGAAGACGGCAAACTTTCAAGAATCGCTAACGAAACCAAAATCACGTGATTCCAGTCTTTTAGTCTTTTAATGGAACCACTTTTGAATAAGAAGTGCTAATCTGAGATTTGATCTCAACACATCACCAAAGGGTCTCTCTCTCTCTCTCTCTCTCTCTCTCTCTCTCTCTCTCTCTCTCTCTCTCTCTCTCTCTCTCTCTCTCTCTCTCTCTCTCTCTCTAATATTATTTCCCTTAATGCCATTTTAAATATTGTGTTTGGCTCTGTGCTGAGCGCCACCTCACAGAATTAGATGGAGGAAGCTATTAAAGACACGCAGGGGTTGAAGCTGTTTCCACACCCCTCACAGGCACACATTAGCAAATGATACCCTCAAAACCAAACGGCATAATAAAACATGCCAGGGAGTAATGAAATGTTTTACCTCATGTAAGGAGACAAATAGAAAAGACTCTTCCTGTGCCCACGGCGATTCTTTACTCTCGGGGAGTGCAAATCTGCTGCACTTTTCATTACGCATGAAATTTCCACTGATAAGATATGCATGCGATACCTGTCGGTTTGAAACACACACTTCATGTTTTGGTTGTCTGGAGCCAATAGAAGTTCTCTCTTGACTCTCAAAGTCATGTGACGTACCGTGTGTGTTTGTTTACTCACTAGGGTTGCATTAATGATTGATGATTTACACTTTAGCAGCAATTTAGAGTCTAAAAACTGTTAAAGCATTAACTAGTATTAGATGGTGTTAAAAATAAGTTCAGTTTTATTGCATCCAGCTAAGACAGCAGACGCAGCTAGTGAAAAACAAGATCACACTTTAGTTTAGGGTCCAATTCTCACTATTTTATAACTATTATCTATGACTTTTGCCTCAATAAACTCATAATTACTGCTTATTAATAGTCAGTAAGGTAGTTGTTAAGTTTAGGTATTGTAAAGGGATGTAGAATATGATCATGCAGAATAAGGCATTAATATGTGCTTTATAAGTACTAATAAACAGCCAATATCCTAGTTAATAGTGAGAGTTGGATCCTAAACTAATGTGTTACCAAAAACCAAATGTACCAAAATGTATTTGAAATACATTTATTTTATGCTAAGTATACTACAACAACATTTACATATTTATGTAGCCTACTTAATATAAAAAACCTGAAATTGTACTGTTGGTATACTAAATTGGTATTCTTAAAGTCTGCTAAATGGGAACAACTAATTTTGTACTTAAGGCACTTTAGTTATCCAGCAATAGTGCTGAGGTCCAACTAAAAATATACTGAAGTGTTTGATTGTGCGAAAAAGTGGACTTTAAATATCTTGCACTTAAAGACGGATACTATACATAGATCATACTATCCTTATGTTATGTGATGTTAATAGGCTTAATATTAAGACATGTGCAATAAAGAAGTAGTCCAAATTATAATATTTATATCAATCTCAAGTGATAAGCTAGTAAATATGTTAATGGATCTGTAGTATGCTTAGTATGAAATAAATGTATTTTGAATCAATTTTGAATCAATAAACTAATAACAATTTTATGAGTTCAGTATTTAATATTTCACATGTAAGAAACACAGTGCTAATTCTTCCTAACTTTCTTAATATTTATCCTAATTTTTATTTTATTCTCATAAAATTGTTTCTTCTAGACAGCAATGAGATTAAATGAAAAGAAAATAGAGAATTATTAATTAAACTAAAGACATCTGAAACTATCCTAAGGTGGTTTTCTTATCTATATGGTCTGTCAGTGGTCTATTTAATTTGTTTTTAGGAAAAACAGTTGAGACAAAGTCAATTCATAATGAAACGCAAATTAACATCAATAAAATAATCATCTGGGAAGGATAAAAGGAAATCCAGTATTATTGTATCTAGAATAAGACAGCAGGAACAACTGATAAAAAATGAGAACAAATAAAACCAGACACTAAACAATTGGCATGCATACAAAATAAATGTTTCCACATGTCAGAAAATACCAGACAGTGTTTGTCTTAATTCTCTTCTTCGATGTCATTTCTGTCTAACATCCGTTCCTGTCGAAGGGAAGCTCCTTCACGCTAGCGCACAGCGGCTCAGCTCAACTGAGAAAAGCACAAAGGCATTTTTCATGTCTCAACAAAAACGGATGTTTCATTGTGCAAAATGCAGATTATTACATGAAAAATGGTCTGTTTTTGCAAGTCCCGAACCCTGCGGAAAACGTTCGGCTAGTTACGGATGACCAGCTAAACAAGCTTTAACCAGCCAACCTTCTTTCTTTCACTGTTTCTGTTTACCACTGACTGACTGCACAAATGTTCATTTGGAGACTGCTGTGCTTTATCAGTTTGCTCAGTTCTCCTAATCGTGCACACATCTTTATTTCTTCTCCATCCTGGTGTTTAAAACATTATTGCTTTAGTGAAGAGTGGGAGTATCAGGCTGAATACTGAATACTGAATACAGCCTCTGGCGCTGAGCCGCTCAGTGACTTTCCTCTTCTCCAGGAAAAGGTGGGAATGTTAAGTGCTGGTAATTATTCTCATCGGGAACTGCTTTGAGTTCGACCGGGCCGATGTGTTCCAGTGCTTGTGAAGGAAATAGCAGGACAGGGAAAAGCAGGTCATCATAATTAATATGACTCTGAAGCAAACCCGTGGAGAATAGCCCACAGACCAACACAGTTTAGCAACTTTGCCTTCGCTACTTTTACACAGCGATAAGCAGATGTTGAGCTTCAGCGTAATGCTGGGGAATCTGTCAGCTGGTTGTTTGCCGTGACATCAGCATTTCTTTAATAGCTTGCACGCTGAAACATGATAAAGGAACATCTGAAAAAGCAAGGCCACAAAGCAAAGACCCACTGGAGCCGATTTGATTCTGTGTGTTGAAGCAAAATTATTTTATTTAAATAATAATAAAAAAAAGCTTGTCAACTAAATTTGTATTTTAGCCAAATACAGAGCTTAGTGAAGGTGATTGTATGTGTGTGTGTGTGTGTGTGTGTACTTGTACAACTACTTTATGAGGACCGGTTTGAGTTTTAGACCATCAGAGTAGAGAAAAAAAGAGAGTAAAGTGAGGACATTTTGTCCACTCCTCAGAAACATAGATGTAAAATAATGTGTGTGTGTGTGTGTCTGTGTGTGGGTGTTTGTGGGTGTGGGTGTGTGTGCGCATGCGTGCGTGTACGTGTGCATGCGTGTGTGTGAGTGCGTGTGTGCGTGCGTGCATACGTGTGATTGAGTGTGTAATTGTGATTGTGTGTGTGTGTTTGCAGTTTTCCAGCTTCTCATTGCACTGTTCACTGGTTTCCATCCTGAAGGAACTCTCTGTTTGTCCATCATTCCTGTGTTTGTTTGGTTTGTGTCTCTGTGTATTTGAGATGAGCTGCAGAATGCACTGATAGTTTAGAGGGATAAAGGTTTGTCCAAGAAAAGAAAAGACAGAAAGATATAGTATATTGTAGCACCATTTTGAACAGTATTTTTCTAAATCTTTTATCATTGTATATAGATTTTTTTATAGAAAAATAGAATTACTTAGTACTGTTCCAAATTTTGGGGTTGATAAGATTATTTTTTCTTTTAAAGGGCCCCTATTATGGATTTTTGAAAATGACCTTTCATGTAGTGTGTAACACAGCTCTAAGTGAATGAAAACATCCTGCAGAGTTTTAAATCTGAAAGTGCACGTATATAAAGTTATTGTCTTTCAAAAGTAAGAGTCGACTCTGAGTCAGTGAAATGAATCGTTTTTCAAACGAGTCATAAGCCGTTTCGTTGTGACGTCAAGACGAAACATTAGCATATTGCGCACGCAGACCCCAGGGAAACCTTGAACCTGAAACACTGCATCTGATTGCTGTGGATACTGGATAGCATCATGTCGAGAAGATGCTGTGCTCTATACTGTGAAGGTAAAGCCAGTTTCTTTTCACTGCGCAAGGACGAGCATGTGAAGAATCAGTGGTTAAAATTCATCTTTACCATGATATCACAGCAGTATAATCCTAAACTTTTTGCTGTGTTCCCTTTATTTTACTGACGACTGCTTCTCAAATCTCGGAGTTCAATGCAGGATTTGCAAACCGCTTACTGTGAGTAAAAAACACCCTAAATATGTTTAGGACCACAAATGAACTTTCTTCTGTCGATATTTTTTTTTTTTTTTTTTTTTTTTGTCACAATTCCAACCCTCCTCCTTTATCCGGGCTTGGGACCGGCAAAAGTGACCCAAAAGAGACACTATGGTAGAGTTATTTATTTATTTTTTTATTTTTAAGTCCACTTAAGTCCACTTAGGAGCCTACAACAAGTCACAGTAAAACATGAACATTTTTAACTATAACATAAAAAAAAAATGAAAAAAAAATGTTATACAATCTTTTTTATTTGTTTTTTTTATTTTTTATTTTTTCTTAAGTTTGGTTTTTAACCTTATGGTCCACTTAGGAGCCTACAACAAGTCACAGTAAAACATGAACATTTTTAAAGCTACAATAAGTAATTGTTTTCAACGCTAGGGGTCGCTTACCTCTTACAATTACAAAGGCGTATGTTGATGACGCATTTGCAGAATTATGGAACTTGCCGTCATGTCGAAGGATCTAATAATGTTTATGGATGACTGAATACATTGATAACATGACAGTGGTATGAAGCAGGACGCGATTGCTAATGAGAGACGGATATCAGCGCCACACGCGAGTCCCGCGGATATAAAGGAATGAGGACATTTCATTCTACCGAACTAACTTACCCACGAGTGCTGAATAATACTCACAGGTCAGTTTATTAGACGAATGAAACTTGTGAGGTAACGCAGCGCTGTTTCACTTGGTCTACACTATCACACTAAACTGCATTTGAGTGTGTTGAAAGTGGTGTCATTGGAAGCATGACTTACAGCAAGCTGCAGAGAGTGGCACACACAGCGAATAAGAACCAGATCTTTGAGGCCATACTCTTCCTTCAGCACTTTATGGACCCCATTGTTAATCCCCGTCATAACAGAGGCATTGTCGGTCCCCATCTCCAGGAGTTTCTCTTTTTTAAGACCACACTTCTTGAGGAAAGCCACAACAGCACGGGCTATAGATCTGGCATCTCCTCCCTCCAATTCAACAAGCCCCAGAAATGTTGAGACAATTGTCTGCTTGGTGTCACTAAAGTACCTTATCACAACCCCCAGGTATTTAGAAACAATTACATACGTGGACTCATCGAGGAGGAGGCTGAAACGCTGGTCAGCCACATCTGCGACCAAGTTTTTCAGAAAGTATGGTGCTAGAACACCATTAATCATTTCTGTGCACTTTGTCCTGTGCATTTTGAAATGGGTAGCAGCAGTGGAGTCTGAGAAAGCAGCTCTACATGTGATCTACGTGTGATCACATGCCAGCATGGAGCAGTGTTCAGCGATCGCTAATGCCATGGCGGCCTCAGCCTCTTTAGCAGAGTAAATTTTTTTAAGCATAAATGGCAGTTTTTTGGGGGGTGGAACTATCGTAAGGCTTTGCCTTTTGAGTGTGTTTTTGAATTGTCTTGTGTTTTTTTACATCGCTAAGTTTTGCAAAGAAATCAGCCTTGCAATACAGACAGAATGCCTATGTATTATCTCCAATAAACAGCTTTAACCAGCCTTTGAATGCAGGGTTTGATTCCCACTCCTTTCTGTATTTTTGAGTTTAGACTGAGTCATGATGAGCTAGCCAGCTAGTTTAGCTTATGTCACAGAGAGGCACACACACAGTGGACGAGAGTAAGTGACTGAGGCTGTGTGAGTGCAGCGATTTATTTTTGTGCAGTAATTAAATTATTTTAGACAAAGAACATTTTACATCCCGTGCTGAATGTAAGCCAGGGCGGTATCAGCCAGCGGCGGCTTTCCGCACATGCGCGATTCATTGCAGTCTGGACGCGGAGGCGTGAACATCTCCTGCTCTGACCGGAGCTGCTGCGCGAGGACTGGACACCTGTGAGTGCTTTGGGACGGGGGTGGGGCCCACGGCAGCACCCGCTGCTTGTAGAGTAAGAACGATGTGTGCTTTCACTTCAGAGAGTCTCCAAAAGTCTCCAATAACACCAGAAAAAGTTGTTAGATTTGTCGCTAGTCGCTTTTTTGAGAATGTGTCACTAGAGGGGTCTGAATACTTAGACAAAAGTGCTAAGTTGGCAACACTCCACGCGACACACGTGCTAAAACGCGGTAAACCAGTCACAACAGACTGAGCTGTCTGACCAATCAGAGCAGAGTAGCTTGCAGAAAGGAGGGATTTAGAGAGATTGATTCATCTGACGAGTCGTTTGAGAATCATTGAAAATGTGGTGATGTGCAAATGTATATTATGAGAAAATTAAACAGTTTTTTTTACCTTTGATGCATGTAAACCTGTTGTAGGAGACTCCAAAACAACATTAGGAAACTTTAAAATAGCATAATAGGGGCACTTTAAATAAGTCTCTTATGCTCACCAAAGCTGTAAAAACAAATTAATATTGTGAAATATTACTACAATTTAAAATAACTGTTTTCTATGTGAATATATAGTAAAGTGTAATGTATTCCTCACCATCATTTCTCCAGTCTTCAGTGTCACATGATCCTTTAGAAATCATTCTAATATGATGATTTGAAACAGTTATGCTGCTTTAAATCCTGATAAATTCTGGAAACCATGATATATATATATATATAATTTTTTTTTTTTTTTTTTTTTTTGCAAGAGTGCAAAAGCCTTTACTATAACTTTTGATCAATTTAGTACATCATTGCAAGGTATTAATTTCTCTGAAAAAAAGCCTTTATCACCTCAGTAAGTGAGAGATTACAAGGAATGTACAGTGTGTACAGGACCTTTAACACATTTGATCCACATTCCCTATTCTTATAAACATATATTAGCATTAAATGTAACCAAAAAATCTTGATGCATTTTTATGTAGTCAGTTGATGATGCATTTAATTTGTGTTCAGGTTCAGAACTGATGCCTAAAGCTCTCTCCACTCGAATCATCGGAGGAATCTGGTGGTTCTTCACCCTCATCATCATCTCCTCCTACACAGCAAACCTGGCAGCGTTCCTCACCGTGGAGAGAATGGACTCGCCCGTAGACTCGGCCGATGATCTGGCCAAACAGACCAAAATAGAGTTTGGCGTCCTCAAAGATGGAGCCACCATGTCCTTCTTCAAGGTACAACCCTCTGAAACGATCATGTGGACGTTTACCAATGACAAGACACGCTGTTTATTCCATGAAGCTTTTTGTTGAGAACCACTGCTGAATGTTAACAGAAGATGTGTTTGAAAGACAGCTTCAGCTAACTTTTCAAAAAAAGGAAGAACTTTTCTATTATTGAGTGAGCGAGAAAGAGAGAGAGAGAGAGAGAGAGAGAGAGAGAGAGAGAGAGAGAAAATCAATACAATTTCACAAAAGCATTTTTTAAGCTTTTCCAGTTAGATCTTAATTCCCACTGTAAAAGCAAATTCTCCTGTGCTGTCACTTCTCATGTTTGAAGTGTTCCTTCATAATGATTTTTTATTTATTTATTATTATTCCAAAAGTTTAAACTTTTGCCTGCAGGGTTTTACTTTTTCAGAGCTTTGAGTTTTGGCTCTCAGATGCTGCAGTGCCGAGCATAGAAGAATATATAAAAATATATCAGGTTTCTGAGTGACACAAAATCAAGCCGTCTTTAAACCAGTGATTGCATATTCATACATTCTTTCAAAATATAGGCTGCTTTCATGGTTTCTGCTGATGTCGTAATATTTTTTATTTCTTTAAATAACCGTGTTCCAAAACATACATTAGCATTTTTTGTTTTGATTTATGTTTGAGTTCAAAATTGCTATCTTAAATTTCTATCAATACTATTTTTACACTTCCAAAGCCTTGCTTTGACATTTAGTTTACAAAGTTCCTTTGATTATGTGTCCTTTTTGTCTCCTGAAGTATATGATTTCAGCATTAGAATGTAGATTACAAAAACAGGTGTTTGCAATTAAAATAGCAAGCTGTCGCTGCCTGAACACCTTCAGTTCTGCTTGTTTTCTAAAACTTCAGCTGTGGTATTATTTCAGCAAGCAGACCTGGAACGACAAATGTTAATTTAACATTTTATCAAGAGTAATCAAAGAGTGCTCACACTTGTTCATTTTCTTGGGTCACTTTAAATGTTTCATGGAATTGAGCCAACAATTATCCGTGATTAGCTACGGTTTCTTACGTGACCTCCTTTAAAAAACCATGAAATGCCATTTAAACCGAGAGCTAATCGTGATGTTAAAGTTTCATTATCTTGAGACCGCAAACTACACACACACACACACACACACACACACACACACACACACACACACACACAATTGGTTCTACTTCTAAATCCACTAGTAGGCTATGTTTCATGAGCTCACTATGAAGAAAACCCAACCCAGGCTCATTTGAAATACATGGCTTTGCCTACATTTCTGCCAAACTGCAAAACATCTCGGTTACGTATGGTAACCCTCGTTCCCTGAAGGAGGGAACGGAGGCGTACATCGTGACCAACGAATAGGAATCTCGCTAGCGAGGTGAAACTACTTCGAGTGAAACTAAACGAGCCAATGCACATTGGCGTGCAGTCATTTGCATCAGCTGTTCAGTCACACAGCACGGGTATGAGCAGCAGGTGCAATTGCACTTCAGTTTTTTGCTGAGGATCTGAGCCGATGAGCTGGCTGACCCGGCGGGTCGCAGCAGATGTGGTGACGGGACGTACATCTCCGTTCCCTTCTTCAGGGAACGAGGGTTAACATACTTAACTGAGATGTTCCCTGTCAGTCGGTCACTCTCCACGTACGTCGTGGCCGACAAATATGAATCCCTACCAAAGCGCCACAGCTGCTGAATACTGGGTGACTTATCCCAAGGGAAAGACACGGGCTTCCGTTTAGGAGCAGCCGTGGAAGAAATACACATATGGGATCCCCGCAGGGTCATACATATGGGACCCAACCTAGACCCGGTTCTCAAGGATGCAACGGATAAAGTACTGGCACCGGACGCTCCGCCGCGTCCGGGCCGAGGGTGTTGGAGGACTCAACAGGTTTTTCACTCTGGAGCAATAAGGGTGCACAGTAGGGTGCAGCAAGCCGACAGAGCCGGGCCTCTCAGTGCCTCTACCCGTTTAGGGTGAGAACATGGGAGGAGACCGGCTCTACACGTAGGCTATAATATCTAGCGAACGTGTTAGGTGTCGCCCAGCCCGCAGCTCTACAGGTATCTGTTAACGAGGAGCCACGTGCCAGTGCCCAGGAGGATGCAACACATCTCGTGGAGTGAGCATGCAACCTGAGCGGGCAGGGCACGCCTTGAGCTTGGTAAGCCAAGGTGATGGCATCCACAATCCAGTGGACCATCCTCTGCTTGGAGACAGCCTTTCGTTTCTGCTGGCCTCCGTAACAGACAAAGAGCTGGTCTAAGGTCCTGAGACTTTGAGTTCTGTCCAAGTACAAACGCAGAGCAGCAAGCCAGGGCTGCAGCACTTCCAGGTTCACCACCTGGTCCCTGAAGGGAGTGGTAGGAACCTTGGGCACAAAGCCAGGCCGGGGTCTCAGTACAACATGGTTGTCACCCGGCCCAGACTCTAGGCATGATTCGTCGACCGAAAATGCCTGCAGGTCTCCTATCCTCTTGATAGAGGCCAGTGCAGCCAGCTGCAAAGTCTTCATGGAGAGAAGCTTTAAGTCTGTTGACCTGTCTTTTCCCAGTTGACCTGAAGACCCAACTGGCTGAGGTGCCTGAGCACGAGGTCCCTATGTTCGCATAACTGATCTCGAGAGTGTGCTAGTATGAGCCGGACGTCGAGATAGTTGAGGATGCGAACGCCCTGTTCTCTCATGGGAACAAGTGCCCCCTCCGTGAAGACACGGGGAGACAGGGAAAGCCCGAAGGGCAGGACACAAGGGCAGTACAAGGACTGATATGCTCGACCCTCGAACGCAAAGCGCAGAAACGGCCTGTGTCGAGGAAGAATCGAGACATGAAAGTACGCGTCCTTCGACCAATCTCGGGGACGGATGCATTCGAAAATGCGTTTCTGCGTGAGCATTTTTAACGTTAGCTTGTGGGGACTCCGATTCAAAACTCGCAGGTCCAAGATCGGTCATAACCCACCGCTTTTCTTGGGTACAATGAAGTAGGGACTGTAGTACCCTGACCTCATATCGGCTGGAGGGACCAGCTCTATCGCGTCATCACCTGCACCACTGCCTGAAGTAACCCTCTGTGCAGGATTAGATTGCGGCAGAGGCGCAGGGACTCCGCTCCTTTGCAGGAATGTGAGTCTCGACCGTAGCTTCGAGATGGTCATCTTCCCACAATGGGTGCATGACTCATCCACGAACGCTGCATCAGCATGTTCAATGCCCAGACACACTACTCAGTGTTTGTGACCATCCCACGATCCCAGGTAACGACCGCATCCAGAAACACACAGGTAGATTGACATCTTTAAAAAAACGCGCTCTACCCGTGCAAGCTCTTTCAGGAGACTGCTCTCCTTGGTGCTGAAGCACGCAGGGGAACGGTCGCAGCGAACACAGACAGGGAAGTGTGCAGCCTGTCGTGCCTCTCTCGCGCCGATCTTACCAGCCGTAAGAACGGCCTTTCAGCGCTCTTGGCGCACCGTACCAGATGTAAGAACAGCCTTTTTGTTTTGCTCAGTTTACAAACAACACAAACACAAAAAGACAGAAAGAGAGAGAGAGAAAGAAGTCGACCCCACTGCCGCGCTGTATGGGCCGCACCAGACGTGAGAGATCCTCCTGGAGAGCTTGCTCATTTAATATCATTATATACCCGCTCTGCGTGGCTGAACAGCTGATGCAAATGATTGCACACCAATGTTCGGCTCGTTTAGTTTCATTCGAAGTAGATTGGCCTCTCTCACGAGATTCCTATTCGTCGGTCACAACCTACGTCGAGAGTGACCAATTGATAGGGAACTATACCCATACAGACATTCCACGGGAGTTTTAAGCTGAAATGAACACTACTGTTCTGTTTCACAAAAATTATGATTACAGGAGCAAATTATCAATAATGAAAGATTTTTTTTTTTTTTTTTGGCACATTACTATGTGATGACCTCAAAACACTTTTACCATAGTCCATGATTTGTAAACTAATACATTTTGACATTTGTATCACATAATCAGTTTCATATATTTGGCTTTTCTAATGTAGTAAACTTGCTCAGTCGCTCATCTAATCTCACCATCACCATGATTTTTGGAATGACTTCTCTTGAAAGGAAGAAGTTTTAGTCACATAACATCGGTTAATGGAAACGCCGCCATTTTGCAATAGTTTTTTATCGACATTTAGAAAATACCGCAAAAGTTTAGCGCAAATCTGTAATGGAAACATGGCTATTTATAACTCCTCTAGTGTACATGCCACATGAAAAGTGCAGTGAAATGTACCTGGACCAACATATTTTTAGAAATGTAGGCAGAGTCACATATTTCCAATGAGTCTCTTTTGCAACCTCGTATCCCACAATGCAACGTGCTCGACTTGACCAGTGTAAAGAAATGAACCAAACACATTTTTCCAACACATTTTTTAGACTTAATATTTAACCAACCACCAAAATGTAATTGTTTACACAAACTTACTAAATAATGCAAAATAACCATGCAGCATACTGTTGTTTGGAAAACTTATTTTTGCATACTGCTTCACATATTGTTTTCAAAAATATTATTGATAGTTTCTCATGAAAAGTATCCATCAGGTAGTAGGCTAGCATTCACGTACAGTAAAACGAGCACAGCTGTGGTGAAAGCAGGATAATAACTGCCATAATCCAGTGTACACAGTGACTGTTTAATCTAGGAAGTGTCAGCTGTATCACTCCAGTCGCTTATTATTCTTGTGCAGTCCAACGTTGAAGCCAATTCCCAGCCACTTTCAATTATATTGAGAGACACCAGGGAAAATAGCGTTTGAAGGGGGAGGAACAATAACAGGTGCTCAAGGTTAAGAGAAGAGCGCCAACACCAGCGCCAGTAGTGTGAAGCTGGAGAGTGTCACTGTAATGGAGACGAGACTCAGGACGAGGAAAATCTCCTGGATGTCTAGTGTGTTGCTGTGCTGTCAACTGGACCTACAACAGTTTCTGTTCTACTATATACGGTTGCAGCAAAACACATAGTCACATGACAATTGTGTAAATTTGTCATTTTATACAAAAGAAGTGTGTTGCATAGGGATGTTGAATAAAAACATTTCAGTTATTCTTATGAAATGACATAGTATGCAATTGTATACATTTTGTATTCAAATTAGCATGCAGATTCAGTTTTGCAAGCGTTGGTTATTTTGCACAAAATAAGCACAGGGCTAATTGTTTCTGCTTGATCAGCGAGGATATTTATTTCCAGCGCAACACATGTATTAAAAGTTCAGTCCCCTGGAGTGTCCCGAGGTTAAATGTCTTAATCAAGGGCATGAAGGTGGAAGCTCATGAATCTCTCGTTGTGTAGCGTCATCCTTTCAGATATTAGCCTGGATCTTAAACTGCTGTCACACCACACTATTCATCAACATCAACTCCAAAAACATACTTATACATTACATTTTCAGCAGTTTACAGCTGAAATAAACACTTGTGACAGTAAACAAATAGCAAATTTTATTCTATTAACTAGCAAATTATCAATAACGAAATACTTCTTTTTTTTTTGCACAATATTATAATATTAATACAAAAATTAAAAGGTAACTGTGAATTGTGTGATTAAAGTCAGAATTGCATCATATAACCTCGCAATTGTGTTATAAAGTCAGAATTGCATGATACAAACTAGCAATTGCGAGTTATAGTCAGAACTGTGAGATATAAATTTGCAATTGCAAGTTATAAAGTCAGAATTGCAAGAAAAAAAGTCAGAATTGTGCTTTATACAAAACAGATTTGATTCAAAGAAGCTTCACAGTGACAAATCAGTGCAAACTTCATCAAATTATGAGACAAATTAAATATTTGTGCTAAAGCAGCTCAATAGTGTCATTATTCAGCTTAAATCAGTTCAGTTGATTCAGTTCAGTTTAATAACTGTGTAAAAGTTGATCCAATTATGAAATAAGTTCAATTCAGCTATAAGCATCACTATTGAAGACAATAGTGTCATGTGAATATACAGTATATTGTACGGACCAGCAAACCAGAGTGAGTCCAAAAATGCGAACACATGCTACTTTAGATTACTGAAAAAATTATGCTTCTCTCTTTCAGAAATCCAAAGTGTCTACATTTGAGAAGATGTGGGCTTTCATGAGTAGCAGACAGAGCACATCGTTCGTCAAGTCCATTGAAGACGGGATTCAGAGAGTGTTAAAGTCCGACTACGCTCTGCTTATGGAGTCGGCCACCATTGAGTACGTGACCCGCAGAAACTGCAACCTCACGCAGGTCGGCGGCATCATCGACAGTAAAGGTTACGGCATCGGCACCCCGAAAGGTAAAGCCACTGGTACTACACGAACTGTTTCACCGTTACTACACAAACAGTTTTGATTCTGAAAGCGGATGAGCCACAAGATAAGCGGTTGTAATATGCTATAATGTATGCTGACCTTTGACCGTGCATTCTCCTTTCTAGCCCACACGATTAGGAATATATCTCTTGGTGGAAGAATTACTTTGTGTAGTTTGATTTATATTTAAGGAGAAATATACCTATAGACATATTTTGGGGACAAATTTGAACCCAGAAGTGAGCTAAATCTGACAAAACCTCTAAAGGACATCTTTCTGTTTCTGAACCTAATGAAATTTAATTTCAGGATTGAACTTCATTCAAGTTTGTTATAAATGACTGGATTGTTTTCATGTCTTTCACATTGATTAAGTGAAGTTCTATTCACCTTCATTGATATGAATGTGAATCAAAATTGAAGTTTGGTGGATCTGACCACCAAAAGCAAGACATTTGATCAAAAGATGATGTAAATATCACATACTGACCTCTTAGCTGAATTCATAAGACTTAAAAGCTACATAGTTTGCAGTGTTGGAGTAATGTTACATGCCTAAAGCCTAGTGTGACTGGAACTTTACACAGTATTCATTAAAAACTGAGCGTGAAATAGAGTGGGTTACAGAGTGTGTGTGTGTGTGTGTGTGTGTGTGCGTGTGGATGCGTGTGTGTGTGTGTGTGTGTGTGTGTGTGTTTAATGCATTGTTGAAACGCCTCTCCTTTCAAGCATGGAGTTGGTGTCAGAATGTTAAAGCATTCTTGTTTAATTGCAGTTTTCTCAGTACCTGATATTCCAATGAAGATTCTAATTTATGAATGACTTTATTCCAGGCTCGCCATACAGGGATAAAATCACGATCGCTATCCTGGGTATCCTGGAAGATGGCCGTATGCACATGCTGAAGGAGAAGTGGTGGAGCGACAGTAACTGTCTGGAGGACGAGCGCTATGAGACGGGTCCCATGGGCATCCAGAATCTGGGCGGCATCTTCATCGTGTTGGCATCAGGGCTGGTGCTGTCCGTGTTCGTGGCGATAGGAGAGTTCATCTACAAACTGAGGAAAACTTCAGAGCGCGAACAGGTGAGATGGACTGGAAGTGGAAACTATAATGTCATTGACTAATAAAAAGGAAAGAAAACGATTACTTGTGGTGTTCTTTGAACACTAAAGGTCCTTGCACACAGAGTCAGAAATTGTTGCACGTTAAAAATTAAATGTGACCTCACGTCACGTTTTGTCTGTCATAAAAAAAATTGGATCGGGTTAAATTTTCTGTGTTTTTTCGCATCTGTAGCATGTTTTGACAATTCAGAGCAACCGTACAAGTGAACGCCAAAATCCAGAACTGTTCCGGATCAATTGGTTCACGGAAATTGCTGGTCTTGTTTTTAATATGTGGCTCCAGTATCGCTAGCAAAGCTTCAAACTGAGCCACTGACATCCTGAAGTAAACTTTGAATCTCTCGGGATAATCCCGCAGCGAACTCTCCTTCCTCTCTATGAAATATCAGGGCCCAATATTTCCTCTTTCTTTTTCTCTTTTTAAGAAGAGAGAGGACAACAAAATCATCCTCCTTGAAGACTCCATTTTGCATTGATTTGCGGGGGGGTTTTCCGCAACAGATTAATTAATACGCATCAGACTCAGTGTGCAAGGTTTTTGTGCGTGACAAATTTTTAGGATGACCCTTGTAATGTACAATGTAATATACTTTTTGCATTCCTGGGTCTGTTTGAACCTGGTGGAACGTAAGCTTTTAAAACAGTCATGACTTAATATTTCACAATACTGTGGAGATGGCGAGTCAGCATCGTCAACTTCATCTTTGCAGCCAACACTGACTCAGAAAACACTAGTTTATTAATACATATTTAAAATGTCTCTTTGCTATTTCTTTTTCAACACATGCATAACTTTTGCCAGTGATTTGCGCCAAGCTTTATGCGTGTGCTCGAGTGCGGAATAGGCTATATTACACATATATACTATATATTTAAGTAAGGGGTCAGGGGTAACCCATATATTTTTCAAATAAACCATATTGTATCTGATCAGTACTTTTCATTAATGAATGAATGTGCATTTTTTGGGGAAATTTTTAAAGTTGATTTATTAAAGGGGTCCTATAATGCCCTTTTCACAATATATAAAAAAGTCTCTGATGTCCCCAGAGTGTGTATATGAAGTTTTAGCTGTAAATACCCCACAGATATTTTTTTTTATAGCATGTTAAAATTGTCACTGTTTTTGTGTGTGTCTCTTTAAATGCAAATGAGCTGCTGCTCCCGGCACAGATTATTGTGTTTTTACCATGCTATTATTAAATGTACTACATTTTTATTATTAAAAATGTAGAATGCCTTTAAATTAAAAACATTTAAAAAAATTTAATAAAAAATTACAAGAGTGATGCAAGACAACTATATATTTTTTATCAATATTTATGAGAAATTTTATCTGACAATATCATTATCTGAAATTTATAAGAACATATAATGTGAGAATTACCAATTTAAACTATGGAATTTTTAGAAATTTGAATCTACCTTTTCCGGGGCAAAACAGACCTGAATGCGATGAGAGGGTTAAGACATCAGGCTTGAAACTGCAATGCTCTATCAATCACGCAGGACTGAACATCACGCAGAGTCCTACAAAACCTCCCACATTAGCCCAGCAACTGCTAAAACGCCAGAGCAATCACCCAGAAGACCCTAGCGAATGCCTAGCGAGGCCTTGTACCGTTACACGTACAGAGAAACAGATTTTAGACATGCTGAGATGAAGATGTTCAGCACGCTGACTAAAGCTGAGCCTTCATTCACACCTGATAACATCACAGAATAGATCTGCTATTTGAAAGGAGAGATGAATAACCGATCGAACATCAAAAAGCATAGCAAGCAAATCGCAAATCACTTTTTATGTAGACACATCTCGCAGATAAGATGCCAGTGCTGGAGGTTGACATTTAAACCACTTTGATCATGTATTTGAGTGTAAAAGCACGCTCTAAAATGAGAATATTTTTATCACATCCTCCTCAAAATGAATTATGTTCCTTACTAAACTGGATCATTGTGTTATTTTTCCACACATGTTGGAAGTTATTTTAAGGATAGTTTTTAGTCTCGTTTAGAAGTAGCTATAATATTATTTTACTTGTCAAAAAAAAAAAAAAAAACACACACATTGAACACTGAAAGACGTAAAAAGGCAAAAATATCAAACTATTGCTTTGCTAAGATCTGTTTTATAGTATAAACACTACAGTTGAAAAGTTTGCGGGGCTTAAAAAAAAAATAAAAAAAAAATTATATATATATATATATATATATATATATATATATATATATATATATTTCGGATGGATCACGTGACACTGAAGACTGTAGTAATGATGCCGAAAACCCAGCTTTGATCACAGGAATAAATAACATTTTAAAATATATTCACATAGGAAACAGTTAATTTTAAGGGGTGGTTGATTATGATTTAACTTTAGTTAGTGTGTAATGTTGCTGTTTGAGCATAAACAACATCTGCAAAGTTACGACGCTCAAAGTTCAAAGCAAAGGGAGATATTTTCTTTTACAGAAATCACTTTTTAAGGACAACAAACGGCTGATAGGAACTACAATGAGCTTCTTCGCGAGTTAGTGACATCACTAACCCTAAAATTTGCATACACCCCGCCCCTGGGAACGCGATTTATAGATTATGATGACAGAATATGCTAATCAATGACTAGAAGATAGTTAACTCCACATCAGCTACATAAATTCATCAAATAACCATTCAGATATGTCCTGTTGCTTCTACATGTTGTCACTTCTTCTTGAATCTCTCCATCTTTGTCTGACTCCGGTTTGAACATAAAAGGCTAAATGTTTTTTAAATGTTCAGTGTGTGGGTGTGTGAGGTAGCAGCTCATTTGCATTTAAAGGGACACAAAAACAGAGCATTTTCGCTCACCCTCAAAAAGTGACAATTTTAACATGCTATAAAAAAAAAATGTCTGTGGGGTATTTTCAGCTAAAACTTCACATACACACTCTGGGGACATCAGAGACACATTTTACATATTGTGAAAAGGGCATTATAAGACCCCTTTAAATTGTAATAATAGTTCAGAATATTCCACAATGTATTTCTGAAAAAAACCTTGGTGGCATGAGTCTTCAAATATTTTTAATTTGCTGACACACTCTGTTACTCCTAGCTTCCGTCCCACAGTTAGCACCAAAATGTCTTCCTCAGCTAATGAACGTGAAAGTACTTACTTCCTCTTTTGTTGTTATCCTTCCCACCCCACCATGTCCCTTTTTTTCCATCAAGAGGTCTTTCTGCAGTGCGGTGACGGACGAGATCAGACTGTCGTTCACGTGCGAGAGACGGGTGAAACTCAAGCCACCCCACCAGCATCCGCCACCAGCCACGCTGAAGACAGACGCGGTGATCAACATGCACTCCTTCAACGCCCGTCGCCTGCCAGGACAGGACAACATGAGCCGCAGCACCGCAACGACGCCCGTGTTTCCATGACTTGCCTGGGCGACGGCCAACTGAGGCACGTCCCCGGAGCCGTGCCGGAGAGCAGGGACTACGGCTCCGAGATGATCACGGCATTCACCATCAACCGCAGAGACATCCGACACCACATGGCCAGTCAGAACGGTGGCAGTAGCAGCAAACCAGTTAGTGACCACATCCTCAAACCAATGTATCCCACAATGCCATTGCGAGAGGGAGGCCGATCCGTATCCTTCCTGTGAGAACAAACCACGTCTAGCCAAACTAACCGAGTCTGATGTTTACAAACGGCACTCGAAAGACTCGAAGGAGCCCCCTCCCCCACCCTCCCCCGATCAAACGAAAACGTGTTTCTCATTGGAACCGAGTGAAAATGTGGAAACGAGGCTTTTTATGAGCATGGCAATAAACGAACAGACGCGAATGGGAGTAGTGTTCTTAGAGTATCATTTATAGCACATCAAGTTCATTTCAAAGAGTTTTTGTGGGGGTACAAAACAAACGTCTCTGTGAATGCGATGTACATTACAGGTATGCGTCAGACTGTAGGAACAGTTTAGTTTAATACCGCAGCAGTCATGTGACCTGCTAGATTAGTAGAAAACCCTTAGACTGCGAGTTTAGAGAGTGCAGACGGAGATCCTTTGCTCACGGAAATGCACAAACAAACGGTTGATTTCATTCGAGTCACCTAAACGAATTGACAAATGAGTAACAACTCTGTACGGCTGTTTTGAGCAAGACTTGAAGCCATTCTGATTTATTTGTGCTTCATACATTGCCGGCAGATGTTTTTTTTTTTGTTTTTTTTACACAGCGAGATCTAATGGTAATGACGGATAAACACAAGAGTTGCCAAAGATCTGTCGTCCAAATGGATTTAGACACTTGAAACGCAGCTTGCCCTACAGACAAGAGAGCGAGTGACACGTTTGTTAAATGAGTTATTCCTGAGAATTACAGCCTTCATGTCAAGAATACTCACTTCACATGATGCGTTCAGAGGATTCAACACAAAACGAAGAGCTTGCCATATATGAAGAGCTTATGAAGGAAACCGTTTTAAGACATACATGAGTGAGACTGTCTCTCGCCGTGTATCTATTCAGCTACGACTATATTGGCTTTTGCCATCAGCATCTGCTATGTCAACTTGTGGAAGTACAGAGTTTATAGATGGTGTGGCCTTCGTCAAAACATTAAATCATTCCATCTTCCACTCTTGTTGTTGTCAGGTTTATTTCCCCAAACTGAAAATCACCCACATATAGTTCCAAAACCTGTGATATTTTGTCTTCCCTGACACACAAAATCCGATGTTAGGCAGAATGTCCAAGCTGCACTTTTTTTTCCATACAATGAAAGCTGATGAGAGCTTTAAAAAAAAAAAAAGGATAAAAAGTACCATAAAAGTAGTCCAAGATTAGATGTCAAAACCTTGTCTCACACATACTGTAGCTATCGTGTAGATTGAGAAAATTCAGCATAATGTACTAGTCATACAGACTACTTTTATAGTGCCTTTATTGTCATGTTTGTGTGTGTTTGGAAATATTAAATCACCACCCGCTTTTGTTGCATGGAAAAGAGTAGCTCAGATATTCTGGCTAAAATGTATATAAGAAAGAAAATTATAATTATACCAGTTTGGAACAACATGAGGGTTAGTAAGCGCTGACAAAATGTTCGGTTACACTTTATTTTGATAGTCCACTTTAGACATTCTACTAACTATAAGTAACTTTGCAACTACATGTGAACTAACAGTCATAGAGTATTAGTAGACTGTTAGGTTAGGGGTCAGGTAAATAGAATAAGTTGACATGTAGTTGACCATCAAAATAAAGTGTTACCAAATGTTCATTTGTGATTGAATCGACCTAATGGAAAGTTAATGTTTGAATATTTAAAACATTTTTGTTTTTTTTGTTTTGTTGTCCATAGTATCATGCATAAATCTTGTGATCCATGTGGTCGTCAGAAGCTGAAAGTGATTCCATTGATAATGTGGGTAACATTTCAACACCTTCATTTCAAAACATGCTCGAATTCTCCTTTCTCTTTATGTGTTATCTAAACTTGATGTTACGATCTGAGATGATCAGGAGACTTTCACATTTGCATATTTAAGTCTTCATCCAATAAAGAGAGTCAACAAAGACGGCTACAGTAAATTGCAATACAAGCATGTTAAACATCAAAACTGCAATACAGATGTACGGTACTGGACCCTCTCATCTCTGAACGTGGCATTTACTGACAGTTCATAGGTAGTTGAAAAACATCCGTGACGGTTTTCAATGTGGGAAACCCTATAAACGTTCCCATGATGAGGTGTAGGTGCTAAGAGTCTTCACCCGCTGCCCCCTCCCGTGGCAGCTCGACCAATCACAGGCCTCCGTGAGGTCAACCTAACGGACAGTGTCGAACACAAAAGCAAAAACAAGAGAAAAAAAAAAGAAGAAGCATTTTTGTGTTTTTATGGTGAATTATGTATCGACCAGAATAACTTCATGTGACTCGATGTTTCTTTGGTGAAAGCTCATTGTATATGTGTTATTCAAATTCTGTGTAATTTTAACACTCTCTTGCAAAGTAGGGTATATATTAGATGAAGAGAAAATTACTGTATTTTGCTAAATACCGATGATTTTTACCTGTATTTTTTTCCTCAGCTCTTCTCTTCTTGATAATTTGTGCGATGCTGTATCAAGTGTGATACATGCATATTGTAATATAGAATCTACTCTCAAGAAACAATTAAAATGGAACAATAATTTAAAATCCCAGGCCCGAATTCCAGCACATTCTGTTCCATTGATGGAAGGAGTTGATAGTAAAACTGAGTGATGTATGTGAGATCCTCCAGATATTCTGCAACATAATGTACTCATATCAGATGTATATAAATAAGACGTATAACAGAGAAGAATATGGTGACTGATTCCGTGTCATTTCTGTCGCTTTCCATGAACACTCATCATGGATATTTAGCTTATTTATTTTTCCTTTATTCCTCCCACAATGTTCAAATGGCTTGATCGATTCTGTAGGATTTCTGCATTATCAAATCTATGTCTAATCACTTGCTTATTCTTCAATGCAAATATATCATGTTTCCTTTTACAAGTTGTCTAAATACAAATGTTACAAAACAGACCCCTAAAGGACATAGAGGAAGGTACATCAGTAGGAATAAAGAATCAAATCAAATGTAGAAAAGTGAAAAGGATAGTTCACCAAAAATGAAACGTGTCATTATTTACTCATCCTCTTGTTTTTGGTGGAACACAATAGGAAAATGTTTACTCTGCTTTTTCCCGCATACAACGTAAAGAAAAGTTCTTGCAACTTGGGCACAATAACGACTCAAGTTTCAGCCCTCATACAAATTTATCATAAGACTTCAGAGGACTTGGAATATTGCACAAATGTCATATGAACTTATACATGAATACATTATTGTTAGACTTGACATATAGAGTACATAGAGCCATTTGAGGCCTGTTGCAGAAACCCAATTTTTGGGGCTACACTAGTAAATTTGAGCAAACTCAGTTTTTTTGGTTTTGTTTTGTTGTTTTGTTGGTCTCAAGAAGGCTAAAAGGATAAAAGAAGGCTTAAATCGGAGCTTTGATGAGCAAAGTGAGATATCTGATGCAATCAAACATCTCTTGCTCTTGCTTGTTTTGCTGCTATTTATTTCATATGAATTATATATTATTTTTATTATATCCTTAATGCATTGCACATGGGTATTTGACATTGAATATAAAGCTTTTCATGTAAAATATTTAATTAATTATTAATGGTAAAATATTTACATATAAGTTAAAAGCTTTAGAATTAATATAAAATGACCATGCTTACATGCTTTCTTTATAGTTTGTTGTGAACATACAGTATATAAATTATTAACTAAATAAATTCAGTTGATTGACTTTAATATATTCATATAGCATTGATATCATTTTTCAGCTTTTTTCTCAACAACAGCTGCGTTTCTTCCTGCCTGTGTAATTTTTTTAAATATGTTTCATAACGATCTCTTCATCTTCCACACAGAAGTGACTCTCTCCGTGTTTCATGTGACTGAATGTTCACTGAAGAGTCGCACTTAAATTCCATGGAGTTGACTGAACATTTATTGTTCTACTACACCTTTGTGTAACTGGCCTCTGGACTAATGAAACATTTTGTTCTTTTTGGATTTTGGTCATTGGAAGCATTTGTTGTATATGGACTTTTCAAACCATTATATGGTTATTAAATAATGACAGAATATTCATTTTTGGGTGAACTACTCCTATATTTTCAGGCGACGTCACCTTGTGTAGCACTTTGAGGATGTTGGAAAATACGTGATATTTATATATCACGTATACTGCAAATACTGCAAAATTAATATTGAATCGGATTAATCATACAATTTGCACTGTGACGCATTAATTAAACTAATGACGTAGTATCGTTTCCTGAGTGAAGACCATATTTATCACACATGCCTTCATATCAAACTGATGAAAAACCATGAAGTATTCATTTCTATCTGTATGAAATGCATCACATTGAACATTTACTTTGGCTATTGGATCAAGCATTCCTATTTACGGAGCATAAACATCTATTTTATAAAAAGAATGAAGAAACAATGTGAACATTGCTGTTTTACAAAATTGTATGAAACAAAAATAAAATAAAATGAAATAAACTTTTGCAAATCTTATGTTTTGTTTGCCTTTGGTGCATCATGTTTATTTCCATCCGTCCATTGATTCACCTCTCTGTCTGTTTTCTGCTTCCAGTCGAATGCTGAGGTCAGTTTGCTGTGTTTTAGCGAGCGCAGTGTGTTCTGGAGAACATTGGCTTGTGCAGCGTGTTTTAATTTGCCTGTAGCAGAAGCACTCTTTGAAGTGAGCGTCCACCTGAGCTCAGCAGCTCTCAGATAAACAGACTCATGCTAGGAGAGCATTGCATCTCACTTCAAAGAACAACAGAGCAGCTAAAGCCCACGTTTATAGTGTTCCAGGAAAGACACAGTGCTCTTGGATGTTCTTGGGCTTTATATGAAGATGTGAAAAGGAAGATCTCATGCATATATTTATGACCACAAGAATATTTAGTTGTGCTTCACTCAAAAATTCAGATTTACTCACCAAAATATGCCAAATCGTTATGACTTTATCCTCTAAAAAACACAGATTATTATTTTTTTTTATTTTTTTTTTTAAATACACTGATTTCTCTTCTACATTTATTCATCAGCACAAGCTTTTTATCCAAAGCAACTTGAAATGAGCAATGCAATAATTGTCTTTTCCATTTAATGAAATCAATCAGCCACTATTGAGCTCTAAAGCATGTTTTTTTCTTTTTCTTTTCCCAAACCAGTTTCCCCACAGCCAATTCTAGGGTGTGTTTTTACACTTGTAGTTTGGTTCTTCTGGTCCGGACCAAACCAGAAAATTATACTTTTAGTCCTTGTTCGCTTAGCGCTAACACCGAACCTAAAGAAACAAACCGACTTTTATAATGTATATTTTGAGACTGAACTTACCGAACATCCAAAACAATGCTGAGTTTGTAGTATGTGTGTTCAAATGATGGTATGTTTATCAGCTGAGAACTCATGAAGGGCTTTTAAAATGAGTAAAGGAGTGAAAACAGTGGCAGGAATCCCTCCGTCACACATAAATTAAGATCAGGAGACGCGGTTCTAATGTCTGTACTGAACTTTGATGGAAACATCAAGACTGTGACGAGAAGAACCAGGTGTGTTTGCGCATTCTGCCCTTTATAGCGTCCCATCTAAAGACATCATGTCCTGTTTTTGGGTTGGTTTTAGATGTGTTTGGTCCATGTTCTGTTCATATTTCAATCGCACCAGAGTTCGCTTTAATCCAACCAAACATGCCAAGTGTGAACACTGACTAAAGATTTCATTGGTCATTTCAATCCCCGTGCTGATTGCTATGGAAGCTTGTTTCTGCTACAGAATAAAACATTTTAAAATATAATTGTGACTTTTTATCTCACAATTGCGAGTTTACATCTTGCAAATCTGAGTTTATAACACACAATTTCAACTTTATATTACACAATTCTGACTTTATAACTCGCAATTGCTTTATATCACGCTATTCTGAGATAAAAAAGACAGAATTGCGAGATGTACACTCACAACTGCGAGGAAAAAAGTCTGAATTGTGAGATAAAAAGCCGCAATTACCTTTTTATTTCTTATTCTGTGGTGGAAAGAAGCTTTCAAAGATTGCCTGCAATGCTGAAACAAAACCCTAATCTTAACTTTAGTATAGCGTTAGAAGCACAGACAGAACTGAAACACTGTTTCTCTCAACAAGTTCAAGTTAGTAAATGATAACAGAATTGTAATTTTTGGTTGAAGTATCCCTTTAATCCTCTTATATACCGCACCGTAGCCTATGCTGTTCTGCATGCATCAGTAATCCTGGCATTTAGGCTGTTCTGTCTTACATGAGCATGAATGAAGATTTACCCATGTTAAATTACCTTCAAGTAGCCAGTAATAAAACGGGGCTGCCGATAGACAGTTGGAGTGAATTTAACCTTGACAGTGAGGAGGTTTCAGACGTCTCTCCAAACATTTCAAGGAGCTCGGGGACTTGCAGAGCCGGGTCTGTGAGTGAATAATGAGTGAAGAGAAACTCCCTCATAATGGCAAGATTTATGAACTCTCACCATCAATTAATCCCTGAGGGGAAGAAAAGACCGTGAGAGAGAGAGAGAGAGAGAGAGAGAGAGAGAGGGAGAGGGAGAGGGAGAGAGAGAGAGAGAGAGAGAGAGAGAGAGAATGACAGACAGACAGACAGACAGACAGGCAGCAAGATAGATAGATAGATAGACATAGATTACTTTGATGCAATTATACTTCTATACCACTATGTAATTTTCCGCCACTAGGGGTCATTTATTCAAAACAAAGGCGTAGCTTTGATGACGGCCTGATTTCGCTGAATCATGGGAGTTGTTGTCTTCACTTCTACAGCCGGTGGAGAATACGACAGAAATCATATTCATGGATGACCGGTAATGCATTAAAGATTTATTAACGTTACGAAAGCCGTTGGAGTGGATCGAGCCGCTGGAGTGATTGCTAATGAGAGGCGAGCGTGAGACACAGATCGAGAACAGTGGAGCTATTATTCTTCCGCTTCTTCCAGTCATGAGTGGAGTAACGCAGCGCTGTTTTATCATATTGGATTCATTTGAGTGTGTTGAAATTTGTTATAATGCTTCTCTGTGCGTTCGCTACTATGCGGCGACTGTATGAGACACTTGGTGCACACTGCAGTGAGCGAGATCGATATTAGACGTGGTAAAACATAGAAAGACTAACTGTGTTGAGCTGTATAGCTGTGATTCGTTTCTGTCAATGGAATGTATCCAAACATTTGCTCAGATGTCTAATAAAACACATAATTTGATCAAGCGTCTTTAGTGTTTCCATGGTTTTGAGGGGGGTATCGCGGGTATGATGTCATTGACACACTCCGTGTCCTGGTTAAAATGGCTTATTTCTCTGGATTTAAACATTCTTAGAAACATTTGGGATAATGTAAGTACACGAATCAACAAAATATATAACACTGTTCTAGTGGTTATATTTTGATCCAAAATCTTACATAGTGTGCCTTTGAATCTATTCAATTAAGGGTTGAAGCTATTATTTTTCTAAATCCCCTAATAATTTGATCTACATCTATACGAACAGGACGTTTCTAGGAAGCGTATCGTATTTTAAGAAAGACCAGCAGTTTCTCCACACGACCTTAACATGCGTGTGACCTTGGCCTGGCCGTGTCTCTGCAGAACGATGCAGTCATGCATCACTGACCAGTTATGAGGTAAATCCAGCGCTCTCTGCATCTCTGAGGGATCGTGGGTGAAAGGTAGCGCTGCACTGAAGCGGAGCAGGAGCTTTGCTCTGATAGAGGTGTTCACCTTGGCGCAGGAGGTGACTGAACCCAAGATATTGTTCCCAGCAGGACTGCAGATGCTATCCTCACTGTAAGCCTCCTCAGACCTGGCAACAATAACTCTTCTGTACCCAATAGTGCAGTTTTTCCTCACTGTAAGATGTTTGTCAGTGTGTTAGTGTACACACATTGACACTTCATCACCTTTTGAGTTTGAGTCATTTCCAGATCCCGTCCCCCTTCTTCGACTTATCATTTCTTGTCAATTCTATGGTGTCCTCAAAAAATAAAATGCGGCAAAAGTCCAGAAGTAAAGTTTCATACATAGCTGCAATCAGCAGTTAAAGAACCAGCAATGTATGTATTTTTTTTCCCTGCAAAACTCAAAAGGGAATGTGAAGAATGCTTTAACTGTTTTTGTCCATACAATGAAAGTCAATGGGGGGTCCAAAGAAATAAAACAAACAAAATAATATTGGATCACATTTATTTAAATTGTATATATAAAAAAACTAAAAAAAATAAATAAAAAAAACTGGTGGTGGTGGTAAAGTGTCTTGATAACAGACACCAAATCTGGCTCTATGACTGTTCAGACCATCTTCAACTGGTGCCTCAGATTTAACTTTTTAACACACAGGTCAAGAGGTATGGAGTCAAATCCATGCCACATTTATTTGCATAACAATAAACTATTGCAAAAGAAAAAGGTTTTCAAAAGAAAAATACAGTTTTGAGCAAAGAAAATATAAAAAATAATTAGTTGCAAAAATCAATGACAGCTGTAAAAGAAGCTCAAGAACTTTGATCCTATTTGATCTCTGCAGCAGATTTTAGCAGCAATGATTTTGCAACACATTTTCCATGGCAATATACTTACTAATTCATTTGCAACGCTCCTTTTATTCTGCGTTTCAGTCGAGTGTGAGCTCGCGATACTGTTTTCCCTTTGCTCTTCCCTTCTCTGTGCGTTTCACTTAATGGCATTGTTACGACATGGGGGCGGAGTCAAGGGACTGGGGCATGTACAACGGGCCTGGCCACGCCTCTCGACGTGACATCATCAGCTCGAGACGAAGATCCCCATATGGAAAAGGTTTGCTAAAAACTCCCGTGATTCTTATATGTTCCAACAGAATATTGTAAGGGACATATATGCTGCAAAAACCACATATATAAATTGTATAATATTAGTATATTTTTAATCATATTATGTCGTATATGTCCTACATACAAATGAAGCATAGAGATTCCATATAGATTTTCATGATGTAAAAACATAGGAAAATAATGCTAATTTAATATGAATGTCCAGCATGGACGTGTATAAAACACAGTGCAGTTTACCAATCAGTATAAGGCTTTACTTCACTCATGCTTGTTCTTATCTTGTCCTAAGTCGAAGCCTATGCCTGTAGTCAATCATGGTTACTGTATACTGTATAATCAGCCTTAGATGAAACACAACATTTAAACTACACACACAAGCACACATTTATTAGAGTGTGTTCTACAAGATACAGTTGCATATTTCACATATAAATAGTTTTCATTTTAAATCCTGCATCACCTGTTTTCATTTTCATTTGTGACAATTTTTCTAAACTTTATCACAGTACTACTATGGTATACAACATGCAGTTCTATTCTTAACCTACAAACATAAAACTTTCCTAAATGTCGAAGTGATTCTTAATAAATTCTAAAAAATCTAAAAAAAATAATTCAGTGGCTTAGTAAATATCACAGAAATAATTAACTTTATTCACTTAATAAAATCTCTGAATATCATTTACTTGATAGTTTGAGTTGAACATACCGAAATAATTGACTAAAACTCCAACAATTAATTTTGTCTGAAATTTACAGTTAATAAAAAGAAGTTTTTCACTAAAATAATTTAGTATTTGACTAACCAATTATTTATTTAAAATACACTGAGCTAATATATTTGTGAAATTTCCATCACCATATTTGAGAATGGATAATTAAACTAATCTGTTTCAAGAACCACAAATATTACTTAAATAAAATCAATATTATTAATATTTAACACGCATAAGAAATTGATTAAGTTTACTCAATTAAAACAATGCACCCCTCCCCCACCCTCTGACGTGACGACGACAGCTCAACGGTTGAGTGAGCGCGCGCTGTATGAACTCTCTTCAGTCTCCAAAGCAACAGTTCTCCTCTTCTCTTCGTCGCAGAATTGGTGCATTTCCTCTGTGAAATTCAGGTGTGTGTATGTTTTATTTTATCTGTATAATCATTAATGTGCTTCAAATCATTTTATTTAATGCGAAAGAACATACAGAGACACAATGTTACTCACCAGTTAAACGAGTGTCGACTCGCGCCTGCCTTTTCGCGTGATTGTAACGCCTTGCATAAAAAACACACGACTATATTCCTAAAGATAATGAATATAACTAATTTGGATGATAAACTGTCCTCAGAACTGTGCACTGTGTGTTTATTGGCAGGTGATTGAGTCAGTCGCGTCGCAGCATCTTTCGGCTGTGAGTGACGCAGGACGGCGGTGTAAAGTTAGAGGCTCCCCCGCAGTGGCGAGTCCATCTCCGGGATGGGAATCAGCGCTGATCCGGTGGATACTGGATAACAGACCGGTTGATTACACTTGAATGTTTAGGCCTAAATGTTTAATTTTTACTTAGAAAGTGTTTCTTACATGAGTTTAAATGTAGGCAATATTGTATATGTGTTAAAAATAGTATAAAATATGCTGTATTGCTGTAGGCTACTCATTGACAATAAAGGCCTATGTCATGTAGTTATACCGGTGGTTGTATGGAATATTTTTACAAAGGTTTAGAGGAAATAAAAAAAGTTAATATTACTGGCATATAAACACAGTTAATATTAATTACTCATGAATATTTGTTTTTAAATGTTTCCCCCCCAATTATTTCTATTCAATTTTATTTGTTAATGTACCAAATGCAGTTACTCAGATCTATTTATTTTGTTTCACTTACATTTACTCAGTTAATACAGTGTATGTAATTGATTTCACTGCTTACAAATCTAATCAATTCTAAGTGTAAAAATGTTTAACCAAAACATTGAGTAAATCATATTAAAAGTTTTTAGAGTGCATCACCACCAGAGTTCATGTCACATATACAAAAACATATTCCAGCCAATTTTCAACATTTTAATCACTGTTCTAGAAACATATTTGACTCAACTTTGTTCATTTGCAATAATATGTTATGATTTGTTCACAAACAACAGGCCCAGGCAGTTCACAAATAATGTAAATACACGGTCTTACAATGTCATTGCTTTATAACTGCTCTTTCAAATCCTGTAGGAAAATTAACAGTCTTCATAAAGGTTTGTCATCATATATTCACCCTCATGTTGTTTCAAACCTGTATGAATTTCTTTCTTCTGCTGAACAGAAAGGAAGATATTTAGAAGAATGTCAGTAACCAGACAGTTTCTGGTCTCATTGACTTCCATAGTAGGAAAAAAATATACTATGGAAGTCAATGAGACCAGAAACTGTCTGGTTACTGACATTCTTCTAAATATCTTCCTTTCTGTTCAGCAGAAGAAAGAAATTCATACAGGATTGAAACAACATGAGGGTGAGTATATGATGACAAAATTCTCATTTTAAAGTGGAGTCCCCTTAAAAATTTCCCTTTAAAAATTTGCCAACTGCATATAAGTGAATCAGATGTTGGTCATCAAAACATGAAATCTGTATGAAACACATAAACAAATGACACAAAATGTGTATAAATTCTATATGACTTTAATTTGAATAGCATATGATTCAATATAACAACTTTAAATGATTTATATATGAATTTTATATATTTCTACTAATACCATACACATTTGCATACTTTTTTCATGTAAAACTCATATAAGTCTTTTAACAGTATTCATATATGACGCAAAAATCCCCTATAAGTTATATGTGTGCTATTTAGTATGAAATGGGCCATAATCGGTCTGATTTTGTATATGACATATATTGGCCTTATATGAAACACAGAAGGTAATTCTGGCTGATTTAAGTTAGGAAGATATATGGTTGCCATATATGAACCATGCAGGTTTTTTTCATATGGGTCAGCACAGATCAAGGCACCATGGCTGCGTTCCAGTCCAAAATGGTCATTCCCTTCACTCGCTAACTTCCCTCCGTCTCGTTCACTCGGATGTACGTCATTGCTTACGTTGCATGAGTGCCCACTACTTGCGGAAACTGCAATGGGCTGAATTGGAACGTCCTAAGCCCTTTATCACTTGGAATCAGCTATGGAGTTGATTTATTATTTAAATTTTTTCTTCCCTTTAAGAATACACTTCAAAATGGCGGCATGGATTCCCCCGAGGGGAAGTGCTTAGGGAAGTTTGCCAGTGCGTGTCTAAAAGTGGACTGGAACGCAAGCCCATGTCTGAGAGGCATGCGGTGGGTCATTTCCTTTTTTTCACTAGCATTAAAACATGCACGTTTGCTTAAGTTAAAGAAGTTAGTGATCATTTAAAGTGGTGTTTATTATTAGCTGTTGGCTACACCGGCACACTTGATCCCTTCGTTTTTAAAGGTTATCGTTAATGTTATTTAAGATTAATTTGTATCAACAGTTGTTTTCTGTAGAAATGCTTCAGAATGTTTGTCAAATTAAGTGATCATTATGACAAATGTAGGCCATTGATATCTAACCTCAACATAAATTAAAGGGGTCATAGACTGAGGATTCAAATGTTCCTTGATCCTTTGACAGTTAAGAGTCCGTTATACTATAAAAAATACCCTGTACGTTTCAAAACTCAAAACTTTCTTGTTATTCCAAAAATTGCTTTTATTGAAACCAAGGCCAGCAGACAACAGATCTAAAAAGTGGAGACTTGTTACGTCACACTTCACCTTTGGCCCCGCCCACTGGAGCGTTAGTGAACAGTGACATGAGAACGAGAAAAGATCGAGACAGGATCAATACCCAGGGCTCTCAAGTGTCACGCATTGAGCGTGACAGTCACTCAGATCACACTCACGTCTTTTGTCACGCACTCCCGCCACACATTGTATTTCTCACGTGGAAAAACTATTTATAATACATTTAATATGCCGCATCGCCCAAAATGTATCTGCCCGCACCGCTCTCACTATGGAACCGGCAGGAATCAAGTGCGTCTCCCCTGGAATTCTTAATCGACCCTGCCACTTATCAGCCAATAAAAAAGAAAAGAAAGGGGCTACACAATAGCCAATCAGAAAATAGCACTACTGTATCTGGGTAAGATTTAATGCAACAACCAATGAAAAAAACACTCTTGCCTCTCTTCAAAACTTGAGAGCCCTGAATACCATTACCTTCCAAACGATCCTAATGCTAGGATCGTGTTTTTTTTCCCAACAATGTGATTGTCTCAGCAGTGCATTATTTGTTTGTATTCAGTGTATTTCACTGTGGATTATTTGGTAAATTTCAGCGCAGACTTTGCAAACAAACTTTTACGATATGGATCTGCCAGCAAAGCCACAAACATGTAGTCATGCCTGATCTGTGATCAGTGATTTCTGATGTAATTATTCAAGTTCAGACAGATTATCCCTCAAAATATCGTTCAATACTGTTTATGCATCAGTAAATCAAGCCAGTGACTAAACAATCAACTTCACGTTGTTTCTCTTAGTAGGATGAAAATAATCTTATTTAAACTGTGATTAAATTATATAAAGAAAGCGATCAAAGAACATTCCCTTTTCAATTGCCCAAGCGGTCAATCAAACATAGCAAGTTTATCTGGATACTTGCCAAAACTTGTTGAAATTAATCATCACAAAATCATGACGCTGTTACAATGTACAGTACAACGAAGCTCTTACTGTATTTACATCGTGTTTGCATTGTTATTTGGTGAAAGCCAGAGGTGTAAAGCCCAGGTTCAGAAAGTAAAGGTCCTCCTCAGTAGCTATTGTTCCAATCACCTGGATTTGCTAATTAGCACCGTCGGGAGATATAACTAATTAGTGAAATCAGCTGGCTGAGTTCATGGGTGGAATAAATATATGGCAGGACTTTTACTTTCTGACCCCTGGACTTTACACCTCTGGTGAAAGCATTTGTGAGAGTGACGAAATTGTGTTGCAATGATAAGATCTTTTCATACGCGATCAACAGACTGTCTGTCCTCTGCTCAATGTTCATCACTGCAACCTTTCATGTGATGGGAATAGATCATTTATGATCAATGCTTTTCACGATTCCTTAATCTCGATAGCTGTAATAGTAAAAACGTAGTAAAAGTTTTAGAGAGAGTTCCACATGTAATACTAGCTATTTCATGCAAACATGTCAGCCAATCACAGCAGTGGGCGTTTACACTGAAGTCTCACAGCCAATCACAGCAGTGGGTGTTTACACTGCAGTCTCACACAGACACGCCCCTTAAAACAGAGCGTTCAAATCAGAGGCTTCTGGCTAGGAAAAATGCCTTTTATTTATAAATTATGACACTTTTTGATGTTAAAATCATACTAACATTATAAGGGCACCCCAGGATTATAAGCTCCCCCCACAGCTTCGGAATAGATATTTGACAACACTGTTGTAAAAACTCGTTGTTGATTCTCAGACACCAGAGGCTATAGATCAACGACATCAAAGCAGATGGGACGTTCTTTAAAACGTCTTCTTCATTCGGGTTCGGACAGCGTGAGGGAGCGCAATAATGACAGCATTTTAGCAGATTTCTTTTGGCCGTAAAGCAATTGTTTACATCGCGAGACCTGATATCACGCGAGACTTCCTGACGCAGCGGCCGGCGGCCCGCCGGCTCAAAGTTGCAAGTGCGTATTTTCCGCTCACGGGCACCAGGGGGGTGCGAAACGACCATCATTCAACCCGAAATAAGTAATATAACCATTCCAATGACTCCGAAGCTGTTCAGTTAAGGTAAAAAAAGTTACTTAGTTCACCTTTAAAGCTCAGTTATCATCCTCGTTAAGTGAACTCAAAAATACACTGTGAACAATACGTAGTTTAAATAGTAGTTTATTATGTGAGATTTCTGCTATAGTGATTTTTGCCTCATTGGTAACAGCCAAATTTGGTGACACAATGGTTACTAAATTAAAATAATGGATTTGCTCCATAAATGTAACTCTGCAAGTTATACAATTCAAACTGAGCTTTAAATATTTTCCCAGATAGAGGCACTTGCAGTTGAATGTCCTTAATTTATGTTCCAAGGCCATAAATCAAAGCAATGTGGGAAGATAAGTGCACTTAATTATGTGCCAAATAAAAACAAAACTACATGCTGAATCTGTTTTCAAGAGTGTTTTAAGACAGTCAAATTTCTGCATTGACTTAAAGAATAGTGTACATAGGAGTTCCAAATAAAAATAATAATAATAAATTAAACAAGGCCTTGGCACTCATGCCAAATGTAAACCGCTTATTTGACCGGTTCACACATTCCCAGTGGTACCAGCCATTGCAGCTTTCACATTCATTATGAAAGAGACAGTGAGAAAATTACGAAAATGTGAATTAGAAGGCAAAAAAATACAGCAGATTAAAATACCCAAGAGTCAATGTTGCCCTCTGCGTGAGGATATTTGTACCCACATGTCAAGCATAACTCTAACAGCTCTTCTGCGGAAACAAAGGCATCAAGGTATTAGTGTAATGCATATCACCAATATAAAAAAAATATATAAAAAAAACTTTGCTCTAGAGTCTAGCACAAACAGGCCTTTGTCTTGCCGCATCATAGCAGTGTCTGCATCTGCGCAATGTGTAGCAAGTGGCTCGATTCTTAGCAACAAAGCCACCCTGGAATAACGGGGAAAACCAATCCAAATAAAGACACACAAGTTAAGGGCAAGAGGCACGAGTTCTCGTAAAAAAATAATCTATTATTAAAGCTAAAATTATTGCCCAACAATCATTTAAAACAGCAGGGACTGATGTGAGAGCGGGCGAGTTCGGTACACAAAAGGACCCCGCCAATCAGAATCACACACATAAAGTTCACTGCAAATAGTGACACCGCAATAATGACAACCCTTGCTGAAGTAAAGCCTGTGCTGCAAAGAACCAGCCCACTTCAGGAAGCACTCAGCTCCTACAAAAATAGAAGAAACAACGAGAGGTCACATTAGAAAGAAAATAAATCAAACTAAATCAAATATAACAAAACAAAAACCAAGAACACAAATTACAATATACTCAAAATAAACAAAATAATACAGAACCATACACTTTAAAGACAAAAACAAAGAATTATACTGCCACAAAGTATAAAGATCACATTAAACTCAGAGCTAATTACAGGTCATAATATTGCAAAATGGCCGAAACCACCACTACTGCATGGCGGTAATCGATACAATTGGAGACTGTTGCAAAACAGTACGAGTCACGAGACTGAGGTTGGTGGCAGTAATATTAAACAAATCCACACGAGCACAAATAAACAAGAAATAATAAAAACACAACCAAAAATAATCTTCAAGCCCACTTGGGAATTATACGAGAATGTGACTGGACCCAAAGCAGCAGCGTGGCTCAAAGAGCGAGGGCTTGGGTTAAGGGCTTGGGTTAAGGGGTTAAGGTTAAGTTGACCTTAAGGTGTGTTAAGGTGACCGTTCTCACTCAGCCTGCCTTAACGCATGCACAGAGGACCTTAAAACACAACAAACATCTATCAAAATCTCATGCACGCTATAAGGCATACAAGGTTATTTAGCGCTCACAAACAATTTACCTACCGTGATCCAATGATGTAATACTCACGACGGCACATACAGAGATCATAGTAGCTTCTTTAGTGTCTATAACACAACAGCTGGTGCTCCGACCTGGCTAAGTTACACGGATGGAGGCCCTGAAGACACACCGAGACCAAACAGCACATCACACACCGCCAGCCTTGGTAGCCCAACGCCACACTAAACAAGTAAAATCGCATAATGTCACTAAATAACACTGAGATCAAACAGTTAAGTTAAACGCTAAAAACACACACCTCCATAGTACGGAGCCATGAAATGAAGGGACGGGCTTTCCACCATGACACACTCAAACAGGCATAAACTGGCTTATATACTGTAGCAGAGCAATAGCCCATTGGCCACTCATTTACTGATTGTGACGTTTTACACGTGTCACAAACCTCACTACAATTGGAATTTCAAACTGCCCCCATTTAGAACTGATTCTGCAGACTACAAAGAGCATTGACAAAGCATGAAGACATATTTTATTTACTAGTAGAAATTGTAACATTGCCACCTGGCAGTTAGAGTGCATTGGTTGACCATACATTTTTTTATTTTTTTTTTACGATTTAATAAAAGCAACACTCAGACCATTATTTTGAGTGTCTTTATACATTTCTCCTCACCTTACAACCTTTCTGCAGCGAAGCAGTTCAGTTCTGCTTTCACCAAGGGAGTTCAAATACACAATTCATCTTTCCTTGGGATATATAATCTTTCAAGATAGGATCATGCATTAATGACAGTCTTGATTTAAGCCTTTGTAGTTTACAGAGAAGGATGAAAAAAAGGAATTTCCAGTGGTCAGTCTCTTTAACTGACCTCATCAGCACATCATGTGTCTCTGGATCCATCTACAGCATGCATGGATATACTGTAAATATGGTATTCCAATAAAAGATTACCAAATTATCTGAGAACATGAAAGTTACTTAAATGGCATTGTGGCATCAAGATTTGTATTTTTTATCATTGTATCAGTGAACTAGCCTTCCTGCTCCAAATGTTTGTAGCGGATAAAGGGCACCTATTATGCCCCTTTTTACAATATGTAAAATAAGTCTCTGATGTCCCCAGAGTGTGTATGTGAAGTTTTAGCACAACATTCTTCACAGATAATTTTTATAGCATGTTAAAATTGCCACTTTTGGGGGGTGAGCAAAAACACACTATTTTTGTGTGTGTGTCTTTAAATGCAAATAAGCTGCTGCTCCCGGACACATTTCAAGAAGAGGGCGCACTTCAATAGCCTGACTACGTCAGACTTCGTACTTCCGCTCAATTTCATTTCGCTTCTGTACTCAGTCTGAGGGTGCTTTCACATTTGGTTCGATTGCCTGTTCCGAACCCGAGTGCGATTGCTTCCCCCTCCCCCCTGCCCCCGATGGACTGTGTTCACATTATTATTTGTATCTGAACCGCAGTACGCTTGCGTCATCAAGCTGCAGCTGGCGCGTACTCGTGTTGCTTGGTAACCGCTATGAAAAGGTGTCAAAATGGATAGAATTGCTCGCTTCACATTTGTTCTTTTTTTTTTAACCTTTGGTTTTGTTTTCAAAGAAAAGATACAGAAACACAATTGCGTCTGTCTGCCGCAAAAGTATTAAAACCGTTCCAAAGACAGCGGGATGTCCGCCGAAGACAATTTTTGTGGAGGCAAGCAGAAATCATCTCTCTGCTTGCAGTGCGTCAATCCCGCTTTTCGTGTATACAGTTGTTAAACACAGTTGTTTTTAACAACTTTTACAGTTGTTAAACACACACGCACGCAGGCACGCACCACATTATACGTCATCAATAGCGGTTCACTTCCGCGATTTGGTACGATTGCGTTCATATCAGAAGCGAACCGTACCCGAGTTCACATGAACCGTACCCCAGACCACCTTTTTAAGTGGACTCGAGTACGGTTCGCGGGTGCGCACCCGAGTACGGAAAAAAGCGTTCACATCATCCAAACGAACCGAACTCTGACGTCATTCGAACCCGGGTGCGCACCAAAAGTGCTAGTGTGAAAGCGCCCTGAGACAGTGTCATACAGTAGCTTTCCGTTTTCCTCCGGCCTGAAAACAGCCGGCCAATCAACGAACAGAGGGCGGGCTGAGAGCCGTGACGTAGACGCTGATTGTACCGTGGATGCGTAGATTTACTTCACATAATCTGCAAAAGTCGTTTACAGCCATGCTCACTCCGGTATTTCGCTCAATGGTTTTGTTTTCGCACCATACATGTGTTTACAGTGGATGTTAGATGCGGCTGAGCCAGCGCATAACACACGCCATAACCAAACATTATGTGATCGGCTTACGGGTAACCAATGATTTTAAACTTCAGACAAGCGCCAAACATTTACTGATGAGTTTTATGAAGTTTATTATACTTCACACAAAAGATGAAGCGTCCGTTTTCACTCCAGAATATCACACTAAGAGCTGAATAAATACAGTACAAGAAGCATTAAAATCTTATCATAAACTCTCTCTCGCCCTTTCATTATCATCAACATACACAGTGAATTACACAAAAAAGCTTGTTAAAACTAAAAGTAATATATAACAGTAAACAACTGCTGTATATAGAGACTTTATGTCTTTTCAGGGGTGTGTAGGGCTGAGCAAATATGGGCAGAACTCTTTACTGCCCTAGTACTTCAAAAAGCCTTTTAAAGGTATACATGTGAATTAAACGTGGCACAATGGCCTTCATCATCACAGTATGCTAATGCCGATCTAGTGCATGGAATTTCATCAATATGCGGATCGAGGACTGTTGGGACACTCCAGGCACAGAACGGTTCTGTCAGGAGAGACAGAGTCATTTACACCTCAATGACACGTCTGTACCATTTGCTTCACAGGACATATGCTTTCAACTACATACTGTTTATTTACTAGTCTGTTCTAATATGTAACTATGCCATGTTTGGTCTCATCTGACAGCCTACAAACTGAAATGAATGATGGTGAACTTAATAGTCAAGTCAAGTCAAGTCAAGTTTATTTGTATAGCGCTTTTCACAATACAGATTGTATCAAAGCAGCTTCACAGTATTAAATTAAAATAATACAACAAAATTTGTTTCAAGAGGAATTTATTGATTGATAAAATTAAATTAAATATCCCCAAAATATAATTAATAGAGATATTAAAGTATCCTCATGTACAATCTAGTTACTATTGGTTAAACATGCATTGAGGAGAATATGTTAATGTTCTTCTCCCCCTCTGGATCTCCACCCATTTGCCTCATCTTTTGGTTTCTTTTGGTTGTCGGTCGGTTTGGTGTTGGTATTCCACTCATTTTTAACAATGCTTTGCTCAGGGTATAAGAAGGAAAGGTAACTGTTGATCTAGGAGAAAGGCTTTAACCCTGCCACTCTCGCACATCGGTGCGTAACCTTATACTACAAGAAAGGCATTTACGGCCTTGTCTGCACAACAGTGCATTATTTGTTACAACTAAGTTTTCTATACAGTATGTTGTTCCATTCTACTGTCTGTATATTTAAACATGTAACTTAATACATAACTTTGCCTGCTTTAAAGGCTTTGAGAATCTTTCCTTTTGTCACTGATCATGTTGAAAGCTAAAGTGATCATAACTTTCGTTATCTAAATGTTCAGGTTAAATCCTACATTTTCCTATCAGTTCTAAGAAAGACCTTTACCTTTAAATAATAAGAGGTGAAAGAATAACAACAACTTTAATGGAGTCAGATTAATTATATTGGAGTCAGCTAAATTATTTGAATTATACACGTCATCCTTCAACTGCCTTTTGTTCCGATTATTGGATCAAAAATAGCAGCATAAGCTTCCAGCCTTACATGTGCTTAATAAACTTGTAAACTTTATATATGTAAAACAACTCTGATGAACTGTAATAAAGTGTGTGCTCTTCCTTTCATTACCGAGACTGTAAGCTGGATCACGAACATTTTGTACAGATCCATCCTTGAGTAACAACTTTATAGCAAAACCTGTTTTTTATTGTCCCTTTGTATTGACCCTCGTTCACAAAGCAATCTGGTGTAAAATGATTCAGGGAAACATAAACGCATTTAGGTATATGGGGGCACATTCCCTTCAAAAATAAAAGTAATCCACTGGGTCTTCAACGGCTAAGATGTCGGGAGTAAATGAAGACTGCTATGTTCATTCTTACATCCAACAACAAAACACCTCAATCGCTTAGGAGACATTATTGTCTACAGCTGCTCAAGCGTCGAAACAATGGCGGACTGTGCCCAGCTCACTCAGGACGGGTCTACGCTAATACGGCAGTGTCAGTCAACAGTCGTGGGCGGGGCCTGGGCAAAGTGATGTTACTTTGCTGAGAATCTGCAAACGGCTTGTTCTAAGACAGTGCTTATGATTTATGGGGATTTAAAAAAAACACACAAAAAAAAAAAAACACACGTGGTGCTGTATTTAACAGAATACAGACAGTATAACATTCTAAAAGCAATAACATGACAATGAACTATAGGAAATCTTATGAACATGCATATTAACTGCATCACAAACCTCACTTTCAAGTTTCTCCCCATTTGAGGCTTTCCAAATCCCATGTAAAGATCATGTATGGGCCAACCCAACTGCATGGGTCTCCCACCCATTTTCCTTGTCCATATGTCTTGCAGCACTTCAGAGAGATAGATAAAAAACACTTGGTTTCATTCATTGAAACCTCAAACAAATAGTTATTTTCATGTAGGAGATATGAATTATAATGTATGATTAGAATACATACAGCACATCTCTGCAGAACAGGGTGCTTGGACAAAATTCGCATTTAGGAGATATGTGCATTCAAAACTTACAGTCTCTCACTTTTTTATGACATCACCGCGGACTTCAGCTTCTCATCACATCTTCTGTACAATCAAATGCTCTCTAGAATCTAAAGCTCCGCCCCCTATGCTATAAACACCACCTGGCCAAAGCGACCGTTGCGTTGACACGTCACAGAGCAATATGTGTTGGAGATGTGTGTTCGGTTGCTCAAACGCTCAAGTTTTATTCCGTTTTCCAACTATACGTTGGTTAAGAATGAAATGGCTAGAATTTATTCACACATTTACTATTGAATCCAACGTATCATCAGCGCTCGGATTCGCTTCCATGGTGCTGTCAGTCTGTGAGGTAAACTAAACGCTATTGGCTATTTGAAAAGGGGGAGGGGCCATTCAATATGTCCCGCCTTAGCTTCCTGTTTCAGTGGAAATTACGTCAACGCATCAAACAAAGCTGCGCGTTCCAAGGCACTTCAGTGGGACTTTAAATGATCTATGTTGATTTTTGGAATTTGTTTCCATTTGTCATCCACCACATCAATGCATTTTCCCTACACTTTTATAACTGTATATGCACCCAAATAATCCAGGTCCACTTTGCCCCCCTGCTTCTGACAGTCTGCCGCAGGACTCTGTCTCCAACCTGAATGTCAATGGCCATTCCTTTCTCCAATTTCCTTTTTTAACTTTACATTGCACATTGCTCATGTTGTTCTGCACGGTTTTAAAAATCCTGTCCTTCCTTCTGATTCCACAATGCACTTCTCTGTCACAATGTCCTCCACACTTTCATTGATCTATATAAAGAAATTAGATTTTATTGGCAATTGCACTAAACAATTGCAAAGTACAGTTAAATGTATTGTGCCTACCTCATAATTGTCTGGTACCTCACATAGAAACCTTACCTCACGGCCAAACATTAAAAAGTAGGGAGAGCATTTGGTGGTTACTTGTTTTTTAGCTTGCTTGCTCAAAGACCTGAAGCCTGTGACATATAAACGCGCACATAAACCCAATCACTTTATTTAGTGTTCATGTAAACACTACATTCAGATTCATCAATCAGAATGAATTCAGTCCGATTGAAACCAAAAGGCATACATAGCCAGTGTCACAAGATCGTTTGAATGGATTGGCCAAAATTTAAATTGAGCACCAAAGCTGTCACAAATTGGATTATTCCAAGATAATTGAAGAGTTTGCAGAAGCCAAAGCAAGACATGTCATCTTTTAAATGGTAAGTCAACTGTATTAATTAATTACACCTGTCTTAAGTCAACAGTAGGGATCAATATGTGATAAATTGACATTTGTTCTCGTAAAAATGAGAACATGGGGGCGGCATATTCCTATTTTGTTGTGCCTTGTACAAATGATGTGCCTTGATCAGCCATTTTGGTGCACCAAATTTGTAGAATAGCTCCACAATGCAGGCTGATACCTCATCTGAACTCTTAGTTTTAGTGGGAAAGCCTCACACCACTTTGTGAAATAGTCTACAATTACACAAATGTGGCCCTCTTTAGTTGGTGTGAGCTTTCTACTTTGGCCTTAATTTTGACTTGTTTTGTTCTGGCATGCTGCACAGTGCATAACCTAAAACATTTTGTAGTTTCATTTATGTTTGATAATGCTAGGTAAGTGTTAAGACATGAATTAGATGTCATTTAATTGCACTCAGCCAGGCTGTAATATCCACAGTCATGGCAGGCCAATAAAACAGTTTACTAATGGCATCAGTTGTTTTCTGAATGCCACAGTGTGCACTAACTGGACTGCTGTGGAACACATCAACACTTTTTGGCCTCCTATGTTGAATCCAACCCTTTGGCCGATACACCCTCTCCTCTTCGCCTTATAAACCATTTAAACGTATTATGTTTTTGGTCATTAAAGAGGCTATCAGATAAATCACTGAATGTGACTTAACTCACCTTTGATTGTGAAGGTTTTTTTCCCTTCTAAGAAGGACAAATTTTTATTTATTTTTTTTAAACCATGAGGGACCTGCCCAGATTTCTTTCAATTCATACAAGATTTTGAACATTTCCTTATCCATATTGACATCCAAAATGACAAGTTTAAAAACATGTATATGTTTATTTATATGGATTTTGGGCCCATATACTTATTCATATAACACATGACCAGCTCACTAGATGTTGAATGCTTCACAAATTGTATTTGATGAACAGTTATTTATTGTCAGCTGTGAACAAATGCAAATCTCCAGGTGTGGTGGGTCAAGGACAGATAAATATATATATATATATATATATATATATATATATATATATATATATATATATATATATATATATATATATTTAATAGTGCAGGCTAAAGAAAAAGTATATGCTAATTTTATAATACAATATGTGTAAAGTTATCCAATCTTAATACTATAGACCGTTTAAACTTGATAAGAAAAAGCATCACCCTCCACATATTTCTGTGTAAAATTTATTTTTAAAGCATGTATTCATTAACTGGAAATAGTAAGGTTTTTATAGTAATACAAAACTTTTATAGTAAGGTGTCTTAAAAGTACACATTTTATTTATATTCCTCTGTAGAAATTAGAATGTTAGACAAGAGAAATACATGGGATCAAGGAGAAAATTACTACAGCAAGAAACCCCACAGACTAATACAAAATATTTAAAATAATCCCCTTCATTTCTGTGCATACGTGTCTTGTACACCCATGTGTTTTTGTGTTCACTTGTTTACCCAGCAATTATAAAGATTTATAAGATAAGATAAGATAACTTATATAAGATAAGAAGGATCACATTGCTAAACAAATGAGATGTAATTTCTAATGATTAATGGTTAGACATTAATAAAATTGTCATAATGATCACTTAATTTGACCAACATTCTGAAGCATTGCTATACAAAATAACTGTTGATGCAAATTAATCTTAGATAACATTTATAACAACCTTTGATAACAAAGGTGGGTTGTGTATACATTTTTTTTTTTTCAGTTGGATGAACAAAACAACATTCAAATCTCATGCAACTCCAAATTATTGTGTGGTCTTGAGCCATTAGCCTATAATTTAAAGGCTATTTTCATAATATGCAGACGACTTGGGAAGGTACAGAATAACAACTCAAGAATATAATTGTGACTGCCAGTGATGACCAGAAGGAGTCTTTCTATGAACATCTTAACACTGCCTTACGTTCAGTGCCTCATAAACACCCGCTCTTCCTTATGGGAGATTTTAATGCGTGTGTGGGACGTGATGTCATTGCATGACCGAAAGTCTTTGGGCAACACTCAGTGGGAAACGAGAACACAAACGGCACGCTGCTGCTGGAAATATGTGCGCAACATGAGCTGGCGATCACAAACTCCTTCTATCAGCAGGCGAACAAGTACAAGACCACGTGGCAACATCCTCGATCAAAACACTGGCACGTGCTGGATTACATCATCACCCGGCAGGAACATCTCTATATAACTCGAGCCATGCGAGGCACAAGCTGTTGGTCTGGCCACCGACTGCTGCGTAGTGTGATGTCTCTGGACCTAGCTCCATCTCGTCAACATAAAGCCAAAAGGCGGAAGCGACTGGATGTTTCTAAGCTTCATGTTAACTCTTGCCATATTAACTTCTGTCAGACTCTTTCAGACAGGCTCAGCACCTTAGACAATCAAGCTTTAATTTTGAGGAGACATGGTCCAAAATCAGGGATATCACATACAACATAGCTGCTGAAGTCCTCGGCTTCACCACATCCAAACATAAGGACTGGTTTGACGATCAGGATGTTGAAGCGCAAGCCCTGTTGAACACCATGCACACAACACAGATCCACCTCTGTGAATTGAAGAACAGATGGTGGCAGTCAAAAGCTGAGGAACGTCAGGTTGCTGCAGACCGATATGATATGAAGGCATTCTATCACGGTCTTAAGCTCAGTCACTATTCGATTGTTTTCAAACTGCAGCTTCAAGGTTTGGGCTCACTGTCAGTCTAGTCTAGACAGTCTAGACAAGAAGACAGAAGTCGTACTTCAAGCGGTGAACAAGTTAAACTCCAATCCACCGGTAATTACTGCAGGTGAGACAGTGCTGACGGCCATAGACAAATTCTGCTACCTCGGTAGCATTTTCACAGCTGATACGACAGCGGACTCCGACATCAGTGCCCACATCGCAAAAGCTAATTTTACCTTCAGTCATCCTCACAGTGCTGTTGTATGGATCTGAGTCCTGGACCATTTATCGCCGGCAGATTACCAAACTTGATCAGTTCCATACAGCTGTCTCCGTCATATTGCACATGTCAAATGGCAGGATAAAGCCCCAAATACTGAGGAACTTCAGACCTGTGGCATCACTGGTATTGAGGCCTTCCTGCTTGCTTCGCAGTTTCACTGGTCTGGACATGTTGTACGCATGGCAGATTCACGCCTGCCGAAGCAGGTTTTTTAAGCGGCATGCGCTCTCAAGGAGGGCAACTAAAACACAACAAGGGCGGCCTCAAAGCGAATTTGAAACTATGCAACATGGACCCAAATGACCTTGGAGAGATGGTTGCAGACAGGACATCATGGCGAGCACAGTGCCATACTGCCATACACCCCTTTGAGTTCAGCCGCATCACTACTGCAGTAGACAAACGAAGACGCAGAAAGCACAATGCCTTAACAACATCTATGACAACATCTAGCCAGTTTGTGTGCAACGCCTGTGGCCGGCCATGTGCGTCAAGGATCAGCCTCTAATCACATCGTAGGATGCACCAACAACAACAAATGTGACAAGATATGTCGTGTCGACAGCTCAGACCATTCATTCATTCATTCTGGAGTTTGTAAGACGATCTGCTAGAAGCTTTTTCGTCCTGAGTCCCTCAGTATTTGAGCATAAGCTCTTTAGAGTTAGATCATCTGCAGTTTTTCTCTGTAAGGTCTAGTTTTTCCCTGGTATGGCCTTCTCTTTCTACAAGAGTCGTATAGCCTAGGCCCGCCTTTCCAGTAGGGGATAGTGCTAGTGGATGTTAAGGGTAGAATAAATAGTAGCATAGGTAGGCCTATTCCTAAGCCTCCCATGCAGGTATATTCTGGGCATTGTCAGACCTGTCTCTCTCTGGGAATAGAGTTGGAAGCAGTGATGCTGAGGTCTCCACTTTCAGAGCTGTATAAATTGTAGCTAGAATTTCCCAGCTAGACTTTAAATTGGTTATCTAGGCCCCTCGAATACATATTTTAAGTCATAAGGTTAAAATGTCGTTGGCATCATAGTTGAGGCCTCAATTTCCCATGGACTTAGTATTTTTTTGCTACCCACAGCTTTAGTTTATTCACCCTGTTTCACTGGGGCTAACTTTAGTACTCCCTCCCATTTGGGACGGGTTTGAGTACACTTCCTTAGAGCCTAAGCATGCCATGCTTTTTGATAATTGAAGTTGTAGGCCTTTCTATAGGTCTCCTCAATAGTCAGGTAGTGTAAGATTGTACTCCTCTTGTTTAAATGGTTGATAGCGCTCTGGCTGAGTGGACTGTCCATTGGCAATGTAAAATAGGAAAACCAGGCCCACAGTATTTCTGTGAGAACACCTATGATATCTGAGGCTAGTTCTGCTAACAAGTATCACTATCAAATAGCAAGCCTTCACAGGCCTCCTTGAAGGTGGCTCCACCATCAAGTGGATTTTAGCAATAACTAAGATCATCACGTTGTAGGCTCCCTTAGAGCCTCCCTGATTCTAGCCCAGAGTCTGGCCAAATATGGTCAGAAGGTTGAAGGACTCTCATGAGGCCTCCCTGTTAGATCAGCCTTAGAACTGGAGGCGCTTCCCTTATCTAGGGTCCCTTGTTAAAGTGTTTACGACTAGGTAGTAAGGAAAACTAATTTTACCGCGCTCTAAGAGCCCTCTAGTGGTCAAGAGCATTTCCGTTGTGTAGTGGCTTGATTTTGTTGTGTTGTGGCTTTATTTCTTTGTGTTGTGCACTACTGGGCCACCGTACATTCTTGGTATAAATGCAGACTAATCAGAAACACGAACAATTAATTATTTACAAAATGTGAACGAAGGTAATTTAAGTTTAATTTCGTTTGACTTTATTACCTTTTATAAATAATCCATAAGAACAAAATGCACAAAATGCAACCTGAGGCGGTTAAGCTTTTAATTTGTTCAATTTGCCTGTAGTAGTTGCCCACGATAGGGTATACTCATGAATATTCATATTAGCAGCACCCATTGGAACCAAATATTTAAGGAGCCGAATATATTGTAACAACAGTTGTCATTAACGCACTTGACTAAACAACATCCCTTAGGGTTTTTAGTTCAAAAGTGTGCACATTTGGATTGATTCTCATACATTAACTTCAAATTTCTATAGAGAGGAGTAATATGTATTCCATTTGTACTGAAATGAGGCAATGTGAGCAATATGGAGCGCTAAACACTTTCATGGAAGGTCTGTTTCACTCATACTAGAAGCTGGAGGGCGCCCTCGTGTAGAAAGTCCACAAGTGAGACTCATAAATTCATAAAACTTATGACATTCCAGGAAAACCCTTATATGGACAAAGGCATACAGATATCACTGTGCATATAGATAGAGATGTTTTAACTGATGAAACATGAAGTCAATAACAGATAATTGTGATGACATATGTTTCATCTGTTTTCTTCGAGCCATTTCGGGTATTTTCATACCAATAAAGTATAATTATAATGCACTGCTAATCGACATTTTATCAAAATGTATATATAATAATGTGAAATACTATATTTTCGGCCTCATTCTGTGATAAGTAGCCACATCGGATCATAGAAGTTTATTTTAAACAATTGACTGACAGTATAGTGAGTTTGGAGCAAAAACAAGGTTTTAATTTCATAAATTGGTGTGTTTTGATGCTGTGTTAAGCTAACATGTTAACTAGCCCTTATGAACCTGTTACCAGCAATTATGTTTTGTGAATTATTTTCAAAAGCAAACATCATGGAAATGTTTGTTTATTTATTTATTTATTTATTTATTTATTTAAAGATGGGCATTTGATACAAAGTCAAAGAAGATGAAGTGAGAAGTTAAATCATTTAGGGATTAAAACAGTGTGAATAGAAAGGTAAAAATATCACATAATTATATCCCGGCTGGAAAGGTATGAATGTGTGCAGGTGAGACTGAAACTGCATAGGGCAATAATGTGTATATAATGTAGACAATAATAAGTATTATTTATAAAAGTAAACAAAATAATCCATTAATAGTATAAAAGTGTGCACATTAAGATAAATAAACAGCAGATACTGCTAATTTCAGATGGTTCATGTCAGGAGTAGCCTACAGCTAATAATAAACACCACTTTAACTGATCTCTAACTTTTTTAACTTAAACAAATGTGCATGTATTAATTATAGTCAATAAAAGGAAACGATCCACCGGCATGCCTCTGCTTATTTTCATTTGTAATACTTTGTTCTGCAAATAAATGTGGCATGAATTTGTTTTTATATACATTTGGTGCTTGGCTCCTGATTATCCAAAATTTACAAAGGATGACCACACGTGTTCCAGGTTTCCATTTTCATGCAGTATGTGTCATGTCTGAATGAAAAAGCCTGTTGGCAAACTGCATCCTGATTTCCAGGGCCAAATTTTTAAAGAGGGCTGATTCCTGGAGAATCCTAGTACATTCTTTACAGGTTTTTGTTTTACTCTAATGGGATAAACAGTTATTTGTGTTTCTGTCTGTTGTCTTATTCCACTGAATACGCAATCCTACCCAGTCTGTGCAAAATAAATCACAAGGTCAGATTTTATGACTGTAATTTCAGATTTGAGCGATGGGTGAGAAATGCAAAGCATGCACTTCTTGAGAACATTAATTTATTTGATTCATTTTTGAGACCATTAGGAACATTATCCATCAGTCAGCAGGAATGATGTTAATTTGTTGTGGATTTTATTTCTACACTTCCAGAATAAACAGATCATGAGCGTGTAACAGGTCTGATGTGTTCATTTCCCATTGAGTCAAACCACAGAACATGCAGCACCTTATGATGAGATTTAATGCAGCTTCTTTCCAAACAGTTTTATCTGCAGCCTTTTAAAAATCATGAGAAAAAGTGAGACATCTCTTCACTGCAACTCACAGTTGTGGATATGGAACCAAAACAGTATAACAGCACATCCTTCTATGCTTATTTAAAATCAGATCCAGTCTTGATTCACAGAGGTTAATATCAGATGACAAGCTGCCGGTTTATGAAGATGCTCTTCATCAAATGCAAACTGATATTTCCCTCCCTCCTTCCTTCTTTAGAGGAGAAAAAGTGCTTGTGTGTCTTTTCCAAGGTTACTGAATGCCTACAGCTAGTCTTTTGATGCCCAATAAACCTGGAAGAAGTTATGGATTGTGGAAGAAGTCATTTTAGGTAAGAAAACAAATTTGTAATTCAATCTAATATGAACTTTAAAAAACAATTTGCACACCTGGACATATGAGTCATACTTCAAAATGTGCAAATGCCAATTCCTGGGAAAAAAAATATTAAAACAAATGGCATTTAATTTAAACGAGTACCGCAAATGCACACTCTTCGATCATAATGTTTCTCAAAAATAGAATTTGTTGGGTTTTAAATGATAAAAGAGATAGAAATAGTGCTGAAAAAATGAAGATAAAATGTATTGTGAAAATGTATATGGCTGACAAACATTTCTGAAACATGTCCATTTTTAATGTGATGAACCATGCCAAAGCCCACTGTATAAATACTCCAGCAATGGACCCGAGGGACCAGTCTGCTTTCAACCTATCAAAACCTGATTGACAATCCAAATAGATTTTTAAAACACGTTCATATAAGGGTTATTATATAACTAGTGTTTTTTATTAGAACGAGTGCAGGTCCTGCTTTTCATCATGGTCGCTGCTGATTCGCTTATGTCTGTGCATCTTTGTTTTGGTACTAGTGTAAGTACTTGTTCAATCTTGAACAACGGTTTTGTTGCATGGTAATGGCAGATCTGATGTTTCAGTGGTTTCACTCTGAAACATCAGATCTGCTGGTCATCATTGGATGTTGTTTTGAATTCTGGTTTCACCTCAAGACTTCTTAACTGGCTAAAAGGGTTCGTTCACCCAAACATTATAATTATTTCATCAATTGCTGTACTCACTCTTAATTCATTCCAAACCCATAAGACTTTCGTTCACTTTCGAAACACAACGTAAGGTATTTTAACAACATGTCAAGCTTCAAAAGGTTAATGACGACATTGTAAAAGTAATGCATGTGAATTGAGTTGTCTTTTTGAAAAGACGTGATCACTTTATATAATGAACAGATTTAATTTAGGCTTTTGTTCACACATAAACACTGTTCAATACACACATAGAGCACATCAAATATGGAAAAAGGCAGCTAGGCACTTGCTTGACGCATGAGAACAAACCTAATTTGTTAAGACTTCAACAAACCTCATAACTTTTCCAATGGATAAAATCAAGTCACTGCCTAAATTTTGGCTCCTTGAATATCATGTTCTGTAATGCATCCAATTACAAAAATAAAATGGTATTTCATGTAGACTTTACAAATGTCTTAGGTCAAGGGTGTCCAATCCTGTCTTCCAGAATTTCATTCCAACCTGCCCTTACACACCAACCTGGAAGACATTAACTAGCTGGATCAGGTGTGTTTAATTAGGTTGGGACTACATTTTGCAGGATGGTTGCCCATCAGGAGCTGGAATGGAAACCCTTGTCTTAGCTTCACTACTTTCCCACTTCACAAGGCTTTGCTCAATCGCCAAACTTGACCACTTGACCACACTGGGCAACCAGCTAGAACAGCACCAACAACTGAATCCATCCCCTCACACACAAAAAAAAGGGATGTTACAGTCCTCCCTATTTTTCAGAAGGACTTGTAGTATACAAAGAGACTTTATAAGGTGTGAAGGCCAATTTGAGCTGTACAAAACACAGCTCTTATCTGCTGACTCAAGTTTTCCATCACTTCCTACAAGCTCCTTGAATATCAAAAATGTCACACTTACAAACCGGAAAGAGTGCGTGACAGTGCAAAGCATTCTGAAATGGGAAATACAACAAGGCAAATGTTTTGTCGTGTGAAGCCCTCATAAATATTCAATAAGGAAGTGACAGTCGGATGGTGCTGGCAGCGATGGCTGCTATCTCACCAAGACTGTAGTAGTTTAGATCAATTAGTTCTGCCTTCAAACCACTGTTTGGCAGCACTGTTCTCTGCCTGTACATGTAGCTGAATATGTCAAAACATTTCACTTCAACGTCCCAAAAAGTAAGTTCACTTTAAAAAGTACTGGAATTAAATTGATTTCAAGGTGGTTGTTTTAAGAGCAATTTCCTGACAGTGTCTCAGTAGAGATTTACTATGAACTATAACCAAAAAGGAATGATTTTTCAGTTCTTCCATAATTGTAATCAAATTGCCGCATGAAAAGCTTTAGTTTTCCTCTCGCGATAAGTAAAATAATTCCAAAAACCATGGTAACAGACGTTGGTAGGTTTATGTACTATTTCCCAGCCACTGCACTAGCCATTATTATTAATCGAAGGAGATGTGTTTTCCAAGCATTAATGGTAAGGAACGACCCTTATTATACTTGTGAGCGGCACATATGAGGAGTTTCTGGGTGTTTCTCCCTCATTTCTGCTCCAAGGTCTTGATTGTGGCATTTATTTGAGGTTTAGAATCCATTATTCCTGTAATTATTTTGTCTTATATGAATTAAATAAAGAGCTCTGTCTCGTATTCTGTCCAAACATACCGCGTCATCTAGGCTACGTCAGCTGACCTGTAAATGTGCAAAAACTGTTCCATTGCAGTTTTGCGAAATATTTCTTTTTCGAATTGCCTGAAAAACCACCTCATGCGAGCGTAAAAACTTTTTTGTGATAAATTGTATCCGTTATTATTTTGCTGTGCCGTGCCTCTTGTTTTCCCCCTTTGGGGTAGTTTTTGTTTGTGTTTTGTTCTTGTTTTTTAGTAAATAAAGCCCATTATTGTTTCCTGCACTTGAGTCCTCACTACCTTCACTCAACCTGACAGTCCGATTGTAAAGCTCTGCTAAAAAAGCCTGTCTTGCTGTTTACTGTCATAAGAAGCCGCCTTCCAAAGCCGGGTTCACTCTGTATGATTTAGTGGTTGAACGACTTATTTTTCGACATTTATGTGATGAAAGTCGAGTCGACGTCGACTAGTCACTGATGACTACATTGATGAACAATCAATTGCCTGAACCTCCAGCTGAGACTCGAACGCATGCTGCGTTGTTTACAGCTATGGCATATATGACACAACACTTCTATATAACAGCTTATTTTTATCAGTACTTTTGTCTGTGGGTCGTTATATTATCGTTCTAAAACAGATATAGGCAAGGGAAGTTTATTTATATAGCACATTTCATACACTATGGCAATTCAAAGTACTTTACATAGAAATTAATAAAAATAATCACAAAATAAAAGCAAGGAAAATTGAAAGAGTTATTCAAAATGCTTTACATAGAAAGGAATTAAAATATCACATTATGACAATTCAAAATGCTTTGCATAGAAAATAAGCCATAGATACATAGAATAAACTTCTCATCTGGTAAAACATATATACAGATATAGACATAGTAGCACAGTAAATATTACTTTAATATGAATGCATTATTGAGAGCAATTGCGTGTGAATTGCACCTGGTAGCGTCTCTCTTGTGATGCTGTGGGTTTTAGTTACAAAGAAATATATGCTAGAACTTTTCAGTTTCTAAGCTATTTTATTGATAAATCATAGAACAGTTTACAATACATTTCTTCACTACTGAATGATTGTGCTTGTGATCTTCACGTGATGTGAGTGCTACTGTGTGTGTGTGTGTGTGTGTGTGTGTGTGTGTGTGTGTGTGTGTGTGTGTGTGTGTGTGTGTGTGTGTGTGTGTGTGTGTTACAATGCAGCAGCAGTTTAGAACAACGATTACTGACCTGAACAAAAAGCTGTGAAAAACGTGCATTCACGCGATCAATTTTGAGCATCCATATGGTATAATCAAACATATCTTGTGGAGCTATCTCTGAGTATGCATTTATTTGTCATTTTAACTGAATCGGAATGTAAAAGTGGACTTCAAAGTTTTATTATCCTGTTGCGTCCTCTATAGGACATGAATGATCAGCGATTAGTCAACGTCAACGTCAAGCTTAAATTGTCATGGCAGGACATTAAAGTCGACATTAAAGTCGACTAGTCTGTTCAACCCCTAGATTTTACCCACGATTTGGCCGTCTGAGACAAGTTGTGAGAATCCTAAAAGATTCCTCTGAACCTAGGCCAAAATCTGAAGTTTTTGATTGCTAGTTTGACATGTTTTTCCACAGTTGATTAATGACCATTGTGATAAAATTTTACCTCCAATGAAATTCTGGCAGTATCAGAAGTTTTGAGGTGCAGTCCTGCTGTCATTTCTTCTACAACAACCATAAAATCAAACACCAACATGAGTGATAAGTGAGACAACAACAAACCAGCACTTGCTCCACAAGCACATCATCGTTGTCTTTTCAACAGAAGCCATGATCAAAGTTAACGCTAGAGATTGTTTTTGTATGCTAGCCACCATTTCTATCCAATGTAATGCAACTCACAGTATAGCCCTGCACGGGCCAAAAACTCCAGCCCTAACCCGGCCCTGGCCCGTGGTGTTAAAGCCCTACCCGACCCCAGCCCGACAACGGCTGCAATTTTTTCAGCCCGAACCCGACCCGACCCGAGACCAACATCAATATCACTTTAAGCTCTCTCTGACGCGCGCGCTCTTTGATGCGCTCTTTCTGACGCGCACTCTCTGATGCGCGCAGTCTCTGCTACATGCAAACACACACACACACGTCACACGCTACTAAGAGGTAAACTTTTATTATAGGCCTGAAACATCATGCCCACAAATTTGGACAGACTGTCCATTACACAGAAGCATAAGCATGAAGGGAGAATATAATGCTACGGGATCAAACTGCAAAAAAAAGTAAATAAACGGCCTACCTTTCTTTGCTTTAAGTAACTGAACTGAAGAACAATGTCCAAAACAATGTCCAAAAATAACTCTTCGCCAACTGGCTAATGTTAAATAATATTAATAAAATAAAATAAAATCTGTTGAACTGTGTGTGTAGGGTAGGCTACGGTGGTCATCATTCAGTTTATTCACGAGTGCTGTGAAGAAAAAGAACAGCATCCACTGTTGAAGGCTTCAGAGATGTCCTCCTCTCCTCCAGTGTCCTCCCTGCTGTGCTGAAAACGCGTTCGCTGCTACTGCTGCTTGCAGGTATGCTCAACACATGACGGGCGAGTCTTGACAACAAAGGAATGGTCTTCGCATGTTGACTCCACCAACCCAGCAAATCTCGATCGTCATATTCCTTGCTGGGGTTAAGGTTGAGGTATATGTGGACCTCATCCTCCACAGCTGTGACATCACCCTGGGCGACATTCTCCCACTCCAATTCAAAGTCTGACAGGGCTCTCTTTTTTGCTGCAGGTGACAGAGTATCTGACGTCACCTCTCTAGCGCCAGGCTCCTCAGTTGCATTTCCACTGGTTGCTTGATAGCTTGCGATCCAACTCTTTGCATCTTGCAGGATGGCATTTCTCTCAGTTTCACAAAACATCCGCAACTGGTTGTATTTTGGCCACAGGAATATTGCCAGCTGTGACTGAATCTGGACCTTCCTACCAATCCATTCCAAGTGGCGCGCGCGAATGGTGGCTTGATAAGGCATGTCAGTGCTTACTGGCTGACAATGACGCTTCAGCTTCTCATGCCACAACACAACAAGGTTCAAGGTTGGATATTGATCACCTTCCAACTCCCTCTGGGCTTCGTAGAAGGGGTGGAGAAAACCGACCAAAAAATCCAGAACATCTGGGGACACATCAGCCATTCTTTGGGCCTCTCCACGACTCTCCAGCTTTTCATGTAGTTCAGCATACACGTCCTTGATAGACTTGAGCGTGAGAAATACAGTGCTGTAACGTGTTTCTGCCATCTGCAGAACGGTCTTGGATAACTGACTTGCCAGACCGCTTTGTTTTACGAAGCGGACTACTTTCTTAACAGCCAGCAACGTTCCACCAACCTCTGGGACTGTTACTGACAGCTCAGTGATGTCCAAGGCATGTCGGAGGACCGTGTTGTAGATGTGGTCCTGACAGTCCAAGCGCCGGTAAGGTCGTAATGCAGCAACAATATTTGAACCTTGGTCTGTTACCCACACCACCTTACTCATTACAGAGGGATCAAACTTGAGAACTGACACAAGCTGCTTCTGCAATTCCTTGCGGATATTTTCAGCTGTTTTAGCATCATCGTGAGGGAACATGGCAGTGGTGAGTACATTACTCTTCAACTTGAAATCTGACGTTATGAAGTGACATGTGATCGCCATGTAACTGACCTTGCGGTAATCATCAGTCCACATGTCTGTAGTCATCCCAACATTAACTGAACACATCACCTCTTTTATCTCAGCAACAATCGCTTCTCTTTTTGTTGTTGCCTTTTCCTGGCATCTGCGTGAGATAGTCGTGGGGTCAGGCAGCAACTTTTCAGCAGACAGGCAACCATAGGCTGCTCCGACGTTTATTAGTTCCTGGGCTAACTTTATAAATCCTCCGCAAGCCACCGTTTGGAATGGCCGTATGTCTTCGCAGCAGAAATCCACACACTTGTCGATGACTTGGGATCTGACATTAGGTGGCACTGGCTTTGAGAAGAACTCGGACATTGATAACTGTCTGCTTGTGCTAGCAGAGTTACTAGCTGCAGCGCAGCCGCGCTCAACATGCCGTTGTAGATGAGATGTTCCTGTTTTTTTGCTGTCATATGTAAGGATATGTTTGCAGATTCTGCACTGCACATTACCAATTGGCTTATTGTCTGTCGTTGTAATCAAATCAAAAATATTCCAAAATGCAGCTTTTCCCGAAGCATTCGGAAGTTTTATTAACTCCCCACGCTCCAACTTTTCCTTGATGCTCTGCATGGTCAACTGTCAGTGTCACCTGTTAATGCACGTGAGTGACGCGTGCGTGTATATGCGTATTGCGTTTGTGTTACTTTCTTAGGCGATGTATAATATTTTAAATATAATCAATATAACAATATTTCATACACATTATGTGACGTGTGCTCTGCACGTATATTATGGGCACAATGAAAGGAGAGAAGCTAAATAAGCCCGAGTCCGACCCGAGCCCGATCTGTAAAAAAAAAAAATGGCCCGAGCCCGGCCCGAATGGGCTTAGCGTGTCGGGTCCCGACGGGCTTGCAGACCTCTAACTCACAGTCACCGAATGTGCCACAGATTGATGATGTCAAACTCGGGACGAGTCTTCTTGCGTGTGTCCATTTTTTAAACTCGTCTCGACTACCGTATAAATGATATCTGAGATCCTACAGTGTGTCACGGCTTACAGCACGGATCATGTTCGTATTTTTTCATCTTAAAAATATATCTAAACTAAGTCATATGCTCTCATTGACAAATGCGGAACAATTAGTTCATGCGTTCATGACATCAAGGCTAGATTATTGTAATGCTCTTATGGAAAGTTGCCCTGCACGCTTAATAAACAAACTACAGCTGGTCCAAAACGCAGCAGCTCGAGTTCTTACTAGAACCAGGAAGCATGACCATATTAGCCCGGTTCTGTCAACACTGCATTGGCTCCCTATTAAACAACGTATACATTTTTAAATATTGCTGATTACTTACAAAGCACTAAATGGTTTAGCTCCCCAGTACTTGAGTGAGCTCTTAACGCATTATAGTCCTTCACGTCTATTGCGATCTCAAAATTCTGGCCAGTTGATAATACCTAGAATATCAAAATCGACTGCTGGCGGTGGATCCTTTTCCTATTTAGCACCAAAACTTTGGAACAATCTTCCTAACATTGTCCGGGAAGCAGACACACTCTGTCAGTTCATATCTAGACTAAAAACACATCTCTTTGACCTAGCATACACATAACACATTATAGACTTCTATACTTCAATGTTAGGCTGCATAGTTTAGGTCAGCCAGAACCGCGAACACTTCCCATAAATCCTGATGTACTCGTTGCATCATAAGAAGGATGGCGTCTACGCAAATATTAGTCTCTCTGTTTATCCGAGGTTTACCGCAGTCCGCCTGATCCAGGCCGTATCCAGATCTGATGAAGGACCTGCGCCTGGACACGATGATAACACAGTCCTGAAGTGTCAACTAGTCTCTCCCCTGTGAAGGCCTACTTCCCTTCCCTTTACATATCTATTGTCTTGAATGCAAGAGAGGAGACAATAGCAGGTAAAAGTGTGTTTATTAAATAATAAACAGAGTGGTCAGAGAGTCCAAAGCACGACACACAGGGGCAGGAGAGTGACGCAGGGACCTCGACGAGCAACCGGACTGGTGATGAGTGATGAACACAGTGATGATCCGAATCCAGGCGAGTGACGACGAAGAACAGAGATGAAGACACGACGAATAATCCAACTGGAACGTAGATCTCGTCCTTCGGATGAGACGTTAAACCGAGGTCCTGACTCTCTGTGGTCATTAAAAATCCCAGGATGTCCTTCGAAAAAGAGTAGGGGTGTAACCCCGGCATCCTGGCCAAATTTGCCCCTTGGCCTCAGTCGATCATGGCCTCCTAATCATCCCCTTATACTGATTGGCTTCATCACTGTCTCCTCTCCATCAGTAAGCTGGTGTGTGGTGAGCGTTCTGGCGCAATATGGCTGCCGTCGCATCATCCAAGTGGATGCTGCACATTGGTGGTGGTTGAGGAGATTCCCCACTTCTATGTAAAGCGCTTTGAGGTCTCAGAAAAAGCGCTATATAAATGTAACAAATTATATTATTATTATCTCAGGGAACAGCCAAACGGGACAGGAACAAACACCGGAATACACCACAAAGCTCTGACACCAGAAGACACCGGTCACAGAGAATAAATAGGTGAGTAGATGGGAATCATATGGCGCTGCTGATCAGCAATCATCGGAGGACACACCCACACTAATTAACACATAACACAACAATCACACGAGACAAGGAAAAGGCAGAGAATTCGTGAACCGTGACATCTACAGTATAGATAAAATGTTGTCGTGATAATTCCGGTTCTCGTGGCTACACAGTGCACATGTGCGCAACGTCTGCATTTTCGCGGGTTTGCGTTTTTGATGTTTGCGCAGCGATAACAGATAATCGTTTGCACCTTCAAACCTATTTCAGGGAGTGTGTTCTCGAGACACCAGGCACTGTTGTTGTGCGGCTGGAGTGCGTTAAGGGTTTTCCTGTTAGAACGGTGTTGTGTTAGCGGCCCCTAAGTTAATAACTAATGATCTTCGCAACAGAAGTGAATCAATCAATCAAAACTAACTTTAGCTGGACAATAACTTTATCCTAGAGCTGTTGTAAAGCCTAAACAATCTGTTACAGTAATTGTAGTAAAGCTGCTTTCAAACAATCCATATTGTTAAAAGCGCTATATAAATTAAGGTGACTTGACTTGACTAAAGTCTGACAAACAACATTCGTAAATGACTATTATAAATCGTACAGTGTGAACTGGTTTAAGGCAGCATACTACCTAAATTGAACCTCATTAGTGACGGATTTGAAACATTCATGATAGACAAGATCTCAGCGCTCCTCGTGAGAAGTGCATGAGAGACCCACTGTTGATTCCAAAATAGTTTGACATTCAATTCAAAGTTTATTTGTCACATTCCAGTTATAGGTGATACAACGAGCAGTGAAATGTAAGTCTGGCATTGACTTACATTGACATAGCTCAGTTCTAGACAAAATACTGTTTAAACTAGTAAGGAATTACTTTACAGTCAACATCTTTTAACTCGTCTTACATCTTGCATGGATTTTGATTTAGTGTCCTTGTTGTAATAAATGTGTAATAAATGTATAATAAATGTGTAAATGCAAAACATTTTGAGATGTATGCATTGCTGACTTAAAAACTGTCAAACATTATGTATCCTACAAGAAAGTATAATTTTGTTGCCAAATCCTACACTATGTCTTACAATGCTGTTTATTATAGGAAGCTCAATAAGGAGACAACACCTCTTACAAGACATTTATATTTATCTTTGTCAAATGATGTCAAAAAAGTGACAAAAACTAATAATGTTGTGGTGTCGTGCATAAAGCTCAGGGCTAGAAACCCAGAGGCTTGCAGGTTTGTTCTCTTTAAGAAGTGAGCCATTAGCTATTATCCATGTGCCCTTTAATTTGAGAAAGACTCTTGACCCCAGGTAACTCCAGGCAGACTGGCCCTATAACAAGTGTACTGGAAGTCACTTTAGATAAAAGCATCCACTAAAAGATTGCTTGCAAAATTGGATTGTTTATTTTTTCCCAGTTTTATCACTCACACACATTCCTAGGGAATCAAAAAGATGCAGTTATACTTTTAAAACGGCTGTCTTGATTTTAGGACCGGTTGTGATTAGGCTAATATAGATGTCAACTTATATTATGAGTGTGTTAGTGGTATTCAAATTTCAGTGTTTTATGTCAAGGCCTATAAATGTCCAATGAAAAGTGCACTGCTGTCATTATCACCGCCGAACTGTTTTACTGTCACCAATTAAAAAGTAATGATCAACCCATATACCTTGTCTTCTGTAAGAAATAGCTAGCTGTATAATTTATACTCACCATATGGCATCCTAACGTGGGAATCCATCAAAAAACAGATGACGCCATAAACACGATAGACACCACATTTATTTGAGTTCATTATATATGCACAACTATAAGGCTTATATTACAATGAGACAATGAAATCTGGCATGTTTGTAACTAGTTTTTTTTATATGTCTTTATTTAGTATTTTTTATTTTTGTTGGAAAGCACTACTGTGATCATGTTTCTTACATCAAATGTTTTAAAGTAACTTTACAGTTCAGAAACATAAATAGCATGACATGTAATGGATACACAACAACAATACACAACTCTTTTTTTTCTGACACTAAATAGTTGCTTGTGAACAGAAATTTTGTTTGCTTGTTAGCCTGGTTAAGCTTGTTCTGTCATTATCTGTATCAGATCATACAATAACAATTGTAGCTCTACAATTGCATTTTTTAGCACTATATTTAAAATTTAAAAAACAAAACAAAAAAACAGTGAAACTTAACATTTTCTTATTAACAATCATGCAAAATAAGACCAGGAACAACATTGATTTCATACTGTCTTTAAATTCCATGACCTGAAGATGAAAATTAAATGTGGAAATATCTTTATACAGTAAATAAAACAATTTCTGTAATATGAGTGAACATATCAGGTGCCATCAACATCCTCAGTTAAAACCGCTCTGTGTTAGGAGGTCCTCAAACAAGAGGATTTATTTGGCAGTGTGAAAGAGTGGCTGGGAAAGGTATTTAAACGTTAAGCGCAAAGACACTGGGAAGTCTGTGTTTAAGGATTGTGGGACAGCTGACCCTTGCTAACTCCTCCTCCATCTCTTTCCCTTTGCAGCTGAAGTTTGATCTGGCAGGAGAGGTGTTTGACTGGGCCGGGGTGACGGTTAGTGCTGTTGCATATGGGCAAGTTTTGCCGTTGCACAGCGTGCGCTTCAGGCAGAAATGTAATGTGGTCATCAATAACCTCAAACAGCTGCTCAGAAAGAAACACTCATGTGAGTGAATGCCATGATGGAGCACCTCCTGAGGAAAAAAGGCTAAATTCAATTGGTAAATCCAACATTTATTCATTGCCTTTTAGATTAGTTTAAACCGCTAGTATATGCTGTCAAACTATTCATTTTAACAAAAAAAAGTAGTCGACTAGTCTGCGGGACTGTGAAAAATTTAAAAATACCTTAAAAATTTCAGTTCAGAAATGAAATATCCAGTGAGTAGCGCTAAAAGATCAATGCTCTATTGCATTTAAATATGACATACCACCTACACTAAACCTGACCGATAGTGTTAACAGAAGGAAATGTGAGGTAAAATGCATTTGCTTCAACAACGGTGCCACTTTAGCTGCCTCTACAAGTCTTTGAGCTCTTTTATTAGGACTGAAGTTTAACAGACACCCGAACGCTTCACATCACAAGTGCACTGCTGTATCAGGTGAGCTACTGAGCAAGTTTACTACATTAAAAAAAGCCAAACTTATGGAGCTTCTTATGCGATGCACATCAAAATGAATTAGTCTATAAATCATGCACAATGTAAAAAATATTTTAAGGTCATAAAAAATTATTGTGCAAAAAAAATAAAATCTTTATTTATCAATAATCTGACTTTTTTCTTGTGTTATACTGCCAATAGTTTTCATTTCATCTGGAAATTGCACTGAATTTTGAGTTCAGCAAAAACATAGGTAGAAGCACATTTTCCCAGTGAGAAGTCATATTTTGACTTCTTACGCTGTCAGTGAAACACACACACACACACACGCACACACACAAACTGAAGTCCTATAAAAGGCATCCAGAAGTTACGAAAGTTTTGCATGAAAAGCGTCCATTGACGAGTGAGAATGTCAGACAGACAGGTTCACTTGTGCTTCATTTCAAACTGACCTGACTCTTTCCACATCATTTAAACATATCCGATTCAGTCCTATCAGTCAAACACTCCAGTGTGTAGTCATCGTTACAGTGATGCAGCCATCCATGTGTTGGGGTGTTTGATATATCTTGAAAGAGTTTTGCTAGTTTACCTGCTATTTCAGCTTTTATCAGCCATGGCCATATGGTGGATTTGTATGAAGCGCAGTCTGTCTTGTCGATAAAAGTGTTTCCTTTCCTTTAGATGTATGACTTTTAACCTATAACTCCAGAGGTGTCTTTCCCTCCATCTTTTACCCTGTTGTTGTTCTTCTGAACCCCTCCAACTTTAGTGTAGCTCCTTCGATTGGCTGTCTTGTTACGTTAGAAGGGTCTGTATTTTCTACACTCAAGAAAAAAAATGTGTTGGTTTAAAAAATAAATAAATAATAATAATAAAAAAAACACACAACAGTTTGCATAATTTTTTTTTTTTGAGTTATGACTTCAACCAACAAGCGACATCGAGTAAGAGGAACTTAATAATTTGTAGCATGAAGACACATTTTTTATTTAATTACTCAAAAAAAATAATAAGTCGCTCCAACTACCAAAGTTGTAGCCCTGGAACCAATTAATCTGATCTATTTCAGTTCAAATCAACAGCTATCATAGCACATGCTAATATAACTTATTTAACATGTATATTAAACTAGCAAGTAAGATATTACTGGCACTATCGTGGACATTGCTTATGTAGTGTTTACCTTCAGCACAATGGTAACCACAAAAACTTCAACATTACAGAAACAACAGAACACTAACAGGTCTTTCCCTTTACTAAAAGCAAATAAATTAACAGTTAATTTCAACATGTATTATCCTTATCCAGTCCTATACAAAGCATGCAGGGAACTAGAAATCCCCTACCTAATTTCCAAAGTTATCAAGACAATTTAATTAAGTTACTAGAACCTATTTAAAAAAAAAAAAAAAAAAAATAGCACAGAAATTTGAGTTTAAATTACAAACAATATTAAGTTGATGCAATGATCAACATTATCATGTCAACAGAACTCTTTACAGAACATTGTAAATAATGTTTGCAACTTAAAATGTTTAATTAAAACAATAAGTTAGAATTTTGAACTTGCAAATATGAATTTATTTAAGTTGTGGTAAAAGGTCCCCTGAATTACTTTTTAGAGTGTGTTCGGGGAAATTGAGATTTTGGTGGTGGATGAACCAAAAAAAAAAAAAAAAAAAAAAAAAAAAAGTGTATATATATATATATATATATATATATATATACAGAACAGCGTAAATGATTAATACATTTAAATGCAGACAAAAAACAAACAAAAAAATAATTAAAAAAAAATCATTTATATTTATATATAAAGCCTGTATCATTTGTTCCAGTACTAAATTTTTCCAGAAAAAATACTGTAAAAATCTGTTAATTAATTAAGTGTAAGTTGTCTTAACATTTTCAGTGAAAAAATTACATTGTTTAACATCATATTACATGCATTTATACTGTCAAATTAACGTTTTTTTTTTTTTGCAACACTTTAGAATATGGTCCTATCATTAATGAATAACTACACAGGAACAAACGAGTAACGCATTATTCATATTCTAGTAACTACTATTAACTAACAAGAAACTCTGATTAACGTTTAGTAATAAATAGCGCTTAGTTGAATGTGGTAGTTCACTATTAGCTAATCAACGACACTTTTTTTTCATACCTCCCAGAGGAATAATAAGAACTACTAAGAGGTTCATAATTGATGTGAATAATGCATAATGTGTAATTAATTCTAAAGTGAAGATCATGGTGGAGTCTGAGTCATTACTAGTGGCTTAACGCTCTTCACTTTAGAATCCTGTTCCAAATAATTAGTAATTCCTTTAGAAGGATGTAGTAACACTTTGAGTCATTACAGAGAAAACATAATGGTTATGTAATGAACTTAATTTTGAGCAAGTACACTGCTAAATGAAATGTACTGCACTGGAACATACAAGAAAAAGAATAGATTTTAAAAAACGATCTAATTTGATTCAAAGATCCCGGAACCATTCAGGGTAATTCTGGCCCAATTTTAACCCCTGCCCGTGTTTCTTTCTCTCAGACTCTCTCTCTCTTTCCTCCTTTCCTCTTCAGGTCCATGTCCAGTGTGTAGTTGGAGACGACAGCTATGAGACACAGGTGCAGCTGCTCTTGCCAGATCCCAACGATCGTTTTACTTGTGAATGAGCCGAGGTAGAAAATAACCCCAGAGTGCTTGTCATTACCCGTTTATGTCCCCGCCAACTTCTCTCACTCCATCCATTCGTCATTTGACTGGAACACCGTAAGAACTGCCCATTGTTCATTGTCTGTGTCACCCCTCTCCTTGTCTTTTGATAAGGGTCAGTGTGATCCGTATATTGTTATATCTACTTATAGGATCTAATCATTGCCCGACTGTGGCTTTGGATGAATTCTGGTTCCCTCCACACAGGCCTCGGGACATTGTGTCCTGTTCCTGTTGTGAGACTGAACCCTCTGCTTGAGAACCATCTGTGGCACTCCCGATTTGGACAGATGATTCTCGGACTCATTATTCAAAGCTGTACAACAGATGGAGGAAATTCATAAAACAGTATTTCAATTGAGGTTTCAGCTCCTTGTGCTGCACTTCACAAATTGTCACCTGAGAATTCCACACTTACACACAGATAAAGTAGTGAGCCATCCAAGTCGTTTACTGACAGACATTAGAGTTGACTTGAAGAGGCAAGCTAAAATGTCATGGTTGTTTCAGCAAATTATTATTTTTGTTAATCATCTAACATTTGCTTTAGTTAACACTTTCAGTTAGGTTTATGGTTATGTTACAGACCATTAAACTTTTAACAAACTCACCAGACATCTAATTTCTGAACTGCTGTGAAACATACAACCAACATAATTAAACATGGTCAGCTTCACTTTCATCAGTTTCAGATAAAACTGTACAAGCTCACTGGACACTTTACTTTGTTCCGAAACGTGTAAGAAGAAATTGTTTAGAAATATACATTTACAGAAATATTGGCACTGCCTAATTTTTTCAATGAGCCAGAGTTGATATTTCATAAATTATCAACCACTTCATAGTCTCAGATGACACGATCTTCGACAGTTTGTGTACTGTTTTAGTAAAAATTTACTTAATTTTACATTTTTGAAAATGCGCTTCATACCCCATTCAAGCAGTCAGATCGGAGCATTGTCCCAATGTCATGCAAACAAATGTAAAAATGGTTGTTCATTTAGCATATGCTTCCTGACTCACTGTTGAGCAAAAGTGCGAACTGGAGGAAAGGCTAGAGATGGTCATGTGAAGAGCGTGTCTGTGTGTGAGAGTCGGGGGGTTGCCTGCCCTCCTCTTGTCCTCCTGAGAGCTTCAGCTGTACTCAACATCATAATGCTGCTATTTACAGCGTCTACTCAATAAGGCAATATCTTCAGATCGATTTTTACAGCTGCTCACCCTCAACCCCTTCTCCAAGCACACTGGGTTTGATAACTCAAGTGCTATTGATTTCTCTATAAGCAAAAATAGTCTTTCTCAGGGCATGCATAGACAACTGCTGTGGGGACAACCTCCCAAAGTTTGTTTCTTTCTTTTAATCTCAAACGTTTCACCCATTTTATTCTCTCACACTTTTCTCTCTCTCTTGTTTGCAGTTGCCTTGTCCACAGAGAAAAGGGTCATAAACTTTGAGCATCTTCACCGAGGACATGAATCTCCAGTGTCAAAAAAATCTATTTCTTATAATCTATATAATCTATAATCTTTTTATTTCTTTATTGCTTTATATAACTAGTAATGTATATTTGGATCAAAGATATGTGGATGGGAAAGCCATGTAATGCCACAACTTACATTTGACAATATTACTGAAATCTTGTTTGTAACTTGTTACACTACTAGTTCCTGCAAAAAGCAGTATTATTAGTAATGCATTACCATCCAGCACTGATCTTCACTGAATTATTTTTCTAATAACCTGGGCTCGGTTCCCCAAAACGTTCTTATCACTAAGTAGTTCTTAACCTATTCCTTAACCTCTCTCTTAACGTTATGGCACGATTCCCGACACGTTCGTACGCTAAGTATACCTTCTGTAAGTCACACTTTCGTAAGGTTGGTCTGGACCACTCTTAGCTTTACCTTATCACTGTTGCAGGTCTATATGAAAATAATTCTGAAGTTTTAATACACACAGACAGTTCATTTAGGCTAATTCAAGTGTTTTCATGCAAAGAATAAAATTGTCAATCACACTGATTGTTGTTAGAATTTTAATTATATTATTATTATATATGATATTATTAATTTAATAAAAGAGCGCTTTTAAAGGACAGTGAAAGCATAGGCTACTGTCAGTTAAGTTCTATTCGGACGCTAATATTGTTTCTCATGGGCTCGTCCGGTATTTTAAACATTTACAGGGGTAAGTCGGTGATTTTAGTGCCGTCTGAATCCATAATATCAGTGGTTTTTTCTCACCCAACCCGCGTAAAAATCCCTGGCCAAGTTAGTATCTGCTGTTTTCTGACAAACAGGACGTGTGGTCATTTAATTGCCGTCTCCAAATCTCTGAGTTTACAAGAAGAGATTCAAAATTCACTGTTTAAATCCTTTTTGATCACTGCCGAGCACCGTATGTAAGATGTTGACTTTTATTACTGAAATGCTGGAAAGTATTTACAAGAACAATATTTCATCGCAGCTCAACCTCAGTGAACAAAAATGGGAAAGAGATGAAAGCACGTACAATTTTTGAAATGGTTATTGTGGCAGCAATATATGTTACAATTTTAAAATATGTAGGCTATAGGCTATTATAGTTTGGATTATTTTTTATAACATCCAATAGTCCTAATAAATGTAATTTCAACTATTTCTGAAGTGCTTCTTTTATAAAGAACACCACTTTCTAGCATTAACGTTATCGGGAAACCGGGCCCTGATCAACAAAGCTGTGAATGGCTAAATTAACTCATTATATAATATAAAATAGAAATATACATATATCTTTTATCAAATCAAATCAAATATCAGATCAAATATCTTTTATTTCACTCACCAAAAATTTATTTTTTGTTTAGAATAATAATTTTTCAGTTGTATTTCTTGTAATGATTACTCTCCAGAGAGAAATTAACTGTACAATTTACCTTTTTGAAATGTAAAAATTTAAATGAAATTAGTTCCTTTTCCATTTCAGTCATATGTTACATAAACCCAAAAGTATAAACTCAATCACGTACCTGTCAATTTGTGGTAAACATGAGGCATAGCAGATCTACTTGCAGATAAACATTTATTAAATGAAACTAAAGAACAGAATCCAAAACGAGAAGTAAACGAAACAGTGTGAGTTTAACAACAAACCAACACAAGACAATGGAGAGAGAGCACTGAAGGCCTTACGTACTCCAGATAATGAACTCAACACAAAGCAGGTGTGCACTAATCAATCAAACAATCAATTACCATGGCAACCAGACAAGACAGGAAGAAAACACAGGAAATACTGATAACAAGTCCCTAAAAATGAAACCAAAACAAAGACATAACGTGAGAGGACCATAATTTGGTCTATAATACACAAGCACAGTTTTACATGGCTGTGGAAATGCCAGAGCAGTTACTAACAGGAAGCCCAACACGTATTTAAAGGCTTTGACAGATAAGCATGTGATGTGTGTGAAGTTTTTCACCCACACCGCTGAAATGGATACAAGCAGTGAATGGTTCACACCAGATATAATAGTCTTAGCTGTATCTCTAAAAAGGATATAACGGCATAAAAAGGAGGAAGAGAAGCGAGAGGCAGCACAAAATTCAAATGGATGATAGAGATCAGGCTTCATCGGCATGAGGGTGTGTGTGTGTGTGTGTGTGTGTGTGTGTGTGTTGCGAGGAGACTGACAGAAAGTAATGGATTTCTGCGTCTGTTGTGATTAAGAGTGTGTGTGGAAGCTGTGATAATGTGCTGATATCTGTAGGGAACCGCCTGATGTTGGTTGCTGATAATGTGCACACACTCAGACGTGCTTCACTGCTGCTCAACACTAAGAGATTTATTTTCTCACTTTCTCATCCTTATTTCGTTCTAAGGTCATGAGTTTAGATGGTTAATATCAATGTTAATCATGGCAGTTTTGGGCAGACAATGTTCCCGCCAAATTTTAGTGACCCTGCCCTTGACAGAAGATACGATCAGGCCCCGATTATATAAAATATTGCTTCAGCTGTTTTATTGTTCATCTATCCAGAAGTGTAATATGATCTGTCAGACTGGTCTCAAAAGGGAAACGTCCTGCATCGACAGTGCTCTGGTCACCTCAGTTCGCTGGGTCATCGTGTGTTTGAATGACGCAAATCGCAAGAAAATTTTCATCACATAAAGCTATCATATGTTTTCAAAAGACTTAAAATATAAAGCTTGGAATATATATATATATATATATATATATATATATATATATATATATATATAATTTTATTATTATTATTTTTTTTTTCTTGTTTTTGAAATGAGTATTATACTCACCAAGGCTGCATTTATTTGATCACAAAATACATTATAAACAGTAATAATGTGGAATATAATACATTTTTATTTAAAATAATATAATACAATTATTACAATTTAAAATAACTGTAATACATATTACTGAGCCCAAACTTTTGATCAGTCGTATATTTGTGTTCCACAGGAGAAGGAAGGTTATAAAATATTCAATATGATGTTGAATACACAATAATGGCATAATTTTGACCACAATCATTTTTAATCTTGTGTAAATGGTTACACTTTATTTTGATGGTTCACTTTAGACATTCTACTAACAATAAGTAACTTTGCAACTACATGCCAACTAACTCTTTTAGTTACTTATAGTTAGTACACAGTAAAAAAAAATGCTGTAAAATTGTTGTTTCAACTTAAAGTAAGTGTTCCTGTTTGACTCAAATTTTAAGTTTAGTCAAATTGAAATGTGAAGTTGTATTAAGTGACAACTTGGATATTTGATATGACTGAACTTAAAATTGTAAGGCAGCATGAACATTTTTACTTTTTTAAGTTGAAACATTTCATTTAGTGTACAACGTCTAAAGTGTTACCAGGTAAATTAACAGATTCCTCAGAAACAAGTTGAATACATACAAAGTGACATTTTAATGCTTTGAATATGGTTGAAAAATGTTTTTTTGTGGGTTCGGATATGACATTTGCTCATGAGAGGTGTTTGGAAATATTGTTTCAGCTGTTTCATTGTTCATCTATCCAGAAGTGTGACATGGTCTTTGGCATCGTGGCTTTGACATTTGAAGGGCATCACCTATCAGCTTAGGCGGTTATTAACATACATCTAGAAACACGACAACAATGAACAATTAATCATGACAGTACTTCATGGCATCTGAACAGACACTCTGACCTTCTGATTCACTATGGATATCAGATTCACCCAATATTAAAGAGCTTTTCATTCAAAGAGCTGTGAATTCAAGAATGGGATCTTTGTTTCCTTCACATATTTCACCATTTGCTCATACTGTGGCAGTGTATGAGTGAAACTTGTGTAGATTAATGTGCCTTTGTTGTTGTTGTTTTCTGCACTGGTGCCTATATGCTAGTTACATCCTTGTACAAAAAAGTTTCAGAAAATGGGTTGCACATTATTTTACCGTACATGCTATTTCAATGTACTTACAGTGTACTTACCCACAAAAATATTGAGTAATGTAAGGTAACAACAATGGTTAGGTTTATGTTCAGGGTTAGAACCTAGTTATTACCCAGTTAATGTAATTACTAAAATAAGTACATAGTATGTACATGCGAAACAGGACTGTAAAATAAAGTCTTACCAGAAAATGTTTTCATAACACTGTTCTCAAAAGAAATACTGTGCCATTATTTTAATGAGATTTTTTAAACACAGGCCTATTATTGTATCATCAATTTCAGTGTGAGAATTATACAATGACTTTAACGGGGGCTGATTTTTTAAAAGATTTTCTGTCGGTAATAATTGGGGAACAGTCTGTTAGGTTAATCTTTGCACAACTCAAATAGTCTTTTGGCGCTCCTAGCACAATTAGCTAACCATCAACTATCCTAAAACTTTTTAAATATGCCACTATGTTTTTGTTATTAGATTTGCTGTGTAAAACAATAATAAAGAGATAATTGTAGTACTTATGTTCAAGTGGCATACTGCCCAATAGAGAGAACTCCTGATAAGTATCACTATACCTTCTCAGGTGATCACGAATGCTGTGCTGTTCAAGTCTATTTAGCGCGCACTGATGTACTTGTAATGTTACTTTTAAAGTTCATGAAAGGTTGTTTGAAAACGCTATTCACTCTCAGAAAAAAAGGCACAAAAGCTTTTACTGGGGAGGTACACTTTGTTCCTAAAGAGTGCATATTAGTGCCTCAAAGGTACATATTGGTATGCAAAGTATACAAATTATTACCTAAATGATACATATGTGACCCTGGATCAAAAAACCAGTCACAAGTAGCACGGGTATATTTGTGGCAATAGCCAACAGTAGGCTACATTGTATGGGTCAAAATTATCGATTTTTCTTTTATGCCAAAAATCATTAGGATATTAAGTAAAGGTCATGTTCCATGAAGATATTTTGTAAATGTCCTACCGTAAATATATAAAACGTTTATTTTTGTGAGTGAATGCAGCAGAATCGCGAATGTAAATGGACAACTTTAAAGCCAATTTTCTCAATGTTTCGATTTTTTTGCACCGCCAGATTCCAGATTTTCAAATAGTTGTATCTCAGCCAAATATGATCATATCCTAACAAACCATACATCAGTGGAAAGCTTATTCAGATGATGTATACAGCTCAATTAAAAAAAAAAAAAAAAATACCCATGTGACTGGTTTTGTGGTCCAGGGTCACATATTATAACCTTTTGAAAGGGTACCATGCAGGTTTTGTACCATTTATTCTTAGAGTGTTGGAATGTATACATTTAACACATTTATGATTATGGGGGGGTTCAAACATTATTAAGGGATTCAGACCCAGACCTCAATTAAGGGATTCAGACCATATACATTTACATTATGTCATATATCCTTTTATAATTTCTGATAAGAAAGAAAGGTCTTTAAATGTACAACCAAACACAAACAACATGTACAACATGTTTCCATCACCAATTTATATGGTACTGCCATTACTGTTTAACTGATCCCGTGGGATTACTTACACAGGGAAACAAGTTATTCCATCTTCATGCCATATGTCCCTCTTCCTGCTGGGAGAATGACTCCGGCTGCCGGCTCGCCTTTTACTTCATTTCAGATTTAAGTGATGCACATTTGACAACTAGTTTATATATCTCAAATCCAGGTTGCTTATGAAGAGTAGAAATGACTTACACGTGTACACTCAGATCATTAGTGAAGGGAATGAACATTTATTGTCTCAGCAGCTTTTAGGGAGAAGGAGGGGTCTTTGTATGGAGTTAGACATGACAGATGGCTAGTGCTTGTTATGAGTGACTTGTGCATGCGGAGCTCTTTGTTGTAAACAACAGTAGCTCTATTATTGCCTAACAAAGCTTTGCATGCTTCTGTTCTTAGATTAGATATCTCTGTTGAGTCAGCCCGTGATTTAATGATATGCCTATTAAGTTAGCCAGTATTGGACTGGCCATCTGGAGCTCTAGACAAATTCCTCTTGGGCTCATCCATCTGTGATCAATAGTCAAAATCATAATATTAAATAGTCAAAATAATATTTAAAAACAACAAATATATACAATTGATATAAAAAAAAGTCTACACACCACTGTTAAAACAGATGGATTTTGTGATGTAAAACATGATAAAAGAAGATTAATCATTTAAGAACTTTAGCACTTTTAATGTACAAAATTACAACCTATGCTATGCAATAAGTGTGCACACCCTTTTATAATTTAGTTCAGAATGTCTAATCATCAAGCTCATGTGAAATAATACACGCCTGTCTTCACTTGTAAGTTTCCTACTAAAAAAGCCATCTTAATGTTGAAATTATGGGCAACAAAAACATTTCCCAAGTCATTAGATATATCATAACGCAGTGAAGACAGTCATCAACAAGTGGAGAAAGTATGGCACAACAGTGACATTGTCAAGAACAGGGCGTCACTTACCGGCAAGTACTGGTTGATCCTATATGTGACGACTATCGTCTAGGTCACTAATGTAACCCCCGAATCCCAATTCATCAGTCACTGACGTTAACGTCGAGCATGACTGACTAATAAGGAATGTCTAGGTTACTAGTGTAACCCCCGTTCCCTGAAGAAGGTGGGTCATCTAGACCTCGTCCTCCCTGACCTTGCACAGGGTCTGTGCGAGCAGGCTCACTGGGGGAAAGGGGCCAGCTTTGTGCCAGTTCATCGGTGCCAAGGGTCTCCTCAGTCAGGGAATAGAACCACTGGCAGTGGGTTGTCTCCGAGGTCACGAACAGGTCTGAACAACCCAAAAGAGTTCCCAAAACAGCTGAACAGTCAGGGAGTCTCCATTCCTCCATGGTCATATGCTCTCGTCAGCTCGTCGGCTGCACGATTGAGCTCGCCGGGATGTAAAAGACCTGAGTCGCTTCTGACTCCACAGAAGGAGATGGCGGGTGAGTTGCGACATACAATGGGAGCGTAGACCACCTTGACGTTTGATGTATGCAATGGTCGAAGTGTTGTCCAGACGGCAGAAACCGGCGCAGGGCAAGATATACTGCTAGCAACTCGAGGCAATTGATATGCCACTGCAGGTGGGGTACTGTCTAGGAACCCAAGGCTGCTTGCCCGTCACCGACAGCACCTCAGCCCGTGCTGGAGGCATCTGTTGAGACAACATCATCCTTGGACACTTGTACTAGGGGAACACCTGCCCTTAGAAAAGTACGGCAATCAATTGATTTCCACTAGTTGTGTGCCGCGGTGCCATGCCCATCTCAGGACCCGGTCATGAAGCCAGCGCTGAAGTGGTCTCATATGAAGCAATCCAAGCGGCGTGACTGCAGCTGTGTATGTCATATGCCCCAGGAGCCTCTGAAATAATTTGAGTGAAAACACTATCCTGCTCTTGAACGAATTCAAGCAGATCAGTATTGACTGGGCATGCTCGTTCGTGAGGCATGCTGCATAACAGTCTTCTACAGTCTACTAATACTCTAATGAGAGTTAGTTGACATGTAGTTGCAAAGTTACTTATAGTTAGTAGAATGTCTAAAGTAAGCCATCGAATTAAAGTGTAACCGAATCCCTTCTGATCTTCAGACACAAATTCAAAGACATGTTAGTTCTTACTGTGTAGGTCGACTAGTAACTGTATTAGGTTGGTTATACCAGCAGCACTGATTTGTATGTGCAACACTTCTGTTCTAGAAGCTAGTGTTCCAAGTCAAGATCAAAATCATAAATCAAAAAGATTTTAGTAAAGAACTTTGGTCAGTCGCTCTGGATTTTTTTTTTTTATTACATTTAAGGGATGTTAACATGATAGTACCCTGGAACTTAAGTGGCTCAACTAGTTTACCAACTGTACTGTTAATTATTAGGGACAGTTGGCTGGCTGCCTCTTGCAGGCTATTATCATCTTCACAGCCAATGGAACATTGAGCATCAAACTGCATCAAGATGACTCCATCTTCTGAACCTATCAATGGGTTCATCGCTGTTACTGATGAAACAGTGGTGTTGTCTGCACATTTGGTAGATAGCATGGATGGCAGTACAGTTATTTCTGTACTGGAAAAGTGAAAAGATAGACAGTGCACAACCTTGGAAAATAGCTAGCGGTGTTAAAAAAAAAAAGAAGAAAAAACATCACTGGCAGTTTAAGTTGGCTAGTTTGCTTAGAATGTAGCCATGATTAGGTGTGAATAAATGTTTTGCATCACTGACTTTGTTTACAGGCACCAGTAGTCAATTCCCAATAACCACAGTTTAAGGAATTATGATAATACTTTTTAGTAATTAGTTATGGTATTAGTTATGGTAAAACTAATTTCAGTAGTCCACTTTATACATTCTATTAACTATAAGTAACTTTGCACCTAAATGTCAACTAGCAGTCATTAGAGTGTTAGTAAACTGAATGCTTCATATCTGCTAACGCTTTAATCTTTATTTTGATGCTCCTCAACAGACAATCTACTACTATACGTAACTTTGCAACTACGTCAACTTATTCTACTAACCTGAACCCTAACCTAACAGTCTACTAATACTCTAATGAGAGTTAATTGCAACGTTATTATAGTTAGTAGAAAAAATGAAATATTGGGATAAAGTGTAACCTGAATTATTCAGAGAAGTAACCTGTTTAGTGTGGCTTCTGTTCCACCTTGATTTAAAACCTGGGCATGATTGCAAGAAAAAAGAAAAGAAAAAAAGTATACCACATTTTTTAGTGCTTACTCTAATGTTGAGCATAATCACATGGAATGTGTGTACTGGAAAACGAGAAAAATGAGTGGGGTGGGGGATTTTGGGACTTTCTTTTTCTTGTACCAATACAATATTTGGAAGTTATTGAAAATATTGTTTATTGAAAATCTCACTAAAACACTTTCTTATTAAGCCAAGTGAGCAGACTAAAGCATGATTCTCTGAGAACAATTCAATTATTTCACAATACTATGTGTTTTTCAAACCAAGATGATATGAATTATTTACCAAACAAAAAGAGAATTACTGTGAATGCATTTTGTGAAGTTTTCCGACAGGACCGAAAGTGTGGTGGTGGAAATCTAACAGCAATTATTAGAAGCAATTCAAACCTGTAAGTCTGTAATGGCTTCTCCATTCTGCAGTATTTTTCATAATGCTTCTTATTCATGGTTAAACTGGATTTAGAACACCCTATGTTTATCTATCACTATTCTACTTTCTGAAACCTTTTCTCTGGGTATAAAACACAGATGAAGTTCTAATCTTTGCAGGACTAATTTCATCATCTACCCACTTGGATTCCAGAAAATAACGGTTTAAAATGCACAGATTGACCACAGAGGTACACTACAGCATTGTTCGTTTTTGAGGGCGTTTGTTAATTTAATAAATATTTCAACTTGATCGATAAAACTTGATTACATTATTCTTTACTGAATCATTCCAATTGTTTCAGTAAGCATTCACGTTAGCCAGAGCACAAATTTTCACCTGATGCCAAATATATGATAACGAACAGAGGTTGTGTTCTCCTGAGGCGGTAACCATGGTAACAGTGAGCTGCTTGAGTGCTGTGTTGCAATCAGTATCGGGCAGTGCCTTAACAAAACATGACAAGAACAGTTATTATCACTTTATTATACATGTAAATACCATCATTAATCAAAATATTAAAGTGTTTTTGTGATATGTGTATCTTTAAAGGGGTCGTCAAGTCTTGATTTTGTTTTTGGGGTGTACTAGAATATGTGTTCATGCTTGATTGTTCAAAAAACACACAAAAAATACATATTTTACATTATTACAGCTCCTCTCTCCCCAGTCTGGCCCGGACATTTTGTTTAGTTCCGGTTTCGATGAAGCCCCTCCTTCTGAAATATGAAATGTGCTGTGACACGCTCATCCATAACTGTGAATTCTGCTCTAGTGTAAATGTTGATGATGGCATCAATTTTAAGCCAATTCGAACCCAATTCAGACCCTGACAATGTTAAATAACAAGAGGATTGTCCAGAGTGGATGTCATGCACAGGCGTTGCAAGCAAGGATTTCACAGGACGTTTCAGAGAGGTATGTTTGTTTGGTTTTTTTTGGGGGGGGGGGGGGGGGTATTTTCTTATACATTTTAGATACAATGTTACACCATTTAATCATGATATTTGTCGGAAAACTATGGTAATACAGACAGCAATCGATCACAAAACCTTGAATTAATTAATTTTCCTAAGGGGTGGTGAACAGTCTTACAAAAGCAAGAGCTTACGAAAGCTATAGTAAACAACACTATATCAACACTAATCTTGGCTAGCAGGAACACTGACAGAAACGTGCAAAGTTAAATCAAAGTCTAGATATCTCAAATGGTTTTAGCTTAAGCTGTTGATGATCTTTCCTTGAAAGTATTTGACATATTAAACACAATGACTACCTCATTTGAGGGGATGGAGTTGAGTTGCTACTCTTGCACACTGCCTCTTTCTCTTGTTATTTTTGCCCATTAAAAATGGTAGTTTCTTTTAATCTGGAGTCCGTCATCGTTCTGCATGAGTCGAGTCCATCTGCAGTAAATTAATGAACTGTTTCTATTAGCCCATGGTCATATCCCATGGTTTACATCATTATAGCGATGCAGCCTATGTATTCACACATTAAAAACTGCTGGAATTGCAAGGAGCTAAAACACCAGATAATTAAGTGATGAACACTAGTTAAATGTGCACTAAGGAATAGTGTTTGTTTTAAAAAAAAATTGGTAACACTTTCTATGACCATGCTTATAATGAATTATAGCTCCATTTAAACTTATTTACAAGTAAGTATTACTATTTTAGAAATACATTTATAAAGACTCATTAAGATCTATAATACATTATAAGAACAGTCAGTTACATTTAAATTATTTTTATAATTCCTTAAATTTACATGCTCATAAACCATTTGTAACGTGCTGGAGAAAGCAGGCGAAGGCGAGGATCTATCTGCAGGGTTTTAATGAAATAACACATATAACAAATAATAAAGAACTCCAGGTATAAAGAAACAAAACCAAGAGAATGACTGAACTAGAAGCAACCATACATGTACAACAACTGACCAAGCAACAAGTGAAACACAAGGGCTATAAATACACAGGGGCAAACAAGCTTAACTAGGAAATGAGGAAACAAGATACACCTGGGGAGACTAATCAACATGAGAAACTACATATGACTTCAAGACAAGACAGGACATGACAAAAGTACACACAAAACAAGTGAAACACAAGACCATTACACACGGATTTATAAGTATTAATTAGTCAGTCGTATGGTTCCATGAATGTATTTGTGAAGATTCAACCTGCATTATTATCAAATAAGTGAATATATTGTGTTTAATAGCCATGTTGTTTTCTTATAAATACTTATTGTGAGTTATAATACAGTTACTAACCTCTGTAAATGCATCATTGATGGCGTTAAGTAAAGTGAAAACATAGGATGCAATTTTCCTAAAGCAAATTTGAAGAAATCATGAAGATGTGCTCATTATACATTTTAAGTTGTTTACTTGTAAATGTAACTAATGAGCAACAATTCCTGTAATACAATAATGGGGGGAAAACAGAAATCATTCATTCAAACAGTTGAATGTTTTATGTTACATAATAGCAAAACACTGCAACAATATTTTTTAAAGTATCATTTCAAACTAAGCATAATTCATTATGTCATGCATAATGGCTGAGGAGAAATAGATTTGAACAAATCATAATTACCATTCGTGACCTCTAATGCAAACATTAGCCATTTAAGACATAATTGATAACAGCAAACAAGTTTCCCTGGATCTATTTTATATTTGATCATTTATAAATCAGTGTATAATGGATTATGAGCATGAACATTGAAAAAGCTAATACATGACTTAAAGGGGACCTATTATGCCCCTTTTCACAAGATGTAAAATAAGTCTCTGATGTCCCCAGAGTGTGTATGTGAAGTTTTAGCACAAAATACCCAACAGATCATTTTTTACAGCAAGTTTAAATTGTCATTTTTTGGGGCTCAGAAAAACACGCTGTTTTAGTATGTGCCCTTTAAATGCAAATAAGCTTCTGCTGCACAACACAGGGGGCGGAGCTTCATGAGCTCGCGCTCAGTCTCTCAGGACAATTTCATCTCACGGAATGATGATAATATCAGAAACTCTCAGTAACGGTGTTCACTTCGACCCGGAGTCGGACAATAATGTATGGAAGCTTGTTTCCGCCACAGAATAAAACATTTTAAAAGATAATTGCGACTTTTTATCTCACAATTGTGAGTTTACATCTCGCAATTCTGACTTTATTTCTCAGAATTGCGTGAAATAAAGTCGCAATTGCGTGTTATAAAGTCAGAATTGCGAGATATAAAGTCAGAATTGCAAGATATAAAGTCAGAATTGTGTGAAATAAAGTCGCAATTGCGTGTTAAAGTCAGAATTGTATTGTCCCCTTAGAATTGGACTTAATATCTCATAATTGTGAGTTTATATCTCACAATTCTGAGAAAAGTTGTCAGAATTGCGAGATATAAACTCGCAATTATGTGTTATAAAGTCAGAATTGCGTGATATAAAGTCGCAATTGCGAGAAAAAAAGTCAGAATTCTGACTTAAGATGCAATTGCGACTATTTCACGCAATTCTGACTTTATATCTCGCAATTCTGATTTTATGTCTCGCAATTCTGACTTTATAACACGCAATTGCGACTTTATTTCACGCAATTCTGACTTTATAAAACGCAATTGCAAATTTATTTCACGCAATTCTGACTTTATATCTCGCAATTGTGAGAAATAAAGTCAGAATTGCGAGATGTAAACTCGCAATTGTGAGATAAAAAGTCGCAATTATCTTTTAAAATGTTTTATTCTGTGGCGGAAACAAGCTTCCACAATAATGCCTACAGAGTCAGAGAATATATGCTGTATGGAGATGGAAAAGGTTTAGTTTAGTAGTTTAATTACGGTTATAACGTATTTGTCATCTGCTTGTATATCCACTATTAATAGCCTACAAGTCTGCTGTTTCGGAGGTCATAGGCATCCTATGGATGTAGTGTAACGGATTTTTTTTTTTTTTTTTTTTTTTAAGTGTTAACAAATTAGTGTTAACTAATAATTGTTGCAAACTGGTACTACCAACAAAATATTAGTATATTCCTAGAACTAGCTGTCATTACACTACATCCTTATGCATCGCTTTCTGCCAGGACTTATACGGGCTTTTCCCAAACCCCTGAAGTGACGTCGACGTCCGGGTTAGCAGTAGCATGAGCCGTCAGGCAAGTGTTATTTAAATAAACTCCTGATGTACTTACAAACTTTCCAATGCCTCGTTTTATGAGTACAGAACCTATTTGTGCTACTGTAGAAGTTTGGTACCATTCTGGGCATTATAAGTGGGGTAATTTACGAGATACATCATAGGATCCATTAGCGCCTGCACTAAGCCATCCGGCTGATATCTCTAAATAAGCTCTAACTTTAATAATGTTCGACCAAGGGAAAAAAGTGGGAAAAGTTCGACCATAAAAGTGACGCTGGCACACACACACACATTAGCCTCGCGATGAAGCAAGCCGCTCCTAGGCATCGAGGGGCGTGGCAAGATGACGCAGTGTCTCGTTCCCTTCTCAGGGAACAAGGGTTACAGACGTAACCCGAGACGTTCCCTTTCGTTAGGGAACTCGAACTGCGTCGATCTGGGAAAAATGGTAAACCCCTAGCCCAACCGGCTACCTCACAGATCTCCTGGAGGGGCGCTCCCGAGGGGAAGGCCCTAGAGGACTCAATGCCTCTAGTAGAATGAACCCTTACGGTCAAAGGTGAAGGCAAATTGCGCACCTTGTAAGCCTATTTATGGTTTGTATAGCCGGGAGCCCCTAATAGGTGACCCAAAACACACTACAGTAAGTCCGACCCCCTAAAAGAAGAGGACTTCTCAATGTAAATACTTGGAACTCTGACTGCCAGAGCAAGGAACCTCTCTTCTTCTGCCGACACATGTGGTGGAGGATGAAATGCTTGCAGGACCATGGACCTAGCCATGTTAGATTGCACTTAAGGCACATAGCTGGTTCTCGGATGCAGGATGGCCTTAACTCCGCCGAGGGTAAACCCCAAGCAAGCTGGTACTAATGCCAGGGCTTGGAGATCTCCCAGTCTCTTTAAAAGTAGTAGCTAAGAGAAAGGCTATCTTGAATGTGAGGTCCAAGGCAAAGCCGACTGAAGGGATTCGAAGGGATTCGAAGGGAGCCAGGGATAGGCCTTCGAGAACCACCGCCAGGTACCAGGAAGGAACCCTGGACCTGACTGTCAGTCTCATCCTCTATGTACCAAGGAGAAATAGTATGACCAGTTGGTGCCTCCCCAAAAGGCCCAAAATTCAGTGGTGCATGGAACGCCGCAATGGCATCCATGTGCACCATACATGTGGACGGGGAGAGATTCGCAGAGAACAATCTTGAAGAAACTCAGAACTGAAGCCACTGGGCAGTTAACTGGGCCTAAGTCATGTTCTCTATACCAAGCGGAAAAACATTCCACTTAAGGTCATATAATCTCCTAGTAGACGGAACCCTAGAGATAAGTATGGTTCCGTGCACCCCAAATGATAGAACAGCATCTAGGTACTGAGCCCCCTCAGAGGCCAGACCCACAATTTTCACAGCTCTGGGTGAGGATGGAATATAGTGCCCTCCGCCTGAGATAACAGATCCCTCCTCAGAGGAATCTGCCATGGCGGAGCTATCAGGAGTGAAATTAAGTCCGAAAACCATACTCGGGCCGGCCAAAATGGGGCTACCAGAAGAAGACTGATGTCCTCCTGACGGACCCTCTCCAGCACTCCCGGGAGCAAAGCGATCGGGGGGAAAGCGTACAGGCGAAGCCTCGGCCAGGCCTGTACTATGGCATCCAACCCCAGCGGGACTGGATGATTGAGGGAGAACCAAAGTGGACAGTGGGACGTCCCTTGAGACGCAAACAGATCCACTTCCATTGGTCCAAACCTCTGCCATATCAGCTCCACCACCTTTGGGTGAAGTCTCCATTCCCCGGGCCTCAGCCCCAACCCCCCTCAGAGGTCCTACCACATCAGTTAGGACCTCTTTCCCGAAGCCCTCTTCTCCTGAATGACATCCCTCAGGTCGCCCTTCTGGCTAGAGGACTTCGAGTGAGAGCGCTTCCTCTGTTGCCAAGCTCCCGCAGGAGGGGCTCTAGAGGAAACGCTCCCTTTCTGTTCCTGGCGATAGGAGGAGGAGCTAGTTGATGGCTGGGGCTGACCACTTGGACCAGCCCTCCTAGACCTGGATTTAGATCGGCGAGGGAGAAACTGCTGGGACGGCGCTGATTGTTTTTTCGCCTCCTGAAACCTGTCGACGACAGTGGTGATTGCGTCGTCGAACAGGCCAGAAGGCGATAGCGGAGTGTCCAGCAAAAAAGATTTATCTCGATCTTTTATTCCCGATAAATTCAGCCACAGATGTCTCTCCGTGGCCACCATAGCTGCCATAGAGCGGCCAATAGCACGTGCCGTCTCTTTAGTGGCCCGGAGAGACAAATCTGTGGCTCTTCTCAGTTCCGCAATATCAGCGGGAGTCTGTCCCTCGCCCTCATCCAGGTCTTTAAGGAGGTCGGCCTGGTACGCTTGCAAAATCGCCATTGAGTGCAAGCATGTACCAGCCCGACCAGCCGCCATATAAGCCCGGCCAACCAGTGCAGAAGTGTCTCTACGCGGTTTGCTGGGCAGCGTCGGGGCTTTAAGCGAAGATGCCGCTTCAGAAGAAAGATAACTCGCAAGAGCTTCCTCCATTTGCGGCATCTTGACATAACCTAACTCTCTCGCACCCACCACATTACTATAATCACATGATGTTGGTGATGAGATGCGAGACGAGTGTGGTTTTTCCCAGGATCTTGAGATCTCTTTATGCAGATCTGGGAAAAATGGTAAACCCCGGCGCTGAGGATGTGAACGGTGCTGCAGGAATCTCTTGTCTAGTTTACTTTGACAAGGATAATCCTGCTTATTTTGTGGCCAGCTGATGTTGAGTCTGGCCACAGCACGCGTTACAACCTCTATTAACTCCTCATAAGCGGGAACATGAGCCGGCGAGTATGACTCATGTTCCCCGCCTTCGATGCTGAGCACATCCACTTCCTCAGAAGCAGATAGCTCGAGCACCGGGCACTCGTCGCGGGCAGAAGAAGCCGCAGCGCGGGCTTCTGCACCATGAACGGGTGCCACAGAATCTTCGGATGATGAACGAGAAAGTGCCTCGGCAGTCTCGTTCTCATCCGCAAGATCCTTTTGCGATCCCCACGATCTCCCGCCGCGCCGCCTCAAAGGACGCGGGACCCAATCCACGGGGATCGCAAGCCTGGCCATCTTCATTAAAAACAGCCAAGCGGGAGCACAGCACTCTTATAGGGAGTGCTTCACAGTGATCACAGGCAGCCCCCTCGAGAGCTGCCTGTGCGTGCTGCGCTCCCAAACAATATACACATAACTGGTGTGTGTCCCCACCCATAATAAATCTAGGGCAGGGGTGCACACACTTAGTATTATTTCTCACTCGCCAAAATACTTCTGAGATCAATTCAGACAGACAACACCAAATATGACAAACAACAACAGAGAGAGCTTGCTGAAGAGCGAAAGCTAATGCCAGCGTCACTTTTATGGAACCGGTTATGCCGTCACATGTTACGTCATGACGCAACACCAATCAGGATTGGATTAGTTTTATTCATACTTCAGAGGCGCACCCTAAGGGAGCGTCCCCAAAGTGTTGTTTTATAACGACGCAGTTCGAGTTCCCTAACGAAAAGGTACAATAGCTTTCACCACCACTCAAAACCAAAATAAATAGTGTTCCAACCAATCACCGACAGGGGTGGGTGTTGTGAGGTTTTCGCGTGCAGCCGTCATAGGCAGCGCAAAACCTCACAACACCCACCCCCTGTCGGTGATTGGTTGGAACACTATTTATTTTGGTTTTAAGTGGTGGTGAAAGCTATTGTTTTTGTGTGCATATCTCAGAGCCTAGGCTGCCTACAGAGACGCGTTTTTTTGACGGGCTGCTTATGGGGCGGGCAGCTAGCGGATCGTTAGGAGCGATTAGATGAATGTGATAATTTATGTTTGGGCCTTTTTTGGGCCTGAAGTCGCTGATACAACCTTTAAAGTATTCCTTATTTTGTGTGTGTTGCCTACACCAACTGAATGTTACCGAATCACCAACCTTCACCAACCTCCACCACAAGGGACTTACTGAAGGAATATTTCCTTCAATTTTGAGACAGCATGACTCCACCTCGGCCTGTCAGCCCATCGACCGTCTTGTAGAGGCAGATAAAATGGCACGGTTTCTTTAGCAAATGCATTTGTATCTCATGTTTACTTTTGTTAACAGTATATATTTAACTTAGCGCCACTCACCGGACATTACATTGTCACCGGGTTAAATATAAATTCAATTTAGTAAATATTTGCACTGCATGACGCTTTATTTACATGTGTGCATGTTAATTATTTTTTTTTATTTTTTTTTGGAGAGTCTCAGAGCAGCTGTGTTCACAGTAAATGCAGCTCCACACGAACTCTACATGTGCTGTTTGACTGGGTTTACAATAACGTGCATTTGGAAACTCAAGTCTGACACATTTTGTGTTTCATAGCGAAGTGTTGCACTGTTGTTATTATCATGCATGGAGCATCTCAGCAGCTCAGTTAACAAACTCAATCTCTGCTTATGCTGTGACTTTGGGTTGCTCATAACGTTCATCTTGGAACGCCATTTTACCAGATTTGTGATGTAAATAATTTATAAACCTGTACCAACACAGAATACATCAACATTACTCAGCTGAGCTGCCATGTCCCTTTTCAGCTTCTTGTAGATAAGTCATTATTCTAATCAGCTGGATCTTGTTCCAGACATCTGTGTATTTTCCATATGCAATTCTTCAGTCAGAGCTGATTACCTCTGATTAACCCTGATAGATGTACCCAAGATTTGCCTTTAGACATACAGTACATATGATGGAATGCTTAAAGAAAGGCCATATAGAGCAAACCTAATGCCAGTTTGAGTGTTTTAGTATGTGTGCTTGTGAACATTTGTTGTGGATTTATTATTATTTTCCAAATGAGCTGCCTTTGTTACATATTTCTCGCTGCTGCCAAATAAGTGTCAAAAGAGCAAACTATACTACAAATGACAGAGTCAAATTAATGCATATGTATCAATCAAGAAAATGTAGATGATGTTCATTAAGGAGTGAGACAATGGGAAACAAAGGCCCTATTATGTGAGCTCACAGCTGGGGACAAAAAATGTCCAAATTAAAATGCATGCATTTCCCACCTAGCACGAAACCATATTAAAAACTTTGTGTCAGTACTTATGAAACAGTCTCATTATACTGCTATATGACCTGAGCTGTGTGGGGAAAATGTGCACTTCAGTTTTTGGAAATCTCCCTGGCTGTATGTTTTTAAGTATATTATTGCAATTCTGACTGTACATTGACTTTGTTTGAAATTTAATAAAATAAGTGGTTTTAAAACAACAACAAGCATTGAAGAAACAAAACAGTTTTTGTAAATAATGTATTAGAGGGATCTCATGCGTACATGCATATGTAAATAAGCTGTCTTAAGAGTTCCTCATTTTGTTTTAGAGTCTCCTACAATAGGTTTACATGCTTCCAAAGTAATAATAATAATAATAATAATAATATCCATTGCAGCATCAGCTCTTTTCTCAAAGTGTCTGAAACAGTTCGGTCAAGGATTCAGTCTCTCTAAACCCCGCCTCTCTGAGAGCTGCTCTTCTCTGATTGGTCAGATGGCCCAGTCTGTTGTGATTGGTCGACTGCTTACAGGACGTGTTGGATACGGAACCTCCATTTGCATATCTGAATTTCAGCTCAGAGTCTTCTTCAGCACTTAGCTAGTCAGTTACAAACCTAACATGATCCCTCACATGACAGGAATTAGGAAGGTAACTGCAAACAAACAAGGTTGCTAAACCAAAGACCGGATTGAAAAGTTACCTTTAAGTGCTTACCTATCCAGAACATGTCATTGGATTGTCACTACAGTTGGATTGTACATATACACTGGTGGAAATTTACACATTGAGAACACATTGAGACTGGCAACAAGTTTCTTATTGACTGTTTTATAGCATGGTGAAAACGGACTCTTTACTTTTAACAGCATAACTTCTGCTAGTTTTATTGTGTTGTTTTGAGTACCTTGTGTTCATTGTCAATACATTTAATTTATTCATTCTATTTCTGTTGTTTGTCTCATCTTTTTAAAACACTCTCAACCTCTCACAGTTAAATCTGACCCCATTTTATTTTATGTAACAACCTATAAGGCCGATCGTTACAGGAATATCTGAAAAAGCATAATAGGGCATTTAAAACATGCAGAATAATTATATAGGCTTTATGGTAATGACAGGAGGTGCAGGAATGCAGTAACTTTTAACATGTAAAAGGTAAAGTCGTGTTTAAAACGATGTGTATTTTAACATTTATCCCGGTACAGTGCCTTGCCCCATAGACTTTCACTGTAAGTGCATTGCACAATTTTTGTTTTTACAAACTGAGGAACAAGTTGAAATTATTCTCTGTGGTAAAGTTGTATTTAAACCAGAACATTCATTTACACCTGGAGTGTGTTCAGAGGCTGAATTGATCTGTGTGTTCTCATACTCCAAAGTTGCACTTCCCTACTGTTTGTCAGTCAAACAAAGGCAGAGCTCAGGAAGCCAAACAGACAACACCACTGAATCTGTCAGATCTCTGTATTGATCTCAAACTCAAAAGTCCAATCCCAAGCATAAAAGTAGTCTTGTCATTAATTTCAAAGCAAAAATAATGCATTTATCAGAACACTATAAATACTGGCTGTATGAATGATATGTACTATTACAAATGTAGTAGAGGTAATGCTATTACAAATGTAGTAGAGGTTATGTATAACCCTAATGCATGAGAATCGGACATCTCCTCTCAGGTCTAAAGTATTCTGGACTGCCACTTCGAACATCCTCCTGCTGTATAATGAACTCCGAATTTATCTCACAAAAGATAATATTTTCAAATTAACCCCAGTAATATGTCTAATTAAGTTAGCAGAAAGCCTGGCTGAAGCATTGAAACTCAAGGACTGAAGGTCAGCATGATGGGAAATGTAAAGGTCTTGAGTTCATATCGTTCTCATGGGGATTGACACAATTTCTACAGGTACCGTTAATTATACACCCATATCACTGAATATACTCTATACCACTATTTCATTAATGCATATTTATCAAAAATGAATATGCATTTAATGTATCAGGAAAGAGCAAAAACCAGTGGCTCGAAGTGCAATGGTTTTAATAAGTTAAAAGGGCTAATTAAAAGCCAGGAAACGAAACAAAAACACAAAATATAAACATGAACAAAAACCAGGAACTCGAAGGGGAACGCCTCAGGTAACTTGACATGCTCAGTGCGGCAGTAAAGCACATCATATGGATTGCTGCAATTTGCAGAAACAACTGGAATCCTGGCAGTGAAACATGGATTTGCATGGATTTGAATTTCGGGGTAAAACCATACCCTACTGTAGGTCATATATATTGTACTGACAACTCATCAATTAAATATTTGCCATCTTATATATTCTGTGTAACTGTAAAGATTTGTCAGCGTTTATAAAAAAAAAAAAAAAATCCATTATGAGCCTTGGGTTCTACAAAGTATAGATGGTTCGATAATTTTAGACAACCCCAGTTTCCCATATACAAAGCAAGTTTAGATAGATATGAGCAAAAAGGACTTCTTTAAAATGTAGATTAGATCATCTTTAGAATGAAAAAATTATTTTTTTTACAGTTTTTACAAAATATATTGAAACAACCGAAATATCCATGTCCTCATCACTTTTATCCCATCTTGAAGTACGACCAAGCGTCAAGTAGTGCTTTACAATATACATAGTTTCCAAGCAGCTTCACTCTGTGATAAGAAGCCACAGATCACAGAAAGTTGTATCAAACATTTGACTGATGTTATAAAGTGTACGTATATATATATATATATATATATACTTAAACTGTATAATGAGCACATCTTTAACATTTTGCTTTAGGACAATTGCATCCTATGTTTTCACTTAACGCCATCAATGATGCATTTATAGAGGCTAGTAACTGTATTATCACTCACAGTAAGTATTTATAAGAACACAACATGGCTATTAATAACAATATATTCACATATTTGACAGAAAGAAATCTGAATGACTAAAAAGTAATTGTAACTATATTATAGCAATGCAGGCTGTATCTTTATAAATCATGGATCCATACGACTTATTATTACTTATTTATCAGTGTGTAATGGATTATGAGCATGCACATTGAAAAAGTAAATGCATGATGTATAAGTAATTTAAAAAAAATAACTCATTTAAATGTAACTATAACTGTTCTTATACTGTAATGCAGTATTTGTCTTAATGTGTCTTTATAAACATATTTATAGAATAGTAATACTAAGTATTAATGGAGCTTAAATTCATTATAAGCATAGACTTCATAGAAAGTGTTTGAACATTGTTTCAAATGATCTTCTTAAAAAAAAGGAAACAAAGTCAAAGAAAGTGAAGTGAGAAGTTTGATCAAAGAAATGATGGATTAAAGCAGCGTGGATACAAAGTCGTCAGTAAATATAATGAAGACAAAATAATAATAATTAGATGCATATCCCGGCAGGAGAGGTGTGAAGGTGTGCAGGCGAGACTGAAACTGAATAGGGCAGTTTGCACCACAAAACAATTGAGACAATATAGACTGAATGCATCCTTAGAAGATGTGAATAAACATCAGTTAGCATTTTAGAGTCTTCTCTAAGTAAAATGATATGAAATAAAAAAAATTTCCTCTCGACCGCATATCTCAAATATGATCAGATTTGATAGTGTATAATATTCAATGGCAATGTCAAATCACAGAGCTGATTGCTTGCACAATGCAAAAAAAAAAAAAAAATGACTCAAACCTTAGTATAGCTTTGGTAGCACATTCTGATATATATCATTGCTGTGTGTCATGTTCAGATCCATTCATGATTGTTCATGATCCACGCCGAACCGAATCCATGAAGACTGAATTTTTCTTGACAGATGAATGCATAATTAATATAGTTGTATAGTAATTTAGTTGACCAATAAAAAAAAATATCAAACTAATAAAGGCAATGGAATAAAGTATAGTTACACTATATAACTATACACTATACACTATGTATGCAAATAATCCACACATTTATACACAGAAAAACTGCATTTCAGATACAACATCAGTGATGAAGCTCAACAGAGTTCTGCTTGTTTTCTGCAGTTATTCAAAAGTTGTAATGTGGAGGTCTGGCCGTGACCTGGATTAACCTGGGATGAAATACGTGGAAATAGGGAATCAATCTGTTTGATTTTTGCCCTGGGCAAAAGTTATAAAGCCCAACCTATCTAATTATTTATTTTACAAAACACAATTCACATTGAGAGCAGGGTTATCAAATTAACTAATATGAACAATTCTCACAGAAGTGCAGAACAATATTGTTAATTGAAATCATTTTAGCTCATATATTCTCTTAGATGTTGCACTAAATTCACAATCTGCAATCCCAGAGCCTTGGCCACAAACACAAAATTGAGCCGTGTGTTTGATGTAAAACAAGTGTTTTTGAAACAAGTCTTTTTCTCAATAATCAACCCATTCTCCCAATGCGTCAAAAACCAAAGCTTGGTCAAGCGCAAACATTTAGCACAACAAATGCTTAATTAAATGTTTGATAATGGGTTAAAACCAACACATATGCCATTGCAAGTATTTGCCTTTGCAGCTTTCTGTCTTCTCCGTTTACTTCTCCTCAAACAAGAATAGGCTGACTGAGTCCGAAAGGCCCCTTTGGTCATTTCATCTGAAGAAAGAGAAAAGAAAATAACATTATTATGGTAAGTGTGGTTGCAAGGTTGTGGTTACTGTGCATTTACAAAAAATATCACATTAAAACTACCAATACTGTAGTAAAAGCATGGTAAGGTTTGTGGTTACTGTCCTTTTACTACACCTGGCTATCGCAGTAAAACTAAGATTACTGTGGTAAAAGCATGGTAACTGTGGTTTTTACTGTGCTTCTACTACAACTACCACTTTGAAACTACACTGGTAGTTACTACTACTTTGAACCTGATATGAATATGATTAACTGATTGAAGGTCTATAGTATGTCACGCGACAGACAACATTTAATAACCCTATTAGTAAGGTGTTTTGAATTAGAAAGCAATGAAATGCAGAAATATTGCAGTGACTGAACGCGAGGGAGCTAATCTGATTAATAATGACAAACAGAAAATACTTCATATCAAACATTAGGACAGTGTATGTACGACTATACTCACCAACATGTGCAAATGTAAACTGATGGCAAATATCACGATGTGTTTTGAACATTGAGACTTCAGCGCGATTTCATAATGATAAAATTCGCGTCAGTTTTTGACGCCAAAGGTTTCGGAGTTTCCATTTCATCTATAGAGTGACGCCGAGGGGATCCAGGGTGCTTGACCATGCTTCAGTTTTTGACGCCTTGGGAGAATGTGTTGCAATAATCTACAGAGATTTGAGTTGCATGATTGCAAACATGACTATGGCAGTTGAAGACCCTCAGATTGCAGTGATCGTACATATGGAGCTTGTCACCTCCTCTTAAGCACATTTTCATCATTGTCAGCAACAGATGTCAGGAACCTGACGGACCTCTGAAGGAGACTCTCAGTTGCTGTCCGGAGAAACACCAGGCAACATTACAGCTGAAGAGCTCTGACATGCTGACCTTGAGAGGAAACACAGCATGACTGAATGTTGTGCTGAACTGAGAACTCCAGAACTGGGAGATATGAGCAGTGTAGGCCTGTGGAGCATATGGGATGCATATTTGTTTCCGTCATAGAATAAAACAAATGAAAAAAGTTATTGCAACTTTATCTTGCAATTCTGACTTTTCACTTGCAATTGCAAGGAAATACCACAATTCTGTTGTTGTTGTTTTTTTTTTAGAATTTTGAATTCACCTCAATTGCAAGTTATACATTTTGAGTTTATATCCCGCAATTCAGACTTTATAACTCACAATTTGGACTTTATATTTTACAATTCTGAGGCGAAAAAAAAAAAGAGTTAGAATTGTGAGATATAAACTTGCAATTGCAAGAAAAAAGTCAGAATTGGCAGATTTTATTAAATTTTTTCACTTGCCTTTTTTCATTTTTTTATTCCGTGGCAGAAACGTCTCAGGTTACGACTGTAACCATAGTTCCCTGAGAAAGGGAACGAGACGATGCGTCGATAACGCTTTGGGAACGCCCCCGGCGTGAATGCGTCTGAAGCATCTATGTCAACTAGTCCAATGAAATGAATGAAATGCGCGTCACAGGCGGGTGACGTCATGACCAGGAAGCTGTAAAAAGCGCATCCGGTGAAACCGGCTTTAGCTTCGAAATTTGCCGAAGCAAGTCGATCACAGGAATGCAGGAAGTATGGCAGGGCGACGCATCGTCTCGTTCCCTTTCTCAGGGAACTATGGTTACAGTCGTAACCTGAGACGTTCCCTTTCGAGGGAACTCGCGATGCGTCGATAACGCTTTGGGAACGAGAATACCCAAACCGCCAGAATTCCAAATGCCTGAGTGTAAGCCTGTTGTCAAAACCACACTAAGCACTAAGCACCTGAGACCCTGGGGCAGCATCCAGGTCCAGGCTATAGAACCTGACAAAAGTGAGCGGAGAGGACCAGCCCGCCGCATCACAAACGTCTTGAAGAGAAACTCCGGATAATAAGGCTTTAGAAGCCGCCATACTCCTCGTGGAATGAGCTCTGACCTCCAAAGGACAAGGCAGGCCAGAGGACTCATAGGCAAGAGAAATAGCCTCGACTATCCACTTACTCACTGTCTGCTTAGAGGCAGGAAGACCCTTCTTGGGTGATCCAAAACAGACAAACAATTGATCGGACTTCCTCCAGGAAGAAGACCGATGAACATAAGTATCCAGTGCTCGCACTGGACACAAAAGGTTCAGCTTTTCCTGGTCCGAAGAAGTAAAAGGAGGAGGACAGAAAGCCTGAAGCACAATAGGCCTCGGAATAATGGTTGGCACCTTAGGGACATAACCCTGTTTAGGATACAAGAATGCCTTGACCATTCCCGGTGCGAATTCAAGGCAGGTGGGAGAAACCGAAAGGGCCTGAAGATCTCTGACTCTTTTGAGGGACGAAATGGCTAGTAGAAAAACAGTCTTGAAAGTCCGAAATTTCTCTGAGACCGACTCTAAGGGCTCAAACGGAGCCCCAGATAGGCCCTCTAGTACCAATGCCAAGTCACAAGCCGGCATCCTAGTGCGTGTTGCAGGCCTTAGCCTCAGGGTGCCACGAAGGAAACGAGTAATCAGGGGGTCTCGACCCAACGATATACCACCCACCGGGACGTGGAAGGCCGCAATGGCTGCCACGTATACTTTTAAGGTGGATGGACATAAACCTGACGCAAAGCGATCCTGCAGAAACTCCAGTACTGTGTTTACTGAACAGTTAACTGGGTCCCACTGACGCTGGTGACACCAAGAAGTGAAGACTCTCCATTTCAAAGAGTACAATTTCCTCGTAGCGGGAGCTCTGGAGCTTAGAATGGTCTCAACAACCTCGGTTGAAAGACCACTCTCTATGAGTTGGGCCCCCTCAGAGGCCAAACCCAAAGTTTCCAAATCTCTGGTCGGGGGTGAAATATTGTGCCCCCGGCCTGAGACAGAAGGTCTCTCCTGATCGGGATCTCCAAGGGAGGACCGTCTAAGAGATGAATCAGGTCCGCAAACCAGATTCGACTCGGCCAACGCGGTGCTACTAACAATAGGCTTATTCCGTGCTGACGAACTCGCTCCAGAACTCCTGGGAGCAGAGCAACAGGGGGAAAGGCGTACAGACGTAGCCTCGGCCACGTCTGCACCATAGCATCCAGCCCCAGGGGGGCTGGGTGAGTAAGGGAGAACCAGAGTGGACAGTGCGTCGTATGCTGAGACGCCGAACAGATCTACTTCGGCCTTGCCGTAAAACTCCCATATCTTCTCCACCACCTCGGGGTGAAGTCTCCAGTCCCCTGGCCTCAGCTCCTGCCTCTACAGGACGTCTGCTCCGATATTCTGGCCCCCTGGAATATACACTGCCTTCAGAGAGAGTATTTTCCCCAGGGACCATAGGAGGATCTGGTGTGCCAACTTGCATAGTGGACGCGAACGCAGACCCCCCTGACGATTTATATAAGAGACCACCGATGTGTTGTCTGTCCGGACAAGCACATGGTGATCCCTCAGGTCTGGGAGGAAATGTCTCAACGCGTTGAAAATGGCCATCATCTCCAGGCAATTTATGTGCCAGGAGAGATGATGACTCCTCCACAGACCCTGAGCTGAGCGGCCTTCCATTACCGCTCCCCAGCCGGTGAGGGAAGCATCTGTCGAGATAGCAACTCGATGGCAAAGAGCTCCCAACACCGGACCCTGGGACAGGAACCAATGTTTCCTCCATATAACCAAGGCGCGGAGACACCGCCGCGTGATCTTGATCATACGAAGTGGGTTTCCCCTCGGGGAGAACCCTCTGGTCCTGAGCCACCACTGCAAAGGTCTCATGTACAGCAGGCCAAAAGGTATCACGTTGGATGCCGCTGCCATGAGCCCTAACAGTCTCTCGAACTGTTTCATAGTGCGTGACTGGCCTAGCTTTAGCTCTTTCATGGCTGTTAGGATAGCAGCTACACGAACGGGCGATAGAATGGCTCGCATCGTGACTGAATCCCATACCACACCCAGAAAAGTGGTCCTCTGTAATGGAGATAGCACACTCTTCTTGGCGTTGAGCCTCAACCCCAATTTCTGCATATGTGCGAGGACGACATCTCGATGCCGAACCGCTAACTGTTCTGATTCCGCTAGAATCAGCCAGTCGTCTATGTAATTCAGAATACGTATGCCCTGCAGCCTGAGCGGGGCCAGAGCTGCATCTACGCACTTCGTGAATGTGCGGGGTGATAAAGCTAGACCGAATAGAAGTACCCGATACTGGTATTATCTGCCCCCAAAAGAAAACCTCAGGAACTTCCTGTGCTGAGGGAGGATGGAGACATGGAAGTAAGCATCTTTCAGATCTATCGTGACAAACCAGTCCTCGGATCTGATTTGAGTCACGATCTGTTTGAGTGTCAGCATCTTGAACTTGAGTTTTTGAACTGTACGATTCAACAGACGAAGATCTAAAATGGGACGCAACCCCCCATCCTTTTTTGGAACGATGAAATAACGGCTGTAAAAACCCGATTCTCTGTCGGGTGGATACACCTGCTCTATCGCTTCTTTTGCCAGAAGAGCTTTCACCTATTGCTCCATCACCAGAGCCTGCTCGGGATGCACCAACGTGGGCAGCACCCCGTTGTAGCGTGGAGGACGAGAACCAAACTGGATTCTGTATCCTTTCTCTACTATATGCAGGACCCATTGAGAAATATTTGGCAGTTTCTTCCACTCTGTCAGAAAATCTACTAAGGGAACCAGCCTCTCGAGGCTGGCCTCTGGTGTAATTGAGACACTCGGCCCGGGGGCCTGAAACATATCGGTAGGAACCACCCGAACTGAATGTTTTTGAACCCCCCTCAGAAGGTTCATATCTGACGCAATGTCGAGTTGACATTGCGCCAGACGATCGCTGGGAACCACTGCGCCCCGAGACCAAGGGTGCGGGGTTGGCAGAATGGCCCCCTGAGGACACAGAGGTGGAGCGGACACCGTATGCTGAGGTGTGACCCGCTCCACCCCGGGTGGGGCTGCCCTCATGGGTCTGACGCCATAGGAGTCAGGACCTTTTCTTTTGAGCCGAAGCCTTCTTAGCCTGAAGGACGGTCCTCAGATCCGGCTTCTGCTTCGAAGGCTTCGGCTGAGAGTGTTGCGTCTGCTTCCAGTGTTTCTGTGGCGGAGCACGAGACGCATAACTCTCTTTTTGCTGTGCTCTGTATGAGGAGCTTGACGGCTGGGGCTGCTAACGCCCAGCAGCCCCAGGGGGCTGGACACGGCGAGGGAGAAATCTTTTAAAAGCTTCTGACTGTTTTTTTGGCCTCCTGGAACCTCTCGACGACAGAATTAACCGCGTCGCCGAAGAGGCCAGAAGGCTCAATAGGGCTCAATAAAAGGAAAGCTCGATCTTTATCCTTTATTTCTGCCAGATTCAGCCAAAGGTGCCTCTCAGTGGCTACAAGGGCTGCCATAGACCGCCAATCGCTCTGGCGGTCTCCTTAGTAGCCCTGAGAGACAAATCCGTGGCCCGACGAAGTTCTCGAACCTCATCGGGCCCCACCCCCTCACTCTTGTCCAAATCCCCAAGCAGATCAGCCTGATATGCCTGGAGCAATGCCATAGTGTGTAAGCACGCTCCAGCCTGACCTGCTGCCGTATATGCTTTGCCCACGAGTGTAGATGTTGCTTTTAACGGTTTTGTGGGCAAAGCTGAGGTCTTCAGAGACGATGCTGAACCAGGTGACAGATAGCTCGCGAGCGTCTGTTCAGCCTGGGGCATCGACTCATAACCATACTCTCTCAATCCCTTGATCCCCGAAGATACATGAACTTGGGGGCTATATAATCGAGAAGAATACGGTTTATTCCAAGATCTGGACAGCTCACTGTGCAGATCAGGGAAAAAAGGAAGGCCTCGTGGTGGAAGTGATACGTTAGATGTTAGGAAACGCTCATCTAATTTACTCTTAGGACGAGCGTCCCTTTTCTCGGCTGGCCAATCAATATGTAATTTATCAACAGCACGAGTTATCACATCCACCAACTCCTCAAATGCTGGAGAAGAGGACTGTGAATCCTCTTCCCTCATAACAGTGCTTTTGTCACTACCAACGCTCAGCACATCTAACTCCTCGGAGCTAGAGCACTGAAGCATTGGGCTCTCTTCCCGGGCGGAAGAAGCCGCAGCGCGGGCTTCCGACACCGGAGAGAGAGCGCTGGATCCCCCAGGACAGGAAGGAGAAAAGGTCCTCGGACCCGTCTCCAACCCTTCTGAGAGATCCTTTTGCGATCCCCAGGAATGCATTCTCCGTGCTGCCTCAGCAGCAGCGGGTCCTGCACCCTGAGGACCGCGAGGCTGACCACTTTCCTCGAAAAGTGACAACCGGGAGCGGAGCGTGCGGAGAGGGAGCCTCTCACAATGCTGGCAATCAGCCCCCTCGAAGGCTGAAACCGCATGCTCCACTCCCAAACAAATGACACAAAGCTTGTGTGTGTCACCACCCGTTAAATAACGCGGGCAGGGAGAGGCACAGAGTTTGAACATTTGTTTTTCCATAATAGACAGACAACAGTAAATATAACAGACAGAGTACACAGATCGCTTGCTGAGGCAACAGAAGCTAAAGCCGGTTTCACCGGATGCGCTTTTTATAGCTTCCTGGTCATGACGTCACCCGCCCGTGACGCGCATTTCATTCATTCCATTGGACTAGTTGACATAGATGCTTCAGACGCATTCACGCCGGGGGCGTTCCCAAAGCGTTATCGACGCATCGCGAGTTCCCTCGAAAGGGAACTAGCTTCCATACTAGCATATTGTAAATGCTTTAACAGAGAACGTTCACAGATTTTGGAACACAACTGAGAATTTTCACTGCTGATAGACTAGTTGTGGTATTAATTGATCTCCAACAGAGATGTAAAGTACCAGACTAATTGTACTTCATTATTATTATTATTATTATTTTGGAGAAATTGTTCTTTAAGTGAGTGCTATTAAACCTTTACTCAATTAGATTTCTTAGAAAAAAAACAAAAAAAAAACAAAACTCTTAACCATTTACTTAAAGGGGTCATATGATGCGATTTCTTGTTTTCCTTTTTCTTTAGTGTGCTATATGTAGCTGTTAGTCCAAGTACAAGATCTGCATATTTACAAAGCTCAAAGTCAAAAACCCAGAGATATATTCTTTGTAAAAGTTAAGGCTCAGCCACACCTTCTTAAAACGTTTTGTTCAAACACTCCTCCTCAAATCCACGTCAGTGTGTGTGTGTTTTTCATTGCTTAAGCCAAACTACTATGTTTGGCCTTCCAAAAGAGGACCCAATTAGAAAACAGTGCTTAAGCTTTATTTACAACACTGTTCCAGAACAGTACAACTAAAATATTCGACTGTGTGCTGCACATTTTTTGGAGGACTGTTTCCAGAACCTGGGAGAGTACAAGGCCGGCTGTGCACATTTTCTGATTCTAAAAAGTGGGGCAATTCCATCTTTGCATGTAAGTTACATTCTGGCGCTTCTGACTCTTACGTAAGTATATTGTCATATTTTAAGAATTTGCTACTGACTATTCAAACGCAAGCTTTGTGCAGTATAGAGTAGCGCTTGCTTGTCATTTCTACTATCACAAATGCAGACATAGTTCCCTTTCAGTCGGGTAACGTTCGACTTAGTCAATCGTATACCGACTGTATGGGATAACGCCTAGTGAGCCCGATCACTCTCATTACTCTTAAAATCAAGCCAACATGCTTTGGCAGGTGCGTAATCAACGCCCCGCCTTACCCTGCGGGTATAAACACGGAAGTGGATGCACCTACCAGTTGTCTTTCGCTTTCGGAGCTGATCGGTTCATTCTGATGGTCTCTTATCGAGCGACTATACAACGAGTGTGCCGGTGTTCTTCTGGAAGACTCTCCTGGTGTCGGTGTTTACAGCAGTTGCAGCGGTGGTCGCGAGCTACGGAAGCTCTCTTCAGCTGTTTCCACAGAATTTTCTTCTTAGTAAGAGTGTTTTGTTGACGCGGTTGAGGGCGGAGGTAGTGAGTGCTTCACTTTCGAGTGTTGCCGTGGTTGTTCCCCTGTGTGCTCCGGCACTGGTGACGGGTCCCATTTCTAAAAGAGCAAACACGGTTGTGATTTGTGTGTCTTTTTCAAGATGCCATTTCATCCGTGCGTTTCTGGGTGCGGTCGGTCTCTGTCGTCCTCTGACGGCCACGAGAGCTGCGTCACGTGCTTGGGATTTCAGCACTCTGAAGCGGCTCTTGTGGATGATTCATGTCCTCATTGCGGGGATATAATCATCTCGGTGCTAAGATCGATACTCGCTTCCGTTAAACGCGGAAGTGTAGTCCCCGTGCCTTTGCCCCGTTCTAGAGCGCCCCCTGGGTTAACCTCCCAGGGGAAACCTGGAATGCCGCAGGGTATGGGTGATCTGAGAGTTACGGTGAGGGGTAATCCGCCCGGCGTGGCCCTGTGGATCCCTCCTGTTTCTCAGGCATCGCAGCCGGGGGAAGCTCAGCAGGAATGCGCCGGTCCCTCTGTGATGGACCGACCGGACATTTCTTTTGGGGCGGAGGAAGACTCGGTGCCGTTGCCCTCCTCCGGGAGGGTGGCGACGCTGATGTTGGATCCTGAGATGACGGCTATGCTCAAGAAGGCCGCCGAGGTGGTCGGGCTCGTGTGGAATACTCCACCGCGTCCCGAACCGTCTCGGTTTGGATGATTGGTTTCTTGGAGCGGGCCGGTCTGGTTCTCAGCCCGCCGCTCCAGTACCTTTCTTTCCTTAAGTGCATGAGGAGCTCACTAGGTCATGTAAGGCACCTTTCTCTGCCAGAAACAGGTTGGTAGCTCCTCCTCCCTCACTACCCTCGATGGAGGTGCAGATAAGGGTTACGAGGCGATCCAGTGGAGCGGTCTGTTGCGATGCAACTGTGTCCAGCGACCGCTACCTCCTGGAAGTTCTCGTCTGCTTTGGCGGGCAGAGCTTACAAGGCCTGTGGGCAGGCCGCATCTTCGCTGCATGCCATGACGTTGCTTCAGGTCCACCAGGCCCAGGCACTCATGGACATGCACGAGAGTAGTGCAGATCGTGAGCTCATGGGTGAGCTCCGCACTGCAACCGATTTGGCCCTCCGGGGTACAAAGGTTGCAGGTCTGGCGATGTCCACCTTGGTGGTCCAGGAGCGTCATCTCTGGCTCAACCTGGCGGATATGAGGGAAGCGGACAAGGTTCAGTTCCTGGACTCATTTCCCAGGTTGGGTTATTCTGCGACGTGGTGGAGAACTTCGCCCAACAGTTCTCCACTGTACAGAAGCAGACGGAGGCCATCCGGCACATCCTTCCCCGACGGCCTGCTGCTGCCTCCACCCGGCCACCGGGAGTAGATCCTCCGCCTGCCCGTCGCCGAGGGTGCCCCCCTGCGTCCGCCTCTTCTCCCGCTGGGCACGTGCAGCAGCCTTCACCCGGGGCTCAGTGTGGATCCAGAAGCAGGCGTAGCGCCCCGCCCACCTCAGGTGCTGCCAAGCCAGGTGGTAAGCACAGGCGCAAGCGCTAGTGAGGTGGGCCGCCCAGGGATGGGATTTTGTTCTTGGAGATGGTACCGGTTCACTCCCTCCCCTCGGTGGAGGACCGGGGGGAGTCTTTGTTTGTGTATGTCTGTTCTGCCGCTACCTACATTTTCAAAGCATTAGCAGAGGTGAGCTGTAGATGTGCAACCCAGGAGCCTGATACCAACAGCCACGTCTGTATCACAAGCCCTCGTTATGGCGATTCGGTATCGGTTGGGTGTCTCACGCTATTTTGAGATCCTCTGAAATGAGGGAAACGGGTAAGTGCACTTACATGTACACATGATTCAGTCTCGGGCCGCCTACGGGCCTTCCGAGTAGAGTCCCTGTTTACTGAAGTTGTGGTTGATGGTATCTGGAATTCTGTTGATTCACCGGTGTAGCGCCGTGAGGTGTTCCTGGCTGTTTCAACTTTTTTCCTTATGCTAGAGACTCAGCTTCATTAGTTAGCAGTAATGCGTAATGCACACAGCAGGTAAAACTGTGGTCCTTCAGTGGTTGCAACGAAGGACCTGCTGGATCAGTACTTCGGGCTCCACTCTTCCGCGAGACATGGGTCATCCCATGCCTGGCGTCTGGGGTGGAGGTCTCGGTACTGGTCCTTACCCTACGAGTGCTGCATAGCCAGTGGGGTTCGCAGGTCAACTGAGAGGGGTTCCTTTCCTAAACAGAGAGGAACCTTTCTTAGTCTGGAGGTGAACTTGGTTTACATGTTCCTCAGGGGACATGTCTGGTCAGTGTTGGGGTGAGAAATGGGTCCCACTGATTAATTTCAGAGGCTCACGGGGCATGTGTGAGACGCAGCCATCCTGGATGGTTTCCTCCATGTGTTGACCGTTTCAACATTGACTTTATGACCAGATTCGCTAGTGGCCGTGGCAGAGTAGCACACTCACGTGGTGTGCTACCAAACCCTTAGCCGTGTACAGGTCTTGGTTTTCGAGTCAGTGACTCTAGACCAGATCTGGGGACAAAGACACAGGGGCCATGTATAACGGGCATGTAGTCAGTTAAGCTGGGCATGTCAGACTACATTGGCGTCTTTTCGCCTAGAGTTTCAGCAAGGATAATTCAAGGGCTTCCTCGCTGGTCCAAACTCGCCTGCCACTACCGCCGATGGGGCTGAAGCTGGGTACGCTTCTCCACAGTAGAACTCTGGCCTGCTCAATCATGCCGCCTCAGGGCCTCATGATATCAAACGTCATAAGAGAGTAGAAACCCCATCCCCCTAGGTGTCAGTAGGGAGGATTCTCGGGGCTGCACTGGGTCATCCGTGCTGCTTTGTGTATTCCCCTATCTTTTCGCTACTCACTGGGGAAAAAGGTTGTATCGGAACGAACTGACGCCAGGGTTCACGCTAAGGGCGTTCCCCGGTGAGCTTTCTTGCACGTCAGCGTGCTATGTCAGAATGGAACAGTCTTCAGTTGCCCCGTTCCGGCCCAAATAGACTTAGTCCTCGAGAGCCTTCTGACTTCCTCTGAGTCACTCAGATATGGGCATCGATGGCACCCGCACTGAGCCCTAAACGGCAACTTGGTTGTGGTGGTTCAGTATCTACCTCTGAAAGAGCTATGGATACTAATACCCTCTCCATACTGGATGCCTGCTTGTGATCCGAAGTAGAACCGGTTCGTTGGCATTCTTAGAAATAAGAACCCCTGAGATGTTCGGTCATTTTGTCACTTCCCTCCTGCTCTAGAATTGTGGGGTGCGGCTTCCGCTCCACCTTTCTGGGTGACGATGTTCTCATGGGCACGTCACGGTGCAGCTTCTGAGGGGGGTACAATTTGATCGTCTGGTTCCTGAGCAATGCAAGGGGTCATCCTTCTTGCATAGCTCTTACCTTCTCTGAGACTTCTCCAGTGCCATGCACTCGGAGCGGTCCCCTGAGTAGTCAGGTAGCGAGTTAAAAACCTGTTTTAAGTAACAGTTCTCCTATTGTGTTTTACTCCTCAGAAGGTGGGAACTTGCATCATTTCAGTTGACGAAGTGTGCCTGGATTCGGGCAAGGGCTACTCCTGCAGGGGACCCTGGCCTGGATATATGCCAAGGCTCCCATCTCTCCTGTAATGGGAATAGATAGTGAGCCTGCGAGCGCTGCCTTGGAGGAGGCAGACCCAGCCCTGACTTTTATCTGCTTCTCTCGCTGTGCAGTGGTAGAACAGAACGCAAAGTCTCGGTACCGGACAAACTACTTGTCTGTTTGGGGACCAGCAGAAAAGAGGGCGGTTCCCTGTGCGATGGTTGGCCCACGTGGGAATGTGTGGCCATCATCTTGGTGGAAGTCCAAGGTGCACCGTGTCCACTTGGGTTAAGAGTCTCTCCATCTGGAGCGTGTGCTCTTTCCTAAGCGTCGACATGGGTGCCTCGCTGAACAGATATTGTGTTAGGGGTTGGGCGACATTACACTAATGTGTACTGAACTCACGGCTTAGTAGGCTCCTTCATTGAAGTCAGCCTCACTTAGCCTGAGTTTAGTGTTGGCTTGCTACGCCATTCCCCTCCTTGGACTGGATAAGTGTGTAAATTTACTCTGGTGAGTTTTACGGAACCCTATTGAGTTCCTCCGAGCCCCTTGTCGGTAGACGTGGCGTTGATTACGCACCTGCCAAAGCTTGTTGGCTTGATTTTAAGAGTAATCAGAGTGATCAGGCTTACTAGGCATTATCCCATACAGTCGGTATACAATCGACTAAGTCTCCGTACCCTCCTTCAGGGAACGAGGGTTACATTGGTAACCGAGACGTTTTATGTTTACATATTGTTGATACTCGGGCTTGTAGTACCGACATTATCACCTGTCATTATTTCTTTGGGAGCTGATGTTCCAAATATGGTAAGAGGCGTGACATTTCCGTCACATGCTTAAGGTTTTTGGGCCAATAACAATGTACTGGATCGCTGGCCAATCAGAGCACACTGCGCTTTTCAGAATGATGAGCTTTGTAAAAATCTTTTTAGAACCATCATTTTTAAGAACCCCTTTAAGAAATGTACTACATTGGAAACATATTTCACTTTTCATCATGACTTAAATACAAATAACAAATAATTTGTGCATCTTACTGATATAAAAAGTTAATCAAATCATTCTTTCCTGCAGACTGTGTGCTATAAATTTACCAAAAAGTTGGTTTTATTATACCTTTTTGCTTTGCTTTGGTTATGTTTTTGTTTTTACTCCAACTTTGATATATATATATATATATATATATATATATATATATATATATATATATATATATATATATATATATATATATATAAACCTGATTAACCTAATGTTTTTAAACCTCAAAATTGGTCTTTGTCCTGTAAATTCTTTGAATTTGTACACAGAGGATAAGGTAACTTTTGATGTAATTTCACCCCTGTAGTTTATTTCTGATTTGTTAAACTGGTTGTATTAAAACTGTTACAACAATTTATCTCAATTTAAATTGTACTAGTCTGAAGGTTTTTGTAAACTCGTCAGAGAAAGTAACAAGTTCTACATCACATTCAGTACATGCATGTATTCCGAAACTGTCACCGTCTCAATACGTAGGCCTGTCTTAATAATACATCCTTTCAAACAGCGTAGAGCAAACGGACAGGAAGGATGTTGAGAGTCTGAAAGATGCTGTCATTTCTTCTCTTCACGTGTCGTCATTTAATCTTTTCATGTTTTTAATCTCCTCTTTACTTCCATTTCCTGACCCTGTTTTGAACCCAAGCCTGTTCCCTAGTTACCTTCCAGAAAAGCTCAATAGAAAATACCATCTGAAATGTTCTGGTTACTGAAGTTCACAGGCCATTCCATCTGAGGGCACCTGGACCTGGCCATTAGAAACGCACTGGGTTTTAAGGTCAAACCGGTGTGCTGCTGTTATTGCGCGTTGTATTTCAGGGGATTTGTATGAGGTTGTTTTGTGCAAACCTTGACTTCAGCGAACCGTGAGGTGGCCACTATTGAATCAGATAGACCTCCTGCAGATAAAATGCTATATAAATATAGATTGCCTTGTCATTCAATGGGAACTTAATCCACAACCATGACCTGGAGACAAGCTATTCTCAGAGCACCAGATCTCCTAAGAATGTCTTTGTTTGTCACACAAAGCTGGGTGTGTTAATCCGGATAGATTGCCTCACTGACTTTAAATCACTTTTGACAGAAAAAAAACAAAAAAAAACAAGGTTTGCTTTGGTGCTGCTCAAACAGGAAAGGAATGTGCTATTAAAAAATAAAGAAATTATCAAAAATATTTAATTAACAGATAGACAATACAAGATCACTTCTTTATGAATAAATAATACATATTTTGGCAGCTTCTAAAACAAACAAAGCCTTTGGATATGTGCAAATGGTTATCAATCTTTTGAGATTAACAACATCTTGAATTGATATAGGTTGGTTTTATTGTATTTATAATAAATGGTATTAATTAAACATGCCTTAAATTTTATTTAACCCACTTTATGCATGTTCTTAATTTCCACATCATTAAATATAAATACGTATATGAAATTAATTAAAATTGGCTCTTTTCTGTTGCATAATTCAACTAATAAATATAAGGTTGGTAATAATTTGGTTAACACTTCATTTTACAGTCCTTGTTGCATATGTTACTGTAGTCATAACAGTAAATTATGCATAATTGCATGCAAATAACCCTAAACCAAACCCTATAGTTATATATATATGTTGTTAATTAATATTGCTCAGTATTTAAATGTATAATTACACTCTAACAAGGACAACTTGTAACAATGTAACAAAACAAAAAATCGTGTTGAGCAAAAAAATGAGCAAAAAAAAAAAAAAAAAAAAAAAAAAAAACCTTAATAAAAAAGCACTGCTTTTAACAAACAAAGGTTTGTTCGTTATACATCCTCAATGTGGTATAGGATGGACCATCTCTAGGGGATTCAGCCCCGATAAAGGGAGAGCAGAAAAGTAAAATGCTAATTTTAGCATTTGTTACGGCCCTTAATCTAATTTGGCTCTTTCAAAACACACAAAAGACAAGGACCGAACATATAAAAAATCACAGACGATTGGGGTAGCGTTTCTGACGTCAACCACGCCATAAGTTTTAATGAGAGGATAATAAAGCACCTCAAGAGATGAACAAACAATAATCATAAATCAACAACACAGTTAGGGCAGCTACAAGAAAACAGGAACCCTTAAAGGCACAATATGTATTTTTTTTTATTTAAAAATATAAAAAATCACTATATCTATGTTATATATTTTTTAAAGTTGTGTATTTACATTATCCCGACAGTTCCAATTAACTTCTAAATCCAGAGAAATTAATATTTTAATTCGAAGACACGGACCGTGTCTTTATTTCCGTTTTGTCGCCGTCAATGCCGTCATATCCGTGTTGTCTCTGGTTTCCGCTCGTGCTGCCATGGCAACCAGAGCTATGAACCAGAGCCCTCTGATAGTAACCAAACTGACGCGGACAACTGTGTAGTTCGCAATGTCTATTTGCACGCTGTTGTTGTTTCGTTCAAACATTATGGACCATGGCAAGCAGACTTTGGATAAAAAAGGAGAACTAAACCGAGAATCAATATCAGCGCGGTGTTTTCGAGATGTCGAGAGCTCCCATGGACACTATATAAACGAGAGCTCCACGTCCGAGACTTCGACAACTCCTACATGGTTATTAATTAATGTTATATAGTTCAACAATGATAAAATGTTAGAATATGATCTGTATGTTATTCTAATGTTGATCTAGCTAGCTTACTGCTAGTCTCATACAGACAAACTAACGTTAACACATACATTTCAACACATTCAAATGCAGTTTAGTGTGATAGTGTAATGGTAGACCAAGTGAAACAGCGCTGCGTTACCTCTCAAGTTTAATTTGTCTAATAAACTGACCTGTGAGTAGTAATTCTGCACTCGTGTAGTTCGGTAGAATGAAATGTCCATATTCCTTTTATATCCGCGGGACTCGCATCGCGTTTGGAGCTGATAGCTGTCTCTTAGCAATCCCGAACTGCTTCATATCACAGTCATGATAAAAGCATCGATGTATTCAGTAATCCATATACATTATTAGATCGGTCGGCTTGACGTTGACGACAAAATCCATAATTCATAGCAAATGTTGCGTCATCAATCTACGCCTTTGTTTTTGTAAATAGGTTAGCGACCCCTAGTGGAGAAAAAATCCCATACTGTACGTTTAACTACACTTATTGTTCCAGGAGAGATCTTACCTAGCTCCCGAAAAGAACTGTAACGGGTGAATCTTCCGGGCAACTGCTTACCTTCGCTGTACTAAATAAATAACAAAAAGTGTACTAAGAAAATAACACCACTACCTGGTTTTAAAGAATGAAATAGAATCAGAAAAACAATCATAAGGATCGCTCCAACATGGCGAGGCGAAGCGAGAGTGAACTCGCCGCAAGGCGAGAAACCCCCAGCTGGCAATCAGGCGAGAGAGGCGGAGAGAGAGACAACGCCATCAACACCGTCACGGCTTAAATAGCATGAACTCCCATGACGTCACTTCACTTCCGCGGTGCGGGAAAAATCCCTTCTCAAAACTCCACCTACGAACTCAAAAGAAATCACACACACTAACGGTTCAATATTATACCCACACGTAACAGCATTATAAATAAATGTGTTCTGCAATGGATTGTAAGGGATGCAAATTAATTAATTAATTCATATTATTATTTCAGTCACAAGTTCCCACATATATATATTTTTTTTTTTCTTACCCTTTCTATTGCTGATAAAAGTATTCTCAGGGAACTTGTGCCTTCAGGCATCAATTAGCATAATACAGTATATTTATTAACTCCTGGTGATCATGAAGTGTACATATATACATGTTATTTCATGTTTCTGAAGGTCAATACAAATAAATAAATAAATAAATATAAATATCTGTGACTTATATGTGATGTACTTTCAGTTGGTTATAAATTGTAATCGAAATTTGTAAAAAAAATGTGAAACCTTAAAGACAAAACTCTCCTTCCAAAACAAGCAGTGTGGTGTAATGTAGTTAAAAAAAAACTGTCTCCCTTTCCGTGTGCCCCTTGCCACATCACTTCCTGTTTAAGATGGCTACCTTCAGGAAATCCCCAAAAGGGGTGCAATCCCTTTACTATAGGGGGGAGTACAGAAATATAGTTACATACAGCCATGACACCGAGTAAAATTATTAATAGCCTTATGGCTCCCTCATTCCAGCCCCTTAATTGACGATGTTAAGGCAATTAAATATAAAATATACATATATTGAGGAGCCATGTAAATACATATTACAATGTACCTCAAGATTTTTAAATCTGTTCACGCACAAAAAAGGTGTCCAAAACGGTCCAATGGAGAAACAAACAAAGAAGATTATTTTTTTTTTTTTTAAATAGTCTAATGGAAAATCATTGAAAAAGGTTCAAAATATGTCAAAAAATAATAATAATTGCAAAAGTGATCGTTATCTTCATCAAAAGAGCTTGTCACCTGTGCAAACATCTGAAGTTACTATTAGGGTTACTCTTGAAGAATACATAGCTTATTAATAGGTATTTCCAGTTGGACTTTGTTTCAACCACGACACGACGAACATGTCCTCTTTTGTCAGGCAAGGTCTTTGTGATTCGTCCGATAGGCCAAGAGTTCCTGGGTGATGTATTGTCCACTATAAGAACTACGGGATGTCTCCTGGCTTAAGATTTTTTCTTACTTCATACCATTTCTGCCTTTCTTGCATCAGTGGCAGGTACTCTCTTGTCCATATCTTCCAAAATAGATCACTGATATACTGGACTTGTCTCCATCTCCGTCTTGAATACAAGTAATTTTTTATGAACAGTCCAGGTGGCAGAATAGGTTTTCCTTTCTGCAGTAGGAGATGATTAGATGTAAGAGGCTCGGGATCGGTGATATCATTAGATATGATGGTAATAGGGCGATCATTGACTATAGCCTCTACCTCACAGAGTGCTGTCTGTAGTCCCTCTTCATCTAAGGCTTGTTGTTTTAGGACAGAATACAGAGACTTCTTAATGATGCGGACAATCCTTTCCCATGCGCCTCCGTGATGAGCCCCTGAGGAAGGATTGAAACTCCTTTTGATTCCCTCGTTCAGCATTGCATGTTTGATCTTTCTGTTATTCAGATGAGCGAGACAATCTCTAAGCTCTCGTTCGGCTCCTACATAATTAGTTCCGTTGTCTGATATAATTTATTGAACTTGACCTCTTCTACATATGAACTTTCTTAAGGCCAAAATGCAGGAATCTGTATCCAATGAATAGGCCATTTCAAGATGGATTGCTCTGCTCGCCAAGCATGTAAATAAGACACCATATCTCTTTACCAGGCTCCGGACCCTTTTTACCTCAAATGGACCAAAATAATCTGTACCTACGCATGTAAATGAAGGGGAGTCACAAGCTAGAAGACTTAGAGGAAGATCTGCCATTTTTTGCTCCATTACTGGTGCGTTCCAATGTCTGCATGGCAGGCAGTTCCTGACTAGCTTCCGAGCAGCGGAATTGGCATGAACTATCCAGTATCTCTGGCGAAGCTTTGAGAGTATCAAATTTTTTCCACAATGACCTGCTGATTGATGAATATGGTCTAAAGGTAATGTGGACAGATAACTGCTCTTTGGAAAAATTATTCGATGTTTTCAAATCTTAAGGCATTGACATTTTATGCAGCCTCCCTCCAACTTTTAAGATACCATCCATCAGAAAAGGGTCGAGTTTGTAGATACTGCTAGTTTTCTTAACAGTATGTCCATTTCTCAGAGACGTAATTTCCGGTTGAAATGCCTGTTGCTGGATAAAGCCTACTAACGCCTTTGCTTGTTTAAGATCCTCCACTGAAAGCTCTTTATCTCCAAATTGAGTTTTGATTTAAGCTTTTCTGTCATTGGACCTGGCAGAATAATGAGGATCAGTGTTTTGTAGATGAAGAATTGAGCATCTTTTTGCTTTTGTCTCGACATCCAGAACATCCTTTTAAACTTCAGGATCCATGCAGTAGCCCTTTTAAGGCTATTCCAAGAAGGGAAGTGCTCAATGAATTTATTAACAGTATCAGAGCCTCCTGTTAAAACTGTAGCAAAAAACATAGCCTTTTTCTTTATCTCAGAGTCGTCACAAGATATGGTAATTTGCTCCTCCGGAAAACAAGGCCAGTTCGATTCAGGTAGTGAAAGGAATTCTGGACCGTTCAACCATCTTTCTGAACCAAGGAAGAAATCGATCAAAAGGCCGCGTGACGCAGCATCTGCAGGGTTCAGTGAGCCATTGACATAAAACCACTGGGATTTCTCCAACGCATTCTCATCCTAGGGCGTCATAATACTGACGCTTTTGACATTTCGTCTACATCGAACGCACATGGCACCCTTTAGCGTCAATATGAGACGCACAGAGCTTTGTTCGGTAATGGGTAGGTTTAGGTGTAGTGTAGGAATAGGGTTAGACCGCTAGGAGGCGCCTTCTGGCCCATATCTATCTGCGTCTCATATTGACGCTAAAGGGTGCCATGTGCGTTCGATGTAGACGAAATGTCAAAAGCGTCAATATATGACGCCCTAGGATGAGAACGGGCTGGATTTCTCAGACAAATCACGTATTTTGCAGACTCTATTTGCAACGTATGTTTTGAATCGTGTTGTGTCATTAAAGATGTATTTTAAGACAGATGTGCTATCTGTCCAGAAAATGGATTATGTGAGTGGAATTTCAATCTCTCTCTTGAGCATCCTGTCAACACATGAAACAAGGACAGTGGCTGCCAACTCAAGCTTGGGGATAGTTACAGGTTTTAATGGAGCAACTGTGGCTTGCTCAATACAAAGACAACAAGAACATCACCACTGATGTTGGTAAGTCGCAGGTAACTAGCAATACCATACCCTGATTGACTTGCATCACTAAAGTGATGTAGCTGAGCAGTTTTTTATTTTGTGGTAATTTGCAGGTTTGAAACATCTGCGAATGCTTAAAGGTGAACTAAGTAACTTTTTTTACCTTAACTGAACAGCTTCGGAGTCATTGGAATGGTTATATTACTTATTTCGGGTTGAATGGTGGTCGTTTCGCACCCCCCTGGTGCCCGTGAGCGGAAAATACGCACTTGCAACTTTGAGCCGGCGGGCCGCCGGCCGCTGCGTCAGGAAGTCTCGCGTGATATCAGGTCTCGCGATGTAAACAATTGCTTTACGGCCAAAAGAAATCTGCTAAAATGCTGTCATTATTGTGCTCCCTCACGCTGTCCGAACCCGAATGAAGAAGACGTTTTAAAGAATGTCCCGTCTGCTTTGATGTCGTTGATCTATAGCCTCTGGTGTCTGAGAATCACCAACGAGTTTTTACAACAGTGTTGTCAAATATCTATTCCGAAGCTGTGGGGGGAGCTCTAGAGAGAAACCTGCGAGCAAAAAGCGAGAATACAGCGAAGAAATCCCGAAGCTACTGAGTGCTGCTTTAAGTTGTTAAGTTTGTCCAAACCCTCAAACCATGCCTCCCAGTATTTTGTTAACTTGTCTGGAATCTTATCATCCCAACCAGAGCTGACTCTGCAAAGTTCCTGTTGGATTCTTTTTGCAGGAAGAATCAATGGGGCAAGAAACCCAATCGGGATCGTAGATGGAATTTGCAGTGGAAAGAATAGTCCTCTTGGTGGACTGTTGCTCCTTTAAGTTAACCTTAAAGAAAAATGAGTCTTTTTCAGTGCTCCACTGAATTCCGAGAGCTCTTTCCACAGGGAGTTTATCTATATCAAGATCTAACTTCTTCACATCTTTGGCCTTCTCCTCTACTGGAATTGAAGCTAGGACAGAGCAACTATTACTTGTCCACTTCATCTGTCTAAATCCGCCGGTGGCGCAGACCGCTCTTAAGTCTCGAATCAGGGCATTGGCTGCATCCTCATTGGGGAGGGAAGTTAGGCAGTCGTCAACATAGAAGTTCCTTCGAATGGTATTAAGAAGCTCTTTACCAATGCTGCCCTCGTTGTCCTCTGCCGTTTTCTTGAGTGCATAGTTTGCACAACTACGTGAAGAGATGGCACCGAAGAGGTGAACTAACATCCGATACTCTGCCAGTGGTTGGCAAATGTCACTGTTAGACCACCATAAGAACCGCAGAAAGTCAACACCCTCAGGTGTGACTTTAACCTGATGAAACATTCCTTCGATATCCACCATGACTGCCACGGGTTCTCGACGGAATCGAAGGATAACTCAGGTCCCTGTAGAAGCTGTTTATTTAAGAATATGCCTTGAAATGAGGACCCAAAATCAAATACAACCCTAATTTTATTATTCCTCTTGTTGTACACGCCGTGATGGGGTATGTACCATACTCTTCCGAATTTTCCTGACAGCTGATCTTGTGTCACCTTTTCGGCATACCTTTTCTCCAAGAGGTCACCCATAAATTCCTTATAATCAGCAAATAACTTGTCATCCCTTTGGAATCTCTTCATGAGGGTATTAGCTCGCTGCTCAGCTATCATTCTGTTATTAGGCAGATGAACCTCCTCTTGATGGAATGGAAGTCAAAGTTGATAGTGACCATCTTGTTTAACAACAGAGTCTGCTGCCATTTTGAGGAACATCCTGTCCTCAGCTGAATACTCAGGCTTCTCATCACATGCCTTTTACGGAAAATCATGATTTAGCTGATTCAGGAAAAGCTCTTCCACGCTGGAAATTGAAATCCTATTACAGGACACCTTTAGTCATTCATTTCTGTTTATAGATGGGCTTCTGCCCAATGGTCCATTAACCCTCTGAGGTCGAGAAACGCGCCGACGCGTTTTGCTGGATTTTTTTCACATAGCAGCAACATAAACTTAAATTACTCCGTCATTTATGGTTATACAGAAAAAAGAAATATAAAAAAATAATCTGTGATATTTCTACTTTTGTATGTGTCCACTTACAATCAAATCAAAACATTGTGCTTTTGTAAAATAAAGAAAATAAACAGGGTGTGCGTTCTGCCTCTCCGTCGCGGTGAACTTTTTTTTCTTGAGCACGTCTATAAACTGAAACAAAACTCAGCGAATACTTCTCACACATTTATGAGCCATATACCTTTATACACATTTAAGTGTGTACTTTTAAATGATCGGATTCAAACTGAAAACAAATATTCTCTGTTTAAGTAATTTGTATAAAACCAACAGGATGTCCAGTATCTCAAACGCTTGCTAATTACTTTTTAATTCGACGCCCACTCGCGCAAAAGAGATTCACATGCAAATCTCCACATGGAACGCGAACGCCCTCGTTACCTCAAACACAAAACACCAAAACACTTCACAAGTCTCTGCTTTTCGTCAAGTTTGGAAGACACGCTGTGAGCTTACATGGATTTACCTCAGAAGAAGAAGAACGCGATTTGAAGACAAGAAAGATGTAAGGTAAGAAATTCTTACTTATTAGTTTATGGTATTGTTGCATAAACTTCACATTGCAGTTGAACTGTTGCTAGATATATGGTGAATATTATACTATTTAGACCCGTGTTTACTGTTAAATACTGTTTGTGGATATCTGCTCAAACATAGATATGTATAACCATAATGTTTAATATTTTGGAGCGCGATGGCGTTTGAATGTATCATATTTTGGAGCGCCCTGTGCGTTTGAATGTATCATATTTTGGAGCGTGATTGCGTTTGAAAGGAAAAATGCACCAAACATTAGGCTTTATGTTTTTACTATTATCTCATTTCATATCATCATAACGAATGGAAACATTTGAAGTAACATATGATAATCAATATATTTTTCTCTAGCGTAGTTGTTCTTGAAATCTTTTGGAAGATTTAATTTATTGTTATTATTATTTGATGCAGCACTGCGTAGCCTATGCCTACAAGGCACAACAAACCTGGTGTTCATTATATATTGTTGGAAACATGTGTGTGTGTGTGTATTCTGTGAATTTTAAAAAGAAATTTTAACCAGAAAAATCTAAAATCTATTCCCAAAATCGTGCAGCCCTATAGTTTCTCTTGATATCAGTATGTTCACAGTTTTTTCATTTTCTTTTTCTTTCAGGGACCAGATGCAACTGAGTCCTGCTGACTTCAACATTCACATGAGTCTCTGTACATGAACATGGTAAAGTGAAAATCAAACACCTTGGAAATGAAAGGTATGTACAATGTTTTTAGGAATGGCACAAAGGTCTCTGTCTTTGGATCATTGTTTTCAATGTGCTCTTTTGTCATTTGTATTTTTGGATTGTGTTGTGTTGTAAATAAATCCAAACAATCTAAAAGCCATTCTTTTTTAAATCTCCTCATTCTTTGTGCAAGGTTGCTCTGAATGACAGGGCCTGATCGCTCCTAATAGGGCCGTTAGGGGAGTGTCTTTGTCTTTCTCAGGTGTTAAAGCCTTACATATTCATGAGATGATCACGCCTCTTCGCATATGGCTTTGTCACACAAAACACGTCTTAGAAATTTTAAATCAATATATTGTCTTATCTGAATGAGCAGTCAGGGTGATTTTCACATAGTTTTGGAGCAAATATTCTAGGCTATGTCATACAATTTTCAAAAGTCTTGTGAAGAAATAATCAGTATGGGTTTCATGGCCTTATTTCAGTGAGAATTTTTTTTTGTATTTTCACAAACCACGCATAAATGTCATTATCTCAAAACTACAAACTTTTACATACATGCTGCTGATATATTATTGTAGCAGAGTTTGTGCTGAATACAGTGTAATTAGACTTTAGCCATGAAAATGTCACTAGTAACAGAAAAAAACACAAATGTCAGAGCATGTCAGAACACCTCCAGAGCCCAGAAAACAGCTCAGACCTCAGAGGGTTAATAAGTCATTCTAATTGGGTAATCTAGGTACCGACCGAATTGCCTCGATACTATCGAGTATCGAAAAATGACTTGTTTTTCGGTACCAGATTTCGATACCTAAGGGGTTAACTCGTCAATGTCAGTGCTCAAACAAATACATATGAAATGCACAACGACACACCTAAAGTCGCTCACGCACATACACGCAAACTCTACACACACGAGACGCGCGGAACTCTGCGCACATACTCATATGAGACGCGCGCGCGCACAAACTGTCCACGCACACATTCTCATATGAGACGCGAGCACACACACACAAACTCGCGCACACACACTCACAATACCCTTAAAGATGTGGAAAAGCCGATCAAAAGTGTGGCTACATTTCTCCATTCTCGATGCCAAGCGTGCGATGCAGTATTTGCGGTAAAATAATTGCTGCAAAGACGGTACCGCGACAGATATGATGAAGCCCTTGACAGTGCACGAAGTAAACATAAGAGCAGAAAGTTGCTCCGTCTTCGACTGGTAACTGAAGAGATACCTGTTGATCACTCTGACAGTGTTTATATTGCAATAATGACCTACTGAATGTACACTGCCGTTCAAAAATGTGTTGGTCAGAATTTTTTTTCAGTAAGGATGCATTAAAGTTATCAAAAATGACCTTAAAACATGTGTAATGTTACTAAAGATTTCTGTTTCAAATAAATGCTGTTCTTTTGAATTTTTTTATTCATCAAAGAATCATGAAAAAATGTATCATAGTTTCCAAAAACTGTTTTCATATTTCTGAAGGATCATGTGACACTGAAGTAATGATTTTGAAAATTCAGCTTTGACAACACAGGAATAAATTACATTTTGAAATATATTCAAATACTATTTTAAATTGTAATACTATTCCACAATATTAAAAGTTTTACTGTATTTTTGATCAAACAAATTCAGGTTTGGTGAGCATGAGCTCTTTATAAAAAAAATATTTTGTTCCTTTGTGCTTTTTTTTGTTCCTTTCTGGACTGACTAAGGAGCATGAGTCAAACTGAAAAAATAAAACCAAAGTTTTTCTGAGGTAATGTGTTATGTAATCTTGTTAAAATGGATTTCATAAAATTGGTATCGAAAAAAGTATCGTTCAGGAACCGGTATCGAAATCAAGGTATCGGTATCGGTATTGGTATCGAAATTTTTTTAACGATACCCAGCCCTGGGTATAGAAGATTGAGTAAAAACCTCTGGCAGGGGCAAAAAATTGTTACTGTCAAGGCTACTTACTTCCAACCCATCAAATCTGTATGTACATATTGGTCTTTCTTGTCCCATAGTCCTGAGTAGAACTTCTATTCTCCTCCCTCTCACATGGAGCTTTTCCGTTAGACTTTCTGTACAGAAAGTTGCAGAACTTCCAGGATCCAGAAAAGCATAATTTTGTATGATGTTACGCCCGTTGCAGGCTTTAATCTTCACTGGCAAATTTTGTAGTCTAAAGAACCAACCTCTGTCTGTTCTGCTAACACCATGGCAACTGTAATTAAATTACTGCCACCTTTATCCTTATGGGAAGTGTGTTGCTCTTTGGGGGGCATGCTTTCGACATGGAGAATTGTTGGGTGCCTTTTGTATACAAAATATGATCATATAACACCGATTTTATCATCACTGCATTGGTTACCTATAAAGTTCCGTATTAATTACAAGGTATTGCTACTGACTTATAAAGCCCTAAACGGCTTAGCTCCAGTCTATTTAACGGATCTTCTATCGCCCTATAATCCATCGCGCTCTTTAACCCTCTGAGGTCTGAGGGGTTTTTGGGGTCCTTGAGATGTTCTGACATGCCCTGACATTTGTGCTTTTTTCAGTTGCTTATAAACATATTAATGGCAAAGGTATAATTACACTCTATTTAGCACAAACAGGGCTACCATAATATGTGAGCAACATGCATGTACATGTTTGTATTTTTGAGAGAATAATGTTTATGCATGGTTATTGAAAAAACTAAAAACTAAAGTTTCTGAAATAAGGCCACAAAACACATACTAAATACGTGTCAATAAGACTTTTGACTAATTGATGTCTTTGCCTAGAGTTTTTTCTTCAAAATGATGTGAAAATCATCCTGCCCTTATCATTCACATAACACAATACATTGATTTAAATCTTGTAAAACACTTTTTGTTTGTAAAGGCAATATGCGCAAGGGGCGTAAACCATTCAACAGCATCATGCATATGTAGTGGTTCACACCTCAGGAGACAATGGGGCCCGCATACTTAATGAGCCATTCATTCAGGTGTGTCACCTATAGCCACAAGAAAGAATGCAAGAGCAATATATATACAGTATATATATATATATATATATATATATATATATATATATATATATATATATATTCTACCAAATTGGTTCACAGTTGGAAGCATGTCAATTTTTTTTTTTTTTCACAAATTTTGCTTGCAAATTGTATAATATCCAAGGAAAACATGTCTATTAATTGTGCAGTTAATTCTCATACTGTATTTTCAGTTTTGGAATATGTATCCTCTCCCCAAATTTGTCAATAATAAAACACAATAAAAATTATTTAAAGAAAATGCTTATATTTACCTTTTAAAATTTGTTTACATCTACCTTGTAAATATATATTTTTTTATTAAAAAGGTTACAATTACAACAACAATTGAAGTGTAATCTTTCTTTGTAAAAACTAAAGTATACATTTTATCATACATATTTCAAACTTCGAATATAGCCTACATTGACAAAACATACTATATTTAACATATTAGCAAAAATTGGCAAACAAAAGCTTATTTGAGGTGGCAGATATTTTACAGTAAAAATGTGTAATCTATCCAAAACTAATCAACGAAATGTTGTCTTTCATATGTCTGTAACATAGGTCTTTCGTTTTTATTATAAGGAATATAAATGTTAATTTGCAGTTTAATACGTTGCTTATACAAATACATTTTATTTCAACATATTTCAATCGATTTTACTCAGTATAGCAAAATAGTTTGCTAAAAGCAGATCATTTATTCACACACAGAAACGCAATTCAAATTTAAACCGTCTTTTTGCGAGTTGTGGTAAACAGCGCATCTCTGCGTTCATTCATTTACACAGAAACGCGATTTACTTGAGAATGAAAAAAAAAACTTACTACATTATTCCATCCGTTGCTCCTCGAAATACCAGCACTTCTGAGGTAAGTTTTCCATTATTATTGTTCCTCACAGCGCTGCGAGACAGTGTAGACGACTACACTTATCTGAATAAACTTGATGTGTTTTCTCGAGCTGATATGTGGGCGTTCACAGTTTGTATGGGATCGTCTCAGTCATTTGTGTTTGAATAGCGCGCGCTCTCCGTGGGCGGGACCGATTATAACGTAATGAGATGAGATGAGCTCGACTGGAATCGCTCTCTTTTAATACAGATTTCACAAGATGAGGATATTTGTTTTTTATATAAATTACTTCATTTAAAAGACGAGAATTCAAGCTTCATGCCTGTGTCTTTGTATGCCTGTTTGACTGAGTATTCGCTCAGTTATTGTTCATTTTCGGACGCGTTTCAGAATGGACTTCACTGGCAGAGAGAAGGCAGAACTCGCTTCGTGTTTATTTTTCTTTATTTGGCAAAAAGCACAACACTTTGTTTTTATTGTGAGTATACACAAAAATAATACACATTTAACAGAATCGATTGATGTATCCTATGGAAAATCAAAGTCAACAGAGTATTTATGAGTTTCTTTTACATTGATAAAAAAAAAGCGAGCTGGTATCGCCGGCGATACCGTAGACCTCAGGGGGTTAAGATCACTAAATTCAAGGCTTTTGGTCATACCTAGGATATCCAGAACCACCAAAGGAGGGAGAGCATTTTCACATTTGGCTCCAAAACTCTGGAATAGTCTTCCTGATACTGTTCGTTGCTCAGACTCGCTCTCCCAGTTTAAAACTAGATTAAAGTCGCATCTCTTCAGCCAGGCATTCATATAATCCTACAGTTCAAACTACAATCCGGTCATCTATCCAATGCCAGAGGAGAACTGGCCCCCGACTGAGCCTGGGTTCTCCCAAGGTTTTTTTTCTCCATTAAGGCACCTGATGGAGTTTTAGGACACCATTAGGTCACTTGATGGAGTTTTTCGGTTCCTTGCCACTGTTGCCTTTGGCTTGCTCAGTTGGGGATATTTTGGGGATATTTAATTTAATTTTATCAATCAATAAATTCCTCTTGAAACAAACTTATTTTAATTTAATACTGTGAAGCTGCTTTGATGCAATCTGTATTGTGAAAAGCGCTATACAAATAAACTTGACTTGACTTGACTTGACAAGTCTTACAATCCAGACGTTTTCTACACGCTTTGCTCATATGCCCCTTTAGAAGACATGCAAAGCATAGTCCTTCTCTCCATTAACGCTTTAATACTATCTGACGACATGCTTCCAATGCATGATTGCCAGAACAGAACAAGCAGGGGGCCTGTAATGCAACACCTGTAGCCTCATTTATTTATTTCGTACTGGATATCAGTGGTGATATGGAAGTAGCAAAGCTTTTCTTACTCCCAGACTTGAAAGGACGAGACCCTGTCTCAGACCTAATGCCCTTTGTTGCAGAAGTAGGGTCTATAATATTGCCGAAGAGAGGGTCTTGAAGTATCTTTGCCTGTTTTTCAATAAAGGCAACCACATCCTGGAATTTGGCTCTACTGTGTTTTCTTTCAAGAATGTCACATGCTGTGTTTCTCCACTTTTCACATAGTTTATATGGGAGTTTGGATATAATATGTTTAAGATTGGAAGGCAAATCAAGATCAAACATGTTAGGAAGATCTTCCGCAGCATTGCAACAGCCTCTCAAATAAAGTGCATAAGCATTAAGAGCCTTTCCATCATCGGCCTTGATATTACGCCAACTCAGGGCCTTTTCCATATAAGCACTGGTGATTTACACTTCATCACCAAAATTACATTTGAGGAGCTTCTTAGTTTCAGCATAACCCCTTCTAGCATCCATATGCAAGCAGCTTCGGACAAGATCCTTTGACTAGCCAGAAGTAAATTGTTCCAGATAGTAAAGTCTATCCCTACTATTTTTTTCGGTATTATCTTCTATGCCATGTTCAAAGGCTTGCATGAAAGGGCGAAAATTTTGTGGATCTCCGTCGAACACTGGAATCTCTCTAGAGGCGAGTAAAGTATGTTTTTGCTGCAAAGCCAGAAGTTCAGCAATGTCATTTTGCCTCTGCACCACATTCGAAAGATTCATATTTGTCAACACCCCACGTCTGTGCAACTAACAGATAGATTTTGAAAAGTTGTAGCAGGATTATCAGATGTTGCTGTCACATCCTCAACATTGGACTTTCTGTGTGCTTCTTGGTTGAGTTTTGGAGGTTGAAACCTTCTTTGCAATGGAGATTTTGGGATAGCTCCAAGTTGAACAAATTCAAAAGATGGCGATGGTCCTGGTGATGTCTGATCCTGTTTCGTTGATGTCTTAGAATTCTCGGCGCCATAATTTTCAAGATACTCAATCATTTCATCCTTAGGTTCATAAGATTGCTGGGAATTAACAGATTGAATTTGTAGACTTGGGCTTGTCGTTGTTGCAGAGTCTTCAAAGACCTTCTGTTTTGCATCGTTTGCAGCTATGTCACATTCCAAATTTACTGTTTCCAGTCTCATATTCAAAGCAGCCATTTCCATTTCTAGGGCATGTTTTTTTGTTTTAATGCAGCTTTGCGAGCAAGAAGGGCTGCTTCATCAGCAGTTACTTTTATCCTCACTGATGATACCGATGATGATATACTTGAGCTGTGAGAACTATGAGATTTATGTGACCTTTTGGACACATTTGAAACAAATTGGAATCATTTGGCTCAATAAGTGTTTGTGGATCCTTTTGAACTTGTGGATCTCATATTCACTCATAAAGTTCTGAAATTTAGCCATTTTAGACTCAAACCAGTTAATGCGCTCATTTTCTCTGATATCATCAGATAGTTGTTCTTGCACGAGCCTATGAGCAGTCTTAAATTCTCCAAGTGACATAAAGAATGCCTCTGCACTTCTTTTTATTGATTCCACATCACCACCATCAGCAAGCAATGCCTTTATTTCATTCATCCTACGTGTGCACACACCAAGCCTTCCCCTATGCATAGAACTGAGGGATGCAATGCTTTGTTCAACCTCATCTTTTTCATTTCTGGACATTTCATCAGCCATATTTGACACAAACATGTACAATCAAGTATCCAGCTTCCCATAGAATCAACAGGCCACAATGTACACATAAGCATCTCCTACAGCAGAAAGGAAAACCTAGTCTGCCACCTGGACTGTTCATAAAAATTACTTGTATTCAAGACGGAGATGGAGACAAGTTCAGTATATCAGTGATCTATTTTGGAAGAGATCTATTTCCTGAAGCCATCTTAAACAGGAAGTGATCTGGCAAGGGGCACGGGGGAAGGGAGACCGTTTTTTTTTTTTACTTAATGTAGTGGCTTCCTTTCCTTCTTTAGCCACTTCCGCAAGGGAAAGTATCTTTGACGCTACAAACCTGTTTTAGCAAGACTTGAACTTTATTGTAACAAAAAGGTGAAAACTTAAAGACAAAACTCTCCTTCCAAAACAAGCAGTGTGGTGTAATGTAGGTCAAAAAACTGTCTCCCTTCCCGCATGCCCCTTGCCACATCACTTCCTGTTTAAGATGGCTACCTTCAGGAAATCCCCAAAATGGGTGCAATTTTTTCCCTTGACCACAGGGGGCAGTAGAGAAAAATAGTTACATACAACCATGACATTGAGTAACATTATTAATAGCCTTATGGCTCCTACAATGCACATGTGCCAACACACACTTTGGTGCTGTGCAAACAGGAGAGGATTGTGCTATAAAAAAAAAAAAAAAATATATATATATATATATATATATATATATATATATATATATATATATATATATATATATATATATTTAATTAGCCGATAGACAATACAAGATCACATAATAATAATAATAATAATAATAATAATATTTATAATAATTACAATAATAATAATAATAATAATAATAATTATATATATATATATATATATATATATATATATATATATATATATATATATATATATATATATATATATATTCTTTATAGGTATTTATATTCTTATAGTTCTTTATGAATAAAAAAAATACATATTTTGGCAGCTTCTAAAACAAACAAAGCCTTTGGAGATGTACAAATGGTTATGAATCTTTTGAGATTAACAGCATATTGAATTGATATAGGTTGTTTTTATTGTATTTATAATAAATGGTATTATTAAACATGCCTAATGACATTTTATTTAACCCACTTTATGCATGTTCTTAATTTCCATATCATTAAATATAAATATTTATATGAAATTAATTAAAATTGGCTCTCTTCTGTTGCATAATTCAACTAATAAATATAAGACTGGTATAACAATTTGGTTAACACTTCATTTTACAGTCCTTGTTGCATATGTTACTTACTGTAGTCATAACAGTAAATTATGCATAATTGCATGCAAATAACCCTAAACCAAACCCTATAGTTATATATATATATATATATATATATATATATACATTTAAATACTGAGCAATATTAATTAACAACATATATATATATATATATTGTTAATTAATATTGCTCAGTATTTAAATGTATAATTACACTGTAACAAGAACAACTTGTAACAATAAATAAATAAAATAAAATAAAATTATGTCATAATGATGAGCAGAAAAAAACCCTTAATAAAAAAAGCACTGCTTCTAGTCAACAAACTGTGAGAGGTTTGTTCGCTATACATCCTCAAGGTGGTATAGGATGGACCATTTCTAGGGGATTCAGCCCCCTCACTTGCATGGAAAATCATTTTCTTATTATTCACAAGCGCCTCAGGTGACAAGTGTACTCTCTTTACACTCTCCTTCTGCCCTGTAATATTCCTCTACCTCATTTAAAGTAGAAACATGTACCAAATCTGAAAATTATTTACAATACCAAAAACTTTAAGTATATATGTACACAATGAAAGTTTTAAGTGATGCAATTAATTAATTCATTTATTTAATATTTTATTCCAGTCACTCACTAGCATGTTCTTAAAGTTCCCACATAATTTTTTTCTTACCTTTTCTATTGTATTTCTGTTTTTTATCATAAGGTGCAACACATCTAAAACACTTTACAAAGAAACATTTGAACTCCACATACATATATTTTTTATTTATTTTTCACAACTTACACAGTGAAAAAAAAAGAAAGAAGTCTTTATTGGCTAAGGGTGGTTTCCAGCCTCATGGGAAGATTTATCATCGAAGCTCATGAGACAGAATGTTTGTTCTGTACTGCAATTAGCCAACGACCCATAACATTCTAAATGTACTGCTAACCGCTTTAAAGGCATATAGCAATGGCATGATAGTTCCAAGTTCCACTATATTAATATAGTTAAAAACATAGCATGCAAATATTTTTGCAAAATCAAGGTGATCTCATTCATATTCATAGGTAGGCATATTCATACATAAAACATACACATTTGGTATAAAAGCATGCTATATCCACTCTTTATCTTCACAATAATTATTTTAGAGAAGATTTATTTAAATCACATTATCTGCTACACTATAAGATTTCCAGGATTTAACAGTAATTTCGGTAACACTGTCTATGAAGATCATGCTTATAATGAATTATAGCCCCATTTTACTTATTTATAAGTATTGCTATTCTATAAATATATTTATAAAAGCTTACTAAAGATCTACTGCTTTATAAGAACAGTTATAGTAACATTTACATTATTTTTTATTATTACTTATGTCATGAATTTGCTTTTTCAATGTGCATGTTCATAATCCATTATACAGTGATTTATAATAAATAAATAAAAATCAAATATTAAATTTATCCAGAGATACTTGTTTGCATTACCAATTAGTTCCCCTTCGTCAGCTCACTATGACGTGAGTCAGAAGTGATTCTGACAAATGGGGATCGCTTGCGAGAGCCTATCTACTTTGAATGAAACTAAACGAGCCAATGCACATTAGCATGCGATAATTGCACCAGCTGCCATGCAACACGGCGCGAGCATATAATGAGCAGCAGGTGCCTCGCATCCTTGTCTTTTCGCTTCGGAGCCAGACGGTGTATGCTGTTCTTATCTCCTGCAAAGATCTTCTGAGTGTCTTCGAGTCTCTGCCAAGAAGAATCTCTGGTTCGTGGTGTTGGTGTGACGGCGCTGACAGCGAGGGTTGCGATCTCTCTGCGTCTTCTCTCTCAGCATAAACAGCTGTTTTCACAGCTTTGTCAGTTCGGTGGGCGTGGCGACTGAGAGTGAGTTCTCACACTGGGTTGCATTCCTGGTGTGTAGCCGCAGCTATCTCCCTGTGCGTTTCAGCCAGTGGCGTAACTTTGTTTTAAAAAGTGGGTGGGATGGGTGGGATGGGTGGGACGGGTGGGGGTGTTATAAATGCTAAATTATAAATCAGATGTATGTATAATAACATTACGATGTCCAGCAATCGATTTAAATACTACATTGGGTTTAATTTGTCGTTTAATGAGGTTTGATATATGTTGTTTGTGGTGAGAATTTTCACGTGAATAAATACATAGATAATAAATAATAAATACCGTTGTTTTAAGCGTGTATTTAAATGGTCCAGTGGCAGAACTTTTGCCAAGTCAGAGGTTCTGGGTTCTAATCCGCACTCGTATAGTTTTTTTTTTTTTTTTTCACGAATAGAGAGTCTCCACAACGGATTGAAGCGCGCGTCCGAGTGAAGACTGTGTGCGAGCCACAAGAGAACACTGTATCCGCACCACTGATCACAGCGGCAACGAGTACTTTGATCACTTGATTTAAAAAACAACATATTTCAGTGCTAGATTGCCTTATATTTAACAAACAAACTAAATATATGCTCTGCTAGTTAACTGGAGATGTTTTATTTATTTGTATTGGTACAGTACATTCGTGCCGCGAGATGTTTCAGAAGTGGTGGGGACAATATCGACCTTAGCAAAAAGTGGTGAGGACATGTCCCACCCGTCCCACCCGCAAATTGCGCCTATGGTTTCAGCACATCAGAGCACTTCTAAAAGAGCTAACACAATCTGTCTGCATCTTTTTCAAGATGTAATTCAGAACATGTGTTTCTGGATGCAGCCAATGTTTGACTCCGGCTGACGGGCATGATCGCTATATCACGTGCTTGGGCTATAGGCTCGCTGAAATGTGTCAAGTGTCGGGCTCGAGTGGAACCCTCCACCGTGTTCCGAACCTTTGCAGCTGGACGATTGGTATCTCAGGGCAGCCCGTGCTGGTTCTCCCCACCCCAGTGCCTTTCTTTCCGGAAGTGCATGAAGAGGATACCAGAGCATGGACGGCACCTTTTTCTGCCCGAAACCGTTCTGGTGCCTCTTCCTCCCTCACTGCAAAAATAAAGCACCATGGTATAACAATACTACGCATGTTTTAAAGAGAGAAACCCGTATTTTAGAGCGTAAATGGAAACAAACTAATTTAGAGGTCTTTAGAATCGCGTGGAAAGACAGTGTGTCACGTTATAAAAAGGCCCTAAAAGCGGCCAGGGCTGAGCACCTCCGCAAACTAATATCAAAACAACCAAAACAATCCAAGGTTTTTATTTAGCACCGTGGCTAGACTAACAAATAAACAGACGTCACCCGAACAAAATATCCCGTTACAGTTCAGTAGTAATGATTTCATGAACTTCTTCACTGAGAAAATAGAAAGCATCAGAACCACAATTGTAAACGTTCAATCTTCAATCGCGCCTTATAATTCAGCTTCAATTATCACCCTGCAAGAACAATTACAGTGCTTTACAACTATAGAACAAAAAGAGTTAAATAAACTTTAACTCGGAGCGGGATGGAGGAGCGGGATGGAGGGCCAGGCCCACAAACTAATTTAGAGGTCTTTAGAATCGCGTGGAAAGACAGTGTGTCACGTTATAAAAAGGCCCTAAAAGCGGCCAGGGCTGAGCACCTCCGCAAACTAATATCAAAACAACCAAAACAATCCAAGGTTTTTATTTAGCACCGTGGCTAGACTAACAAATAAACAGACGTCACCCGAACAAAATATCCCGTTACAGTTCAGTAGTAATGATTTCATGAACTTCTTCACTGAGAAAATAGAAAGCATCAGAACCACAATTGTAAACGTTCAATCTTCAATCGCGCCTTATAATTCAGCTTCAATTATCACCCTGCAAGAACAATTACAGTGCTTTACAACTATAGAACAAAAAGAGTTAAATAAACTTATCACTTCATCTAAAACAACAACATGTTTATTAGATCCTATACCAACTAAACTACTGAAAGAAGTGTTACCTGTAGTGGAAGAGCCTCTCCTCAATATTATTAACTCGTCTTTATCTTTAAGTCATGTTCCAAGAACATTTAAACTGGCAGTTATAAAACCTCTCATTAAGAAACCACAATTAGATCATAATAATCTAGCAAATTATAGACCCATTTCAAATCTTCCATTTATGTCTAAAATATTAGAAAAAGTGGTGTCCGCTCAACTGGGCTCTTTCTTGCAACAAAATGATATCTATGAAAAGTTTCAGTCTGGATTCAGACCGCATCATAGCACTGAAACTGCGCTCGTTAAAATCACAAATGATTTACTTTTAGCTTCTGACCAAGGCTGTATCTGTTACGGACTGTTCCGAGACACGAAGGTTTAGATCCAAGTGCAGCTTTATTTGAGGGCAATCCAGAGGCGTAATCCAAGATACAGGCAAGGGTCATACACAGATAGGCAGTCCAACAAAAGAAACAAACAAACAAACAAACAAAACAGGCAGGGACCAGAGGCAAGAGAGTAATCCAGGGAACAGGGCAAGATATCCAAAAACCAAGAGACAAGGAAACCAAGAGAATGCTCAGAATTGCAGTGTAACACTAAAACAAGACTTCGCGGTGAGTGAATGAATGAACATGGTATAAATAGACAGACTAACAGGGTGATGGGACACAGGTGAATGCAATCAGTGATAATGAGGTACAGGTGACTGTGATGAGTGATCAGAGATGAGTCCGGGCAGTGAGTATGGGAAATGTAGTCTGAGAGTGAACGTGAGTGTCTGATGTGGAGTGCCCTCTGGTGGCTTTCAAGGGCACTCCAGCTGGTGACCGTTACATAGCCCCCCCTTTAAGGAGCGGATTCCAGACGCTCCTAAATTGTCCAGGAGGGTGGTGGAGCGGAGGCGGACCCGGGAGCGGGATGGAGGGCCAGGCCCGTGGAGCGGAAGAGGACCTGGAGACTGTGGCGACGCAGGCAGTGCAGGTGACCAGGGCGGAGCTGGCAGTGCAGGCAGTGCAGGCGACCGGGGCGGAGCAGGCAGTGCAGGCAGTGCAGGCGACCGGGGCGGAGCAGGCAGTGCAGGCGACCGGGGCGGAGCAGGCAGTGCAGGCGACCGGGGCGGAGCAGGCAGTGCAGGCGACCCTTCAGGTGGCCAGGGCGGAGCAGGCGACCCTTCAGGCGGAGCAGACGACCCTTCAGGCGGCCAGGGCGGAGCAGACGACCCTTCAGGCGGCCAGGGCGGAGCAGACGACCAGGGCGGAGCAGACGATCCTTCAGGTGGCCAGGGCGGAGAAGACGACCCTTCAGGCGGCCAGGGCGGAGCAGACGACCCTTCAGGCGGCCAGGGCGGAGCAGACGACCCTTCAGGCGGCCAGGGCGGAGCAGACGACCAGGGCGGAGCAGACGATCCTTCAGGTGGCCAGGGCGGAGAAGACGACCCTTCAGACGGCCAGGGCGGAGAAGACGACCCTTCAGGCGGCCAGGGCGGAGCAGACGACCAGGGCGGCGGAGACGACCCGTCGGACGGCCAGGGCGGCGGAGACGACCCTTCGGGCGGCCAGGGAGGCGGAGACGACCCTTCGGGCGGCCAGGGCGGCGGAGACGACCCTTCGGGCGGCCAGGGCGGAGACTTTCCCTCGGGCGGCCAGGGCGGAGACTTTCCCTCGGGCGGCCAGGGCGGAGAAGATCGTGCAGGCAGCCATGGCGGAGACGACCCCTCGGGCGGCCATGGCGGAGACGACCCCTCGGGCGGCCATGGCGGAGACGACCCCTCGGGCGGCCATGGCGGAGACGACCCCTCGGGCGGCCATGGCGCTGGAACAGACACCACCGGCTCAGTCGCTGGAACAGACACCACCGGCTCAGGAACAGGAACAGACACCACCGGCTCAGGAACAGGAACAGACACCACCGGCTCAGGAACAGGAACAGACACCACCGGCTCAGGAACAGACACCACCGGCTCAGGAACTGGAACCGACACCACCGGTTCATGAACTGACCCCACCGGCTCAGGAACAGACACCACCGGCTCAGGAACAGATACAGACACCTGTTCAAGAACATAAACAAACACCGGCTTCAGCACAGTGTCCGGGGTTCCAACCGGACTGGAGGCTGCCATCTTGGTAGTGTGTGCAGCCCAGGCACGCCAGACAGCAACCAAATAAAAAGTGAAGACAGCCCTCTGGGCCGTAGCAGGGCTGACGGGTACAGCCTCCGGCACAGGAATAGTCTCTGCATCGACAGATGTGACGTGGACAGTCTCTGGATCGGCAGACGTGACGTGAACAGTCTCTGGATCGGCAGACGTGACGTGAACAGTCTCTGGATCAGCAGACTTGCTGTGTCTCTTCCACGCATGCAATACCACCACTGCGTAAAAGAGGAAGACAGCCCTCCTGGCCATGGCAGGACTGATGGTGGGCAGTTCCGAGACAATCCTCTTGTCCGAAGACACAGGCTCGGCGGCAGCCATCTTGTCCGAAGACACAGGCTCAGCGGTGGCCATCTTGTCCGAAGGCACAGGCTCGGCAGACGTGACGTGAACAGGCTCGGCGGCAACCATCTTGTCCGCAGACACTGGATCCGGCTCGGCAGCGGCCATCTTGTCCGAAGACACAGGCGTGGAGTCGGCCATCTTGTCCGAAGACACAGGCGTGGAGTCGGCCATCTTGTCCGAAGACACTGGCGTGGAAGACGTGGCGTACACAGTCTCTGGCTCTGGCTGGACAGGACTGACGTGAAGCTCTGGCTCTGGCTGGACAGGACTGACGTGAAGCTCTGGCTCTGGCTCGGCAGGACTGACGTGAAGCTCTGGCTCTGGCTCGGCAGGACTGACGTGAAGCTCTGGCTCTGGCTCGGCAGGACTGACGTGAAGCTCTGGCTCTGGCTCGGCAGGACTGACGTGAAGCTCTGGCTCTGGCTCGGCAGGACTGACGTGAAGCTCTGGCTCTGGCTCGGCAGGACTGACGTGAAGCTCTGGCTCAGGATCAGCGCGCTCTGAGCTTGACGGGACCAGCGGCGGTGAGGGCTTTGAGCTGGGTAGGGCCAGCGGCGAAGAGGACTCTGAGCTGGTTAGGACCAGCGATGAAGAGGGCTCTGAACTGGACGGAACAAGCGGCGAAGAGGGCTCTGAGCTGGGCAGGACCAGCGGCGAAGAGGGCTCTGAGCTGGACGGAACCAGCGATGAAGAGGGCTCTGTGCTGGACGAGACCAGCGGCGAAGAGGGCTCTGTGCTGGACGGGACCAGCGGCGAAGAGGGCTCTGTGCTGGACGGGACCAGCGGCGAAGAGGGCTCTGTGCTGGACGGGACCAGCGGCGAAGAGGGCTCTGTGCTGGACGGGACCAGCAGTGCAGGCTCTAGCTTGGCAGGCATGTCGCTTGCTGTCTCAGGCGCGGCAGGCATGATGCTCTCAGTCTCAGGGGCGGCGGGCATGACGCATACTGCCTTGGCTTCGGCAGATTTGGCGTGAAGTGCAGGCTCGGCTGGACTGGCGTGAAGTGCAGGCTCGGCTGGACTGGCGTGAAGTGCAGGCTCGGCTGGACTGGCGTGAAGTGCAGGCTCGGCTGGACTGGCGTGAAGTGCAGGCTCGGCTGGACTGGCGTGAAGTGCAGACGATGACCTGGCGTGCCATGGAAGGAAGCTCTCCTGACATCTGGAGAGTGCCTCTCTCCAATCCAAACCGGAGAGATCGGGGAGCTCCCTCGGGTCGACCTCCTTAGCCCCCAGCCGGTAACACAACTTAATTGCCTCGTCACCCAGAGAGCAAGAGGCAGCGAGAGGAACAAACCCCCAGGTGTACTGGAACAAATCGAGGCTATCCAGGGCCAAGGCCGCGATCTGTCCAGCGAATTCCCGGCTCATGCTGGGAAGATCAGGCGAGATCTGTACTGTTGGATTCCTGGTGGTCATAGCTGCTGGATCTGGGCGTGGCGAAGTCTTCTGTTACGGACTGTTCCGAGACACGAAGGTTTAGATCCAAGTGCAGCTTTATTTGAGGGCAATCCAGAGGCGTAATCCAAGATACAGGCAAGGGTCATACACAGATAGGCAGTCCAACAAAAGAAACAAACAAACAAACAAACAAAACAGGCAGGGACCAGAGGCAAGAGAGTAATCCAGGGAACAGGGCAAGATATCCAAAAACCAAGCGACAAGGAAACCAAGAGAATGCTCAGAATTGCAGTGTAACACTAAAACAAGACTTCGCGGTGAGTGAATGAATGAACATGGTATAAATAGACAGACTAACAGGGTGATGGGACACAGGTGAATGCAATCAGTGATAATGAGGTACAGGTGACTGTGATGAGTGATCAGAGATGAGTCCGGGCAGTGAGTATGGGAAATGTAGTCTGAGAGTGAACGTGAGTGTCTGATGTGGAGTGCCCTCTGGTGGCTTTCAAGGGCACTCCAGCTGGTGACCGTTACAGTATCTCAATACTAGTTTTACTTGATCTTAGTGCTGCGTTCGATACTATAGATCATACATTACTCTTAGATCGACTACAAAATTATACTGGTGTTCAAGGACAAGCATTAAGCTGGTTCAAATCATACCTATCTGACCGCTACCATTTTGTCTATTTAAATGGAGAAAAATCGATCATAACATCAGTAAACTATGGAGTGCCGCAGGGATCTGTGTTAGGCCCTCTGTTATTTTCCATATATATGATGCCACTTGGAAATATTATAAGGAAACATGGAATTAGTTTCCATTGTTATGCTGATGACACTCAAATATATATTTCATCACGGCCGGATGAAAACGCTAAATTTTCCAAATTGACAGAGTGTGTTAAAGATATAAAAGATTGGATGACGCGTAATTTTCTTTTATTAAATCCAGACAAGACAGAGGTAATACTTATCGGTTCAAAAAACCGCCCACAAAACCTCGCACAATACAACTTTAACATCATAGGATGTCCTGTTACTTTATCCTCTACAGTAAAAGACCTGGGTGTTATACTCGATTGCAACCTGTCTTTTGAAAATCATATTTCATATGTTACAAAAACAGCCTTTTTCCACCTTAGAAACATTGCTAAGCTACGTAATATGCTATCAGTTTCTGATGCAGAAAAGTTAGTTCATGCATTCATGACCTCGAGACTGGATTACTGTAATGTTTTATTAGCTGGTTGTCCTGCATCCTCAATAAACAAGCTACAGTTAGTCCAAAATGCCGCCGCTAGAGTTCTTACGAGATCAAGAAAATATGATCATATAACACAGATTTTATCATCACTACATTGGTTACCTATAAAGCTCCGTATTAATTATAAGATATTGCTACTGACTTATAAAGCCCTAAACGGCTTAGCTCCAGTCTATTTAACGGATCTTCTATCACCCTATAATCCATCGCGCTCTTTAAGATCACTAAATTCAAGGCTTTTGGTCATACCTAGGATATCCAGAACCACCAAAGGAGGGAGAGCATTTTCACATTTGGCTCCAAAACTCTGGAATAGTCTTCCTGATACTGTTCGTTGCTCAGACTCGCTCTCCCAGTTTAAAACTAGATTAAAGTCGCATCTCTTCAGCCAGGCATTCATATAATCCTACAGTTCAAACTACAATCCGGCCTCTAGCTCATAAATGCCAGAGGAGAACTGGCCCCCGACTGAGCCTGGGTTCTCCCAAGGTTTTTTTTCTCCATTAGGTCACCTGATGGAGTTTTAGGACACCATTAGGTCACTTGATGGAGTTTTTCGGTTCCTTGCCACTGTTGCCTTTGGCTTGCTCAGTTGGGGATATTTTGGGGATATTTAATTTAAATTTATCAATCAATAAATTCCTCTTGAAACAAACTTTGTTGTATTATTTTAATTTAATACTGTGAAGCTGCTTTGATACAATCTGTATTGTGAAAAGCACTATACAAATAAACTTGACTTGACTTGACTTGACTACCCTCAATGGCAGAGCGGCGGATGGTTACGTGGGGATCCCCACAGTGGAGCAGTCTGTGGCGATGCAGCTGAGTTTCCTCCTGGCAGGGAAATCCACGCCTCCCCTCCCTGGCTCTCGCGGACAAGGCTTACTCAGCCTGTGGAGAAGCTGCCTCCGCCCTGCATGCCATGGCGCCCCCTGCGGCCGCCTCTGCTCAGCCTAAGCAGCAGCAGCCTTCACCCAGGCAGCAGGTGGTCGGTCGCAAGAGGAGCGCCCAGCCCGTCCAGGCCCCCGCTAAATCAGGTGGCAAGCGTGAGGGCAAGCAGCCCTGAGACGGGTGACCCAGCGATGGAGTTAGTTGCTCTTCGGGAGATAGTGTCCGCACCTCTCCCTCACCTGGAGGAGGACCGGGTGGAGAATATTTTGTTTCATTTTATTTCTGTTCCGCCACTGGCTCCTCGGAGTCCAGCGGTAATCATATTTTCAATAAAAGAGCAATTTATTCCATCTCTGGGTCACAAGAGGGCGCGGATTGCAGTGAGCGATGTTCCCATACATTGCCACTCCTTTCCCCCTCTTCCATCGCCAGCGGGCAGCAGAGTGCGGTTCGGGGATGCCACCAAGCCTTCCCATGTACCCACCCTGGAACCAGGTAAGAGTGGCACAACACACTCAGACTCCGCTTCGGGCCGCCTCAGTGCCTCCCGTGCCGAGTCCCTGTGTTCCACCTCGCTGCTCCACCCCGGGAATGTCTGTGGCCCATTGGTCCCACTTGCACGGTGTTTGGGAGCCTGGCTACCGCTTCCCAGCCCGTCTCACAGGCTCATCCGTACCATCAGACTCGGCTTTCCTTCTTTCCTTCTTTCCTTCATGTGTTCCAACTCTGGTTCTTGAGGAGCTGACGGAGCTGGCTAGCAGAGAGTTGGAGTTGACTGCAAGGCAGGTTGATATTCCTGACAATTCCTAATGCAATGAGTACCTGGTTTGACAGTTAGATAAATCACAGTTAGATCAATCACTCAAGCCTCATGGTGTTGTCGCAAGCAACTAGTAGGCAGTGCTGGATTGAGCCCTTGACAATATGTCATGAGCAGTGTTGTAGCCCTTTCACACAGCACGATGATCCCGGCAAATTGCCGGGAAATTGCCAGAACGCCTTCTGTGTGAACGCAAACACGACCCGGGATTGATGCCGGCATCGATGCCGGGTTGGGGACCTAGTAACATTGCCGTATTCAGTCCCAGAACGCGCACTGTGTGAACAAAAGCCGCCATCAATGCCGTGTCGTAATGATGACGCTGAAGCCGGGATCGTTCGCCAGCTGTGAAACGGTAGCCTATGTAATGCGCTAGTTTATGACGCTTAAGACGCTGCTGAGACATTACATGTCACGTCGATGTCATGTGTCTTTACGGGATTTTTACGGCTTGTGTGTGAACGCACTTATCTGACTCCGGAAAATCACTGGCAGTGTGAATGAACCAAAATCAAACGAACCCGGGTCAAATCCCGGGTCACTTTATCCGTGTATTTTCCGGAATCTCTGTGTGAAAGGGGCTTTGGTTAGTTCCAGCCACTGGCTGCAGCAAGAGTCCTTAACTTGAGGGAATAATCAAGAATATCACCCTTTCCTTGACATTTTATTCTGTCACTTTTTCAAATTTCCACCCCTTGTGGTGAAAATCAAGCTTTTAAATATTGTTTAAAAGTCTATGTGGTGTTTTTAATGTGCTTAAAGACAAACCATGTGCAAATTCATTAGTCAACACCATTGCTGAGTATTTTCTCCTTAAAACTCCAGTGAACCAAATACAGTCTCAAAAACGCGGTCTGAAATCGCTGGTGTTTCTGACGTCACAAACTACCTTGTAACCAATCAGTTCAACGTGCGATAGTCAGTGAGTGGATCGCTGAGCTGGTGGAGGCGGGTCTCATTTGTATATTCATAGAACCGCATATACTAAATGAGGTGTAGAGTTACATTCAAGGCATGAATAAAGTTTTTTCAAGGAAAAAAAAACATTTAAATATGTAATTTTGGTAATCAAAGATGAGTATCAAGTGATACAATTATTGAGTATAGTATATAAGTCTATAGGACTGTGCAAGCATTAGGGGTGTTGGGAGACTCGATCTACTCCATTTTGAAACCGATCTGAATGTAGTCTTTGACAAAAACATGATTTTCTAAACATAAAAAAAAAAAGTGCTTAATTTTTTTTTTTTTATATATATATAAAAGCAGATGGTCTGTTCATTCCTTTTCAGATATTCATACAACAAAATATTCTAGGGGCCATGATATTTTTGTGAAAATGATCTAAAACACTAGCAGTGGCTTGCAACTTTTAAAACAAATGCTAGCGGGGAAAGATTTTATTATAATTATTTAAAAAATGTAAATGTAAATCTTTATTTTAAGGTGACACAGTTACACATTACTACATGTACTTACTATAGTAATAGCAGTACATTATGCATTATTACAAGTAACTAACCCTAAACCAAACCCTAACTGTATAGTAAGTACATGTAGTTAATTAATATTACTCTGCACTTTTTTGATCAAGTACAATGTAACTACATCACTTTAAAATAAAGTGTAACCATTTTTAACTGTAGTGTTATATTTGATATAACATTTAAAGTTAATATCTTAAATGAATTACACTTTATTTTACAGTATGTACTTACAATGTACTTATAGTATACTTACCCAAGAAAGAACTGGTAATTTAAGGTAAGTACATGGGTTAAGGTTATGTTTAGGGGCAGGCTCAGGGTTAGTACCTAATTATTTAGCACAGTTATTGAAATTGTTATAAGTACATAGTATGTACATGGGGAACAGGACTGTAAAATAAAATGCTACCCTTAAATGTACTTAATTGCACCTTCATCAAAACTTAATTAAAATTTAAATAATGACATATATGTTTCAAAACAAATTACATTAAGTATTTTAGTTTACCATAAATTCAAGTACATTCAGAACTGAATACAGTCATTTGTTGTATAGAACATAAACTGTAATAGTATGCTTTGTGCCATGAATAAATCATCCGATTACGGATTATATCCATATGGCACCATTACAGCCATATTCATGAGTCTCAATGAGCTTCACAAAACTAGTAGCTGAAATGGGAATGAAGCCTGTTGCTGTTTGAGCTCCAAGCATACATTTAAACATACAGAACATTTTAATCTAGACAGGGATAACAATTAAACCTTAAAATAAATACATATATCCATACATATATCACACTAATGTTGTTTTTAGAGTACTTGAGTCGCAAATATTTGCTGAAGCTTCATCCAGTTGGGATGTTCATGGGTGCTGGTTTAAACTGTTTAGTGGCCTCCCAAAAAATTAATGCATCTTTTCTTAGTGCTGTTTCATGAAGCCAAAAACCACATATCTTCTCACTCCTTCAGGCTCAGCAAACTGTACAGAGCTGATCAAAGGCATGAAATGGCCAAAAATCATCCTTAAATATTTATTTATCATCTCTGTACGGCGTGTGTTTCTCATTGGATGTCTCTTTCCTTCTCAAAATTGGTGTGATTGTTTTTGATCGTGTTTACTGTGGAGCTCTGGAGAGAATTCATTAGCAGTAATTAGGCTTTTACTTGATCAGGGCTTTGGGGAGCAATAAAAAGAAACACTTATGTGAAGTCAGATTACAGGAAGCAGTGTGGAATGGGAATGGCAGATTATCAAGCCTGAGACTCTCTGATCACAATCTTGTTAGCGCTTTATTTGTCAATCGCCTGCTAATGCTTACATCGAACCTGAACTAATCCAGACTCCAATTCCTGGACAACAGCTTATCGATGTGGTTTGGTGGAGGCTAGCGGTGTACCACCCTTTTGAAACCAAGACTCTGATTTAATCCAAGAGTCATTAGTGTGTTAAATAATTAAACTGCTCCAGCCTGTTGTGTTCGACCAAACCCACCCCTTTTTCAGCCAGTTTGTAATGATTCATAGGGGTGCATTCAGGTTGATTAGGATGCATTTTGCCATTGAGGTAACTGTGAAAAAGTGTCCCAGTCAACCTGATTTCCCTCCTATATATTGTGTAGCTATGTTTCTTGCTGTGTAGTAAAACCTGAGCTGAGTTACAATACAACCCTTTTCAGTGGTTGATAGACTGAAGTCAAGTCAAGTCTCCTTTATTTATATAGTGCTTTTTACAATACAGATTGTATCAAAGCAGCTTCACAGTGATAACATGAAAATAATACAACAAAGTTTGTTTCTAGAAGAAAATTGCGTCATTGTCCACCTTAAGTAAGGCAGATCAATAATATGGTTGAATATTAAATGTCCCCAACTAAGCAAGCCAAAAGCCAAGGCAACAGTGGCAAGGAACCAAGCCTCCATCAGTGACAGAATGGAGAAAAAAAACCTTGGGAGAACCCAGGCTCAGTCACTCAGTTCTCCTCTGGCCAACGAGCGAACAGTGTATGATTATGATACAGGCAGCATTACAGGTCAGAAGTCAGATTGGTCGTGTCGATGAGGCCTTCTCAGGGCTGATGAGGCTGGCACTTCAGGGATGCATCATGGATGGGACCAGGTGCAGGTCCATCATCTGATCTGGATACGGCCGGGGTCCAGCTGACTTCAGTAAACAGGGAGGGACTGGTTGACACTTCAGGACTGTTGTCATCATGTCCAGGCGCTGGTCCTTCATCAGATCTGGATACGGCCTGGATCCGGTGGACTGCAGTAAACCTCGGAAAAACAGAGAGACTAATATTTGCGTAGACGCCATCCTTATTCTGATGTAACAAGTACATCTGTACAATGTGTTAAGAGCTCGCTCAAGTACTGTGGATCTATACCATTAAGTGCTTTGTAAGTGATCAGCAATATTTAAAAATGTATACGATGTTTAATAGTGAGCCAATGCAGTGTTGACAGAACCGGGCTAATATGGTCATACTTCCTAGTTCTAGAACTCTAGCTGCTGCATTTTGGACCAGCTGTAGTTTGTTTATTAAGCGTGCAGGGCAACCACCAATAAGAGCATTACAATAATCTAGCCTCGATTTCATGAACGCATGGACTAATTGTTCTGCATTTTTCATTGACAGCATATGACATAATTTAGATACATTTTTAAGATGAAAGAATGCGGTTTTACAGATACTAGACACGTGACTTTCAAATGAAAGATTGGTATCAAAGAGCACACCCAGGTTCCTAACCGACGAAGGTTTGACAGAGCAGCCATCAAGTGTTAGACAGTATTGTAGGTTATTACGTGAGGACATTTTTTGTCCAATAATTAGAATCTCAGTTTTTTTCAGAATTTAGTAGTAGGAAGTTGCTAGTCATCCAGTTTTTTTTTATATCAGCTATGCATTCCGTTAATTTTGTGAATTGGTAAGTTTCGTCAGGGTGTGAAGAAATGTATAGCGTATCATCAGCATAACAGTGAAAACTAATGCCATGCTTCCTAATGATATCTCCCAAGGGTAGCATGTACAGAGTGAACAGCAACGGTCCTAGTACTGAGCCTTGTGGTACGCCATACTGAATACTTTTGATAAGACATCTCTTCATTTACTGCAACAAAGCGATAACGGTCAAATAAGTATGATTTAAACCATGCTAATGCAATTTAATTTTCGAGTCTAAATGCAGCACTAAGACCGAGTAACACTAATAGATACAGTAGATACAACCATGATCGGATGATAAGAGAAAATCATTTGTAACTCTAATGAGAGCAGTCTCAGTACTATGGTACGGTCTAAATACTGATTGAAAATCCTCGTAGATATCATTTCTTTCTAAAAAAGAACATAGTTGTGAAGATACTGCCTTTTCTAGTATCTTTGACAGAAAAGGAAAATTCGAGATCGGCCTGTAATTGACTAATTCTATAGGATCAAGTTGTGTTTTTTTTTTTTTTTTTTTTTAACAAGCGGTTTAATCATAGCCAGCTTAAAAGTTTTTGGTACGGATCCTAATGACAAAGATGAATTAATGAAATTAAGAAGAGGATCTATGACCTCTGGAAGCATCTCTTTCAGTAGCTTAGTCGGTATAGGGTGTAACATACATGTTGTTGATTTAGATGATTTAATGAGTTTAGCAAATTCTTCCTCTCCTATAGCAATAAATGAATCGAATTTTTCCTTAGGGAGACTACAATGCACTCCCTGATGTGATACTGTAGTAGACGGTTGCATAGTTATAATTTTCTCCCTGATATTATCAATCTTACAAGTGAAGAAGTTCATAAAGTCATTACTGCTGTGCTGCCTGGAAACTTCTGGGCTTGAAGCTTTATTTTTGAGGTCATCTGACAAATGCAGACAACAAAAGTTTGCCATGAATTACATTCATGGTTAAATAACTAGACGTGCAAACTTTAAAAACACAATTCCAGAAAAAAGAAAAAAGAAAAAAAAAATCGGTATTTTGAGAAATGGTCAATGTCATAATTTTATTTTTATTTATTTTTATTTATTTATTTTGGTATCGGTCCATATGTGAGCACTGTTATGTATCAGTGTCTACCCAAGCATAAAATATGTTTGGTGCAACTAAAAGTATATGAATACTCAAATTTTTTTTTAAAGGCGTCCAGCAAACAACTGACAAATATAACTCAGGTGAAGCTAAAACAATTATAGCGTATTCAGACGGAGGGAAACCTGAGCTCAACTATAACAGATGGCAAAAGAGAAGATAGTGAACAGGAAACAGACCCTCACAATATTTGCCAGAGCTTATTTGCATATGTTGTAATGCTATAAATTACTCAACCATCTGCTCACCTCATATGTTTGATTTGACAAAGGAATGTAAGGTAGACAATGGAACAAAAACATTTGGTGGTATTCCAATAGTTCACAGTACATCTTTGATACAACTACTACTGTGATATGTACACAAAGCCTTGTTTATGAAAATTTGGATGAAGATATTCCATTAGTAAGCATTACGTCCTGTCTCACTATATTTACATGCCTTCTGTATGCTGTATTAGGATAGTTTGGTGGGCTAGTAATGGATACACATGCTGTGTGTAAAATGCCCAATTTAAACATCAATAAGAACATGAAAGACTACTCTCTTCTCTTGCCTCTTTGGTGTGTGTGCTTTGTCTGAAAGCGAAATCTCACTCACTAACAGTTTTAACCACTTGGCTGGCTCATAAAAGACACACTGATCTTGTGTCCTTTGTGTTTGAAAAGCGATGAGGTATGCATAATTTTCGCGGTCTTTGATGATCAAGAAGGGGCTGTTCACGTGACCAGCTGTGCTCAACTTTATGCTCACTCTTCTGATAGCATCTTTAATTGGAAAACATTCCTATCTGGTGAGTGAATGTTTTAAATGACACAAAAAGAATGAAACCGAAAGCTTCATAAATGTGTTTATATATAACCAGGGGATGTTCATGCGTTTGCCATATAAAAAGGCAACAACAGGAGTTTTTTCCCCAAATCACCTCATAATCTGCTGTCTGAACAACTACCAAAACAATATGTAACTAATACGCAAACCTTGTATTTGCCAATTATTTTAGTTTCCTGGCACCCGTGGAGTGTGATTCTGACAGTCAGTTTTTGACAGTAAAACAAACTCTATCAAACTGGCCAAACATGGCTAATGAGGATGCCAAAGAAGCACGCTTTCAATAATAAGCAAAGGGCATTTAGCCATGAAGAAATCAAACGCTCTTTTACAAAAATTACTGTTGATTTCAGTCCTAATATGATGCCAGTTATTTCAGTTTGTCTTCAGAGTTTGTTGTGCAACCCATATACCTCACTGTAGAGTGACACCATTTTGTGAAGTTGCAAACACTAATCAATGGTGTATGGGTTGTCAATGATCCATTTGCAAATAAATAAATAAATAAATATATATTTTTGATAAAGTGTCATCTAATTTACAGTCTTTTATTTATTTGACACTCCTATTTAAGCATTTCTTTTAACTGGGGTCAGAGCACTCCAATACTTGAATAGTGGGTATATAAGATGCTCTGTCAACTTGATACAAATTAAATTATTTAATATATATAATAAATTTGAAATAGCATGTTGCCTTTATAATATCATATTTATAATATGAGTATGGGGGTCCCAGGGATCATCATATTCCAGTGTATTTTATATGGTCTGGATTTTTTGTTTTCACTGTTTACTTTCAGCCTAGAGCTTACAGAAAGTCATTAGTTTAAGAATATAGAAATTTTACATGAAGGTATATTCTTTAGTAAGTAAATATTTAATGAAATTCCTTCTTCTGTTCTCTTTATCTATATCACGGGACATTACAGAGAAGTGGGTGGATCCAAATGTAGCAATGTTATAGTCAGGGCAATCCAACTCGTCGTCATCCATGCAAAGGTCAGAATTAAAGTAATCAGAATCGTAGTCATCCATGCAAGGGTCGAAAACCATTTTAATCAGTCCGATAACAAATACGCAAAATAAACAAGAAACAAAACAAGAACATACTTGTAACAGACCTCAGATGTGTAGCGTGACATTTAACAATGACTCCGTGACATGAACTGAAACAGACAGGGTATTTATACACAGACACTAACAATGTGATAGGGAACAGCTGAGTGCAATCACGAGTGATGGGAACAGACAAAGGATCATGGGAATTGCGGTTCCAGAGTGAATGGTGACAGGAAGGGAAAGAGACCTCTAGTGGACACCCGGGGAAACACAAACCAGACACTGTGACATAACCCCCCCTCTACGGAGCGGCTACCAGACGCTCCAAGACAAGAAACAAAAACCAACAAAAGTCCAGGAGGGAGGTGGAACAGTGGAGGATCAGGGGGAGGGATGGAGGGCCAGGACCATGGATGGGAACGGAAACAGGGGGTGACGGTTTAGCCGGCGGCCAGGGCGAAGCAGATAGTCCGTCGGGTGGCCAGGGCGAAACAGACGACCCATCGGGCAGCCAAGGCGGAGCGGACAGTTCATCGGACGGCCGGGGCGGAGACGACCCTTCAGGCGGCCAGGGCGGAGCAGATAGTCCATCGGGCGGCCAGGGTGGAGACGACCCTTCAGGTGGCCAGGGCGGAGCAGATAGTCCATCGGGCGGCCAGGGCAGAGACGATCCTTCAGGCGGCCATTGCGGAGACAACCCCTCGGGCGGCCACGGCGGAGACGACCCATCGGGCGACCACAGAACAGGAACAGGCACCCGCTCAGGAACAGACACCGGCTGCTCAGGAATAGACCCCGGCTCAGGAACAGGAACAGACACAGGCTCAGGAACAGACACAGACACCGGCTCAGGAACAGGACCCGACTCAGGAACGGACACCGGCTCAGGAACAGATACAGACACCGGCTCAGGAACAGATACAGACACCGGCTCGACGACGGCCATCTTGTCAGGGGATACAGGCTCGGCGGCGGCTATCTTGTCTGGAAACACTGGCTTGGCAGATGTGACCTGAACGATCTCTTGATCGGCAGACGTGACCTGAACGGTCTCTGGATTGGCAGACGTGCCCTGAACAGTCTCTGGATCGGCAGACGCGACCTGAACAGTCTCTGGATCGGCAGACCTGCTGTGTCTCCTCAAAGCACGCAGTACAGCTACTGCATAAAAGAGGAAGACAGCCTTCCTTGCCGTGGCAGGGATGATGGTGGGTATCTCCGGGACAATCTCTGGGATGACAGCGGGCTGCACGGGGACGACCTCCGGGATGACAGCGGGCTGCACGGGGACGATCTCCGGGACGACAGCGGGCTGCACGGGGACGACCTCCGGGACGACAGCGGGCTGCACAGCGGGCTGCACGGGGACGCCCTCCAGGACAACAGCGGGCTGCACGGGGATAACCTCCGGTACCACAGCGGTCTGTACGGGGACGACCTCCGGGACGACAGAGAGAAGGGAAGTCTTCCTCCTCCGTCGTTTCTTATGGCGAGGTGCAGGCTCTGTGCTGAACAGGACCCGCTGCGAAGGGTGCTCTGGGATGAGCATCACCGGCCCATGGTCGAAGAAAGACCGGAGTGGAGAGTGGGTCCGGGGCTCACCTCTAGAGTACTTCCTCCCCTGCGGGCTCCACGAGTCCCTGAAAATCTGGCCAGACGGGTTCCCCTAAAAGACTCTCTATCATCAATGGAAGGGGGTTTAGGGGATTTGAGCGCCATGGCCTCCTCATTCTGGTGGGCCAATAAAGCAAAGCCCTGAAAAATGTTCAGGCTACTGGATCCATTAGTTGACGGAGTCATTCTGTCACGGGACATTACAGAGAAGTGGGTGGATCCAAATGTAGCAATGTTATAGTCAGGGCAATCCAACTCGTCGTCATCCATGCAAAGGTCAGAATTAAAGTAATCAGAATCGTAGTCATCCATGCAAGGGTCGAAAACCATTTTAATCAGTCCAATAACAAATACGCAAAATAAACAAGAAACAAAACAAGAACATACTTGTAACAGACCTCAGCTGTGTAGCATGACATTCAACAATGACTCCGTGACATGAACTGAAACAGACAGGGTATTTATACACAGACACTAACAATGTGATAGGGAACAGCTGAGTGCAATCACGAGTGATGGGAACAGACAAAGGATCATGGGAATTGCGGTTCCAGAGTGAATGGTGACAGGAAGGGAAAGAGACTTCTAGTGGACACCCGGGGAAACACAAACCAGACACTGTGACAATCTACCGTGTGACGATTGCTGCAATCATCATGATAAATCATTTTGTGTTCATATCGAAATACATTGTGATGTTGCTTAAGAGGCCTTTTTACACGACACCATTTTCAGCAAAAAACTTTTTAAATGTTTTGGCCATTCATTTACACGACAATGCCGTATTAGGGGCCTGAAAACACAGGTTTCAAAGTGCAAGTTTTTGAAAATGACACTGTTATCGTCTGCATGTAGACTACAAAAACGTGAATTTGTGAAAAGGGTGACATTCACATGCATGTTAAATGTTCAGTCTTCAGACACGTGTGCATTTAAGTGCATTGTTGTCGTGTAAACGTACCCTGAAATAGAACTGTTGACACTTCAATGGACATACATGCAACAGAATAATTTTCGAAATATTACTGGAATGGGCAGATACATAACCAAATATTTTTGTTGCTAGTTTTCCCCCAAAGAAGGGGAGTAGAAAGAAATACATCAAAGGAAAAAGAAATTCATCCACAGCATTCACCTACAAACACTGAACTTGAGGATTGCTTCACACTGACAGAAGAAACTCACAGAATTCTGTTTTAGCAGTGTCTAAACAGAAATAAAAAGAAACTTAAAATAGGAATTTAAAAGAAAAGGTTTCTGAAGAAAAGGCACATTGTTCATTTGGGTAATGTATTGCTTCTAGTTTAAGATTAATTGGTATGTTTTTTTGCTTTGCTGCAGGTAGAAATCACTTGATGAGTTATATCAAGCGCACATCGCCGAAGGTTAATGTCTGGTGTACATTTAATGTGACTCCAGAGGTGAAAAGGAACTCGAAGGACAAGTAAAAACCTTGCAGCAAACAAGCTGTACTGGTTTCTCTAGCACAAACAACCCTTCTCCTGCAGTTCATCAAAATTTCCATGCACATTCAAGCTGTGATTGGACTGAATCTGCTAATTCAGAAGACAGGAAGGGCTCAGACCATTCAGAGATAGAGCAGATGTGATCAAACACTGACGCCTGATCGCAAAGTGTGTAGGGTCTTGACTTGAAGGATCATGAATGATTGACACTCTGAAAAAGGGAATAGGGGTTTACAAAAGTGAAGTTGCCATGGTAACTGGTGGTGGTTTGGTTTAGCATGGAAGCTCAAAACTCAGTTACAAATGGCTAATTAGACTAAAGGTACTTGAGAGGGAAGGAAGCAGTAGATTCAATCAAGACGGAAGCAGCTGGGCTCAAGATGACTTCTTTTTTCTACTGATGCTAATTTCTGTAATTAACTTGCAATAAAGAAGTAATGTTTGTTTCAGCGGTGTGTCTATGCCAGGCACGGATTAACGCACGGGCCCACTGGGCACTTGCCCAGGGCACTGGGCCAGCAGGGGGCCCTGTCAAATTTACTGTGTCTATTCTTTTCAAATAATTATTTTTATTTTTATTTTATTTTCAGTAAAATTGTGTTAAATATTGAGGAATAATGTGATTTTTTTTTTTTTTTTTTAAGTTGCAAAGTATTAACTTGTAAATAAATCAAATAAATAATTTTAATGTATTGCCGCGCTGTTGAGAGGGACATCTAGAGGCGAGTGAAAAGCATTGCGTAATATAAAAGTCACGCGTAGAAGACGGTTACTCAAAAACCAAAACAAAAATGAGTTTAAAACCTATGGGCTTATTTTTTTAACGAAATGTCAATCTTCATCTTTATAACAGAAGATAAAATACAATACAACAATCATCAAGATACAGTAAATCTTTAAATGTGTAACGGATTGTCTCCTTAAAAAGTGTCTTTTGTGGTGGAACAAGCAATGCTATATAGCATCTTCATTTAATCTTTGTTTTATTATTTTAGTTCATTAACTAATTGTTAACTCAACTAATTTAACGTAAAGACCTGGATACTAGAATTACTAATTAAATAAATGTCAACTAGCCTAAATGCATTGATTAGAATTGCCATTGACTAAAGATTTTTCTAGTCGACTAATCTCACGTTAATATTAATTTCATGCATAAATCTTGCCGCAAAGCACCGGCAAAAGCAGGCTAATGATAATATGTCTACATTTTTTTTTATTATTATTAAAAAATAGCCATTTTTATTGTGTAAAAATATATATTTTTTAATCAGTGTCGGCTGCAAACATATCTCCGCTGTAAAATGGATGCGCCTTTAGAGAGAAATGCACCTTTCATATCATATCAGCCTAATCAGCCGGTATTTGCTTTCGATTCAAATTTTTTCGTTTAAAAGTGGACATTTCAAGCTTTATATAGAAATATTCATCATGTCTGTGAGGCTATACACTGTGTTTCAGTTCATTTTTGAGACGCGCTCCAGTTCACGCCACGGAGACCATGAAAGCGCGCCCTGTTTTTTTATTTTATTTTACAAAAGCACAACGTTTTCTTGTTATTATGAGTTTACGAAAATAAAAGTAGCTACTTGCGACTGATGCATTATTCTTTTCTGTATATGACCAGGAAAGATTGAGTTTTTCAAGTTGTTTCCACTGTTGATAGGAAACTGCAAGTGTTCGCGCCGACGCCTGCCATGCAGTGCGCGCTGCACACTCCGCACAAACACTTTGGATATGCATTTATCTAGGTTAAAGTTAGAGCGAGCTGCCATGCCAGACGGATAAGTCCTTTTCATGTTTAACAAATCAAATCATGCATTTTCTAGCAACCGCGAGTAAGTGCTGCACCAGTTTGAAAAAGGTAAAAGCATAACGAGCGTAACGAGAGAGGGGCCCCACTAAGGGGGATGCAGAGATGTTTCTGCGTCTTTATATTAACATTTCTGATTGTTTAAATGATCAGCCCTCGGGGCCCCCCATAAAATGCCTGGCTTGCCTGCCCTATTGCGGCGCCTGTGCATACAGGTGCAACACTGTTGTCCAAAAAATTGGTGAAGGGGGCCTTTGAGACATCCGTGCCCAGGGCACATCATCGCCATAATCCGTCCCTGGTCTATGCCTGTGTGTGTGTGGATTTTTTATTTATTTTAGTATTATTCTAACCTGGTGCACAAGGCATGTTTCCATTGTGAGGTTTAATTGTTTAATTCTTAAATTGATTTAAACAAGCTTACCCACTACCTTAATTCTCTTTTATTCAAAATACTTCAGATTAACAATAAAACTAGATTTGCACATCCTAAGGGATACTTTCAAAGACAGGAAATCAATAGTATCAGGTAAGTTTAGGTTTTAAGCTATTTTTGGTCCCATTTTATATTAAGTGTCTTTAACTAGGCTAATATGCACTAACATTTATTTGATGCAATGCATTTAATGTGTACATACGTTTTTACATGGTATTTTTATAAAAAACATTTTTTTTTTAAAATGCCTGCATGTAGTTACAGCAGTAATTAATTTCTGTGATTAGGCTACATCTACACCTTAACCGACCCACAGCACCAAACATGTCCTAACCGTATATCCCAACTCAATAACAACAAAGAGTTTTGCAGTACAACATGAACACAATAAGTACATTTTACATTTTGATGTACATACATAATAGTTAAAGACATAAAGTGTGATAGTTTTTGTTTACACTATTTTTTTTTTTTTTTTTTTTTTTTTTTTTTACAGAAATGAGGATCTATAGATCAAGAAGCTTCAAAATATTCTTACAGATTTCTTTCTTAAGCATTCATAAATACCAACCAGTGCTTAAATTTTTCTGTCAGGTGTCATGTCATCTTATGATATGCAGAGGCAATTTCAGTTCTACATGCTGGGGAAAATGGGAGCTACACAGTTGATCTCACCTATCCTGCGACTGTGCTGTTTAAACCATTGTGCTGACAAAGTACATTCAACAAGGATTTCTCTTAAAATCCTGCCATATAGAACTCTGCTTGTGATACACATAACCATTTTTTGGTCATCCTGCCAAAACATGCAAATAAAGTGCATGCACATTTTCCTTTCATGACCATAGATTACAAATAAGTGATTGCATTGAGGTTGAATGTTAAAACGAACACCCTCAATTAACCTATGCCAGCTCGATTTAGAAAAAGCTGAACAAAAACAAAGAGAGGAGGTACACTGCATGTAAGTGCATTACAGAGGAGCAAAGTGCGAACGAATTACACTGGTTAGTAATGTCTGTTTTATTGACTTTAGTGAACAAATAATTATTGTTGAAGATACGTCCATGTCTAATGCTATTTTTCTCATTAATTGACAACATCAGCCAGATGTGATTTAAGCTAACCTTTTTTAGGGAATCGTCGAATTTATCTTGCCTCAGTCTAAAGTGGAATCCAATTATGAGGCGTTTTGTTCAAATCCAAATTTCAATTAGTCATTAATCATGGTCAAGATTTGTTCATCAATTTATGTGAGCACCTGCATAAATGGCCATAATAACTCAGACCTTTAGGGTTATTATGTCTGCTAGAAGAATGACTATTTGTGTTTGACCATTACCTTGATATAATCAAGTTAATGTCATTGCATTGAATATTTTTTTTTTAAACATTTTTAATTCAAAATTGCAAACAACACATTTCAATGTGCAAAGTTATGACTCAGAGACATCCATGTGCCAAAATGGTACATGTAAAAGTATAAATGTGTGAAAAAGCCCCAAAATTTATATATGTGTTACATTTTTTAAATCCATTTAGCCATCACTGGAGGCAACAAGACTGGGACAATGTTCCTGGTTTCATGTAACGTGGACAAAACAGCAAAAACAGAATAGCTACAGAACATCTCATTCTGTAGCCTGACAAGCCAGACCCACATCAAGATGTTGGGTCTGGGAACACATCATTGGCAGGGCTCAATCCGAGGGGAGGGATAAACAGTTGTCTTTCAAATTCCCTCTGCACGCAATAGGATAGCGCTACAACCAACCAGAGCAACGAAGAAGGTGACATAGTCAGAGCGACGTATCCGGTCGGCAAAACTCTGAACACATCTTCCTTTTTTAAGAATGACTTCAGTGCCGTTCTTTGTTCTTTTCTCAAAGAAAAGATTAACTACAAGTCCTCCAGAGTGGCCTAACTAGAGTTTGTTTTTTCCAGGTCGCAGTCCAACGGAGGCTTGCTAGACGACTGGCTGCAAAATAAAATTTGCTGCCGCTGGGGTGCATCTAGATTTCTAGGCTACTCATTCTGGATTTTTCAGCATGGTTGTCCTTAATAATTAAGCATTGCTGTTTAAAAGTTTATGGTCCAATTCTATCTATTAACTAACTATTAACTTTAACTTTTACCTCAATAAACTACTAATTACTGCTTATTAATAGATTGTAAGGTAATTGTTAAGTTTAGATATTGGGTAGGATTAAGGAATGTAGCATTTGTTCATAAGGCATTAATATGTGCTTTATAAGTACTCATAAATCAGCACTATACCATCTCTAACCAGCATAAATCAGTGTGGGCCAACATGAAATTCATGATTGTTTGTTGGTCAGCATTGTTTGATTGTTTGAGCTAAATTCCAGGGCTGGAGCTAAACTCTGCTGGCAGGTGGCCCTCCAAGAAGCAGGATTGGGCATTCCTGAAATAAAGGATGTTACTTACCTGCAAGTCTGCATCCACTAATACATCCACTACATCCATTTTGCTTCTATACACACAGTCACTAACTTTCCCAATCACTTGCTCTCGGCTGTATAGAATGGCACATTAAACAAATAAGGGGCAAACAAATCAGCTCCATAGTGGATTCCAAGTGATCAAAGGCTTAGGATGTTCCAATTCAACCCATTGCAAGGGTTCTGCCAGTAGTCAGCACTCAGGCAACGTGACATACATCCGAGTAAGCAAGATCAAGCGAAGTTAGTGAGGGAAGGGAATAAAAAAAGTGAAGTGGAACACATTCCTAGAAAGGCTGCATACCTCCGCTGCCACGTCACTCTCTGTCAAAGGTTTGGTAAAACGATTTGGTGGAAAAATCAGTCAGCACTGAGCTCATTCAGTTTCGTTATGTAAAAAAAAAAAAAAAGAGATGAAGGCATATGGTTTCTTTTGTTTTTGTTGCAAATTAAATACATAATGCTAAACTGCCCATGATGTAAATCACTGAGAGACCACATATGGTTGTCATTCACAGTTTTTTTTTTTTTTTTTTATGCGGACAATACTGAGGAGGACTCTAACCTCGAATCCTCAGAAGGACTGAACTAGGAAGGACCCAGCCCTGCTAGGATGCACCCTTCCTATTGAGAAGCACCCAGAGAGTGTTAGCGATTATATCCATTTTGTAAATTTCCACCACAATAAGGCTCTGATATACCTACAGCAAAGTTCTTTTCCATTCTAGGGGTAAAAAGTTCTAATTATCTTAGCAGCTGTAAACTTCACAGCAAAAATCACATGTAGATCTAATTTAATAATTGATGATCTTTACAACTGAACTGAATCACAACTGAACTGACTTCAGCTGAACAATGATACTTTTCTTTTTAGAGCTGCTTTACAGACGAATTGAACTATGTTTGCATCACTGAATCATTATTTTCCTGTTGAGCAATGCAAAGCTGCTTTAAATCAATCTGTCAACCCCCAAACTTCTGAAATCAACTCCAAACAAACTTTGTTTTGGGCTGATTTTGTTCAAAATGGCATCACACCAGTTTGCTCTACAACTTTGCTTGAAGTATATCGGGGCATTTGCCCAATTATAGCACTTCTATTCCTTCAGCCACACAGCCTCTCTCCAAAACCATGTCCTTCAAAGACAAGTCAGACAACTTGATGTCAGCAAACATAAATGTGCAAAATGATTCACAGACAGAGTTTTTTTTTTTCTTTTTTCTTTTTTTCTGATTGTCTAAAAAAGGAGCAGGCCAATCTTCTGATTAGGTTTACAAACCTGTCACAAAGAGGTGCGATTTCTCAAGACACAAATGGTTGCAGCATGACACTGAACATGACATGGCTAAAAGCTCAGGCACGTTTCTGGGATTCAGCTGAAATGGTGCATGGTAAGAAAAAAAGTTTTTACTCTTTAATATATATATATATATATATATATATATAAATATATATATATGTGTGTGTGTGTGTGTGTGTGTGTGTGTGTGTGTGAATAATGCATTCACACTTTGTATGTACAGACAAAAGACTGATTTATGATTAGCTGAGTAACCAGCAAACAGAGCCAGAATGGGTATTCAGTGTTTGTAAGCCCCATCGGCCCTCTCTAAGGTTGTCATCTGCAGCTGCTGTAGATATTGGCACTTAAAGGCTGCTGTTTAAATTGGTGCCTGGGGTGTCTTCAGAGGTGGAGAGTTTGAGTGAGAGGGCAGGCTTCTTTGACAGCATTGTCAGCTAAAGATGCTAAACCTCACAGCGGGGATGAAGTGCTCTTCACAAAAAGCTAAACAATGTGCCCAAAGACCTGGGGCCATCTGAGGACTTCAAAACCACAAAGGAGGTGGAAAAAATGAACAATTGTAACTGTCAGTGCTCATGTTACTGGAATGTGAGATAATGTACCAGGGTGATAGGACACTTGATTTATCAATGTTTTCTTGTGTGGACTTGGAGGTTAGTCCAAAAATTATACATTGGGTCCTTGCTTTACATGTAAGAAAGGACAAGTAGAGTTGAAATGTGGTAATGATTTGTTGAACAACCAACAATTTGAATTTTGAACCCCCAAAAGTAATCTGACCTTCCCTCACTGCACAAGTACTACAATCTGATAACAGTTCAAAGTTGTTCGCACCTGCACATTGTAGTTGCTGTATTTAAATGGATAAACAGTTTGGGAAAAAGACACAGTGTACTTATGAACAGCACCAAGTTAAAATTCAGGTTGCGAGAGTGAACTGCAAGAATGAGAATGTGTGTCTGTTAGTGTATTGCCATCCAAACACATGCAAATCAGTGTAAGAGGAGTGATGTACAGTCAAGTAGACTTTGTGGGCGCACAAGTGGTAACCGGTTTTTAAGTACTTGCACCACCCATATGTCACAGAGTTCAGGAGTGGATGACAGCCCAGATCCTTGAACAACAATGTCTTTTTTTTTTGGCATTTCTGTATTTTTATTTATAAGACAGTATAGCGATGACAGGAATTACCAGGGAAAAGGGATCAGTAAACCATGCAAGCTAGACCCAAACTTGGTGTCACCTGTTTGAGCACCACAGTGGAGTGATATTTTTAGCTGGATATGGTTTGATGTTTAAATCCTGAAAGACCTATAGGCCAGTGTCATCTGAGATGAGAAAGGTCACACTGAGGCATCTCGACCTGTAACAAAACACTGCAGAGAGGCATCAGGGAAGACACTATCATTAATTAACATATTGTAAGTTGCATCCAAATAATATTTAGCTGAGTGAATTATGTTCTGGAGAAGTCAGACATCTAACTACATTGTACTATACACAGTTTTTAAATAAGCATGCAACAGCTTCAGCTTCTATTCTTCAGCAAGCACTCTGTGTGTGTGAAACTGTCATTTAACAATGTAACGTCCTATTTGGTGTTGTTCGTCCTGACAAATGATTTTTTTTTACAAATGAGAAAGCTTACAAACAGTGTGTGCCTCCCTGCCCCAGATACATCACGGGTAGGGACACACACAAGTTTTGTGTTCTCTGCCTGGGAGCGGAGCATGCGGGCCCACTCCTCCGCAGAGCCCTCAGGAATCGATGTTGTTTACTTGCCGCCTTTTTGAGCCTCGGGGGACATTGGTTTTCAGAGAATGCAAACCACAGTATCTGCCCGAAGTCACCGTGGCCCTGCAGAGTTCGCCTGTAGAAAATAGTGTTCGGTTGTTCCCTGCCAGTCAACCGCTTTAGGGCACCGAACTCAGCATTTACAAAACAAATCTCGAGAGACTGATCCCCTTAATGAATTATATAGAAGCGTGGAAACTTCTACCAAATATATCTCAGTGGGCATTGCGTAGAGTAGAAAAGGAATACAGAATCCAGTTCGGGTCTCGAATCACCAAAATTCAAAGCTGTGCACTATGGTGGGCCCTGAGAAGCGTCGGATGTCCCTCAGAGTGCAGTCCCTCTTGGTGAAGGAGGCCATTGGACATGTTCCTCCTTCCGAGAGGGAGTTCGGATTCTACAGCCGGTAGTTTATAGTTTCGAAAAAGGATGAGGTGGTTGCGATCAATCATTGATCTTCGGCAGTCAAACCGGTCTCTGAGGGGATTCAGGTTCAAGATGTTAACAATTCTGTTGATCGGGAGTCAAATCTAGTTCAATGACTGGTTTGTCACGATAGATCTAAAGGACGCATACTTCCATATATCCATCCTTTCTCTACATCGGAAGTTCCTGAGGTTCACTTTCAGAAGCAATGTGTTCAAGTATTGGTTTCATTTTGCCTAGCTCTATCCCCCGCACCTTCACGAAGTGCATGGATGCTGCACTTGCTCCTCTGAGACTACAGGGCATTCTCGTGCTCAATTATATGGACGAATTAGCTCAGTCACTCGAGACGGTGGTTCGTCATCGAGATGTTGTTCTAGCCCACACAAGGTCCTGGGGACTGTTATCCCCCCTTCAGAAAACTAGGGGGATAGTTTTTTCTCTATGGGGACTTTTATTTTGACGGGTTTTTCTTTCTCCGGCGTGTTCGCGGGAGATGCAAAGACGTCTGGGAAGAAGAAGAGTGAGCGGTGTTACGAGGCAGACACGCCAAAAATTTTTGTCAGCTGTTTATTTAGTCATCGCAAGTCATCACAAGTCATCGCAAGTCATCGCAAGTCATCAAAAGTCATTGCAAGTCATCACATCAAAGTTGTCATTGCCACAGACTGGTACAACAGTTCGATACACACACACACACACACACACACACACACGAACATTTCACTGATATAGAGTGAACTGAACTGAGTGTTTGAATGAAGGGTTTCAACTGTCAATTTGAACTGTGTTTGTGATAACTGAGTTGAATGGAAACTGAATCATAAATTGATTCATAAGAATCGTTTAAGTTAAGGTTATCCACATATTCGAAGTGAATCATTTGGATGAAATTAGTTATTTGTAGTGAATCATTTGGATTGAACTATAAGAGTCATCAACATCCAGTGTTGTTTGTAAATCAGTTTGTGCCCTAATACTGAAATTCATTTCTGGGAAACACTTCTGAGGTGTTAAAAGAGGTTTGTTTTGAAAGTGTTAACCATTCGAAGGTCTTTCAAGAAAAAAATTAATCTCAAAACTGTTTATTTATTTATTTGTTGTTACTTTTTGTTATTTTATTCTATTGAAATAGATCCTTCAAGGAGAAACACAGTTTCCTAAGGGAAGAAAAATAAATTAGTAATTGTTAAAACTAAGACATTTGACAGCAATTTTTTTTTTTTTAAACTTACCTTGGGGTAGGGGCATCTCACATACTCTATTAGGATTAGGTGGGTGGGGATGTGAATTTGAGTTTATTTTCCATCACATGCACTTCAGGAAGCCACCGTATCGACATACTTACCTGAAGCCTGCACTACCTATTCCTGTAGTATATCATAAAATAGTGTAAGGTAAAACATATACACATAGCATGCATATTGAAGCTCAAAGCACTGGATTGGGGACTAAGATCCTTTTGCTTTTTAAGTCTTCCAGGGTAACATTTTAATTTCCCCTACGAGGCGAGACTTACAGTCCCGTTACATATGTTTCTCGGGGTAGTTTGGGATACGACTAAGATGCAGTCACTGGCTATATGGAAGAAACCTTGGTTCCTGCCCCAAGGCCCGGTGCTGGGAGCGCCGTGTCATTGCGTCTTGAGAGGATCTGTTTGAGTTCTAGAGAGGGTCCGCCAGGACAGGGTCAGTCTACTCTTGGTAGCCCCGTTCTGGCCGGCCCAAGTATGGTTTTCAGACCTCATAGTGCTACTAGCAGGCCCTACATGACAGATTTCAGTCAGGAGGGACCTTCTGTCGCAAGCCAGGGGCTTAATACGTCACCCCCGGCCAGAGCTGTGGAAGCTATGGATCTGGCCCCTAAGAGGGGCCTGCTCCTAGGGTTTGGTCTCTCAACTGAGGTTGTTGAGACCATTCTAAACTCTAGATCTTCCTCCACAAGGAAACTATACACCTTAAAGTGGAGAGTATTCCCTTTATGTTGCAGAGAGAATTAGTTGGATCCAGTGAACTGCCCAGTGGCTTTAGTGCTGGTGATCATTTAAAATCTTTCTCTGGGGGTCTTTCCCCATCCACACGTAAGGTTTACGTGGTGGCCATAGCTGCCTTCCACACACTGTTAAGCGGTAGACGACTGGGAAGACACAACGTAGTTGTTTGTTTCCTTTCTGGTGCTCTTAGGATGAGGTCTGCGGCTCATACCAGGGTTCCAACTTGGGACCTGGCTGTGATTCCAAAAGGGTTATCCCTGGCAGCCTTCGAACCCAACGAGTCTGTGTCAGAGAAGGTCCTTACATTAAATGTGGCTTTCCTTGTTGGCAATAACGGGACTGTCTGGACTGTTTGCCCCGGTTCGTCTCTCCTCCCTGTTTGGAGTTCACTCCTGGGAGAGCTAAAGCCATTCTCTAACCTAGACCATGTTAGGTGATGACTAATGTGGCACGGTCCTGTTCTACAGGCCTTACATCCTCCACCGCATGTGTTGGCAGATTGTCTGTTTCCGGAAGATTCGACACACATCCTTTTCACAGACCCGAAGCCAAAGAGAGAAGATCAGAATGGGTGTGGGTTGTGAGACAGGGTTTTTTAAACCTGCAACAAAACTAATTTAAATCATCAGCCAGTTTTTGCAGACTATTGATATGAGGAGTATTGCATCCTCGAAAGCTTTATTGTTGGGGTTTTCCCTACAAGAGGTCTGTGGTGCTGCGGTGTGCCTCCCCACACACTTTACTCGAGAACCCAGGGTGGAAGGAAAATCCAGACTGTAGACTCTCAGATTTCTCATCCTGAGTTGTGCCCAGACAGGTTTCACACCAGGGCAGGCTTTAGTCAGTGGGGCGCAGTGGGCATTCTGTTCCCCAAAGTGTTATCATTCGATGCAGCGTGAATTCCCTCAAAAGGAACCGCTTCAGGTAACGAATGTTACGAGATGCTACGTTCCTTTGCCACACCCCCCTGAATGCCTGAGAGCGACTTGCTTTAGCCTATCAGAAGCTGGCGCTGTTGTGTGCCTGGTTACGTTTGTAGCCTCTCTGGTATGTTGTCACACGCTACGTCATGACTCAATGCAAATCAGGATTGGACTAGTTTCACACATGCTTCAGACGCTGTCACACTCTACATCACAACGCAATGCCAATAGGCCTTTATCGCATCACAATAGAAAGCCGTAAGTAGCCGCCAAAAATTGCTGAAGCAGTGTACTGCGTCTTCCGATTATTGCATTCAACATGGCTGCCTGCTATCGCTGGACTACTTCGCTCTCGCTTCTCCCAAAAGTTGGTCAAGACGATGTGGTGCGACTCGTGAATGAACACTTTAAGGTAAAATATTCCAAGCTGGAGAAAGAACACGAGTTCTTCTACGAGTAAGTGGCTTGAATTCTGTTGAAGAGTTATCGCTGATTGCTAGCTTGTTATTTTTAATATGCTAATCGACAGCTTGTTAGATAGGTTCAAATACTGTCACAGTTCTTAGATCAACTGTCTTACTCATGTCTTGTGTGTGTGTTGTTCGTTCTATTGTTTCGCGTGGGCGTTACCGCTGACTGCTGATTCCCTCATCACCGGCAGCTGCATCGCATCTAGCCAGCCTATTTAATGCCTTGTTTTTCATCTAATGTTTGTCAGATCGTTGTTGAAGCTTCCTGGTGTCACTGCCTGTTCCCTGTTCTCCTCGTGTGTTCCCGTTTCTCTGGACTCTGGTTCTCTTCCATCATGGACTCACCACTCGGATACTCCATTCATCATTCCCCGGATATTGCCCATTTCAGTCCCTCCGTCACCGCTCTCCTGCTGTCTGCTGTCTGCTGTCTGCTGTCTGCGATCTGCTGTCTGCTGTCGGCTGTGCTACATTCTGAGTCAACTATTGTTCTAATAAAGAGCCTTTTACTTGCATTTGCTTCCGTCTTTACTTTACGTGACAGAACGATCTGACCAAGTCATGGAAGCAGCAAGTTCCGCCTCACTGACTGAATTCATCAATCACAGTCTCTCTCACAGCAGGAAAGTATCACCAGTACGGAGAGCACTGTGCAAGCGCTCGTGACGCAGGTGTCCGAGCTCACCCAACAGGTCCGTGCTCACTCTGCTCACGGGTCGAGCAGCATTATGGTGAACGGCGGTGTGGGAGAATCAAGACCCATGCGCTGCTCGTTCCAGGCACTCTCCACTGAGATGAGGAGAGTTTTCGACCGTGCGGTGGTGGGCAAGGAAGCTGCCAGACTGCTTGTGGACCTCAGGCAAGGTGATCGTTCTGTTGCCGAATACTCTATTGAGTTCCGCACATTGGCGGCAGAGTGCAAGTGGAACGAGGAGGCGCAGTGGTATATGTTCCTGCATGGGCTGGCTGACCGTGTTCAAAAAGAGATATACATCCTGGACCTTCCCCAGAATCTCAACGGACTTATTGATCTGGCTCTACGAGTGGATGCTCGCCTCAACCGCATGCAGCGGTACACTCGCCCTATCCACACCTCCGGAGGCGCAGAGGGTCGATGGGCCAGTGAGGAGAACACGGTCGGCCCCGTCATCGATCACGAGCCCATGCAGGTGGGGAGAGCTCGGCTTTCCCGGGAGGAGAGAGAGAGGCGGAGATCCCGAGGACTTTGTCTTTACTGTGGGGGCACGGGACATTTCTTACACTTGTGTCCAGTAAAAGACCAAGCCCGGTAGTAATGAAGAGGCTACTATCGGGTGGGATCTCCGCCGAGAAGTCCTCACCATCAACTCTCCTTCCGGTAAGACTGAGATGGGCCAACCACACTCACACCTGCCAAGCCTTACTGGACTCCGGAGCCGAAGGTAACTTCATGGACCTTCACTTTGCTCACAAGTTTCATCTCCCCATCATACCACTCACCCGTCAGATCTCTGTTAATGCTCTCAATGGACAGGTACTCCCCAGTATTTCTCTTACTACCAGTCCCATAACCCTCATCACGTCAGGCAACCACACAGAGATCATCACGTTCCTCCTCATGGACTCCCCATTAGCACCCGTAGTTTTGGGCCACCCTTGGCTGGTGCGACACAATCCTAGAGTGGATTGGGGCCTGAACTCCATCTCTACATGGAGCGAACGTTGTTATGAGTCCTGTCTTGTGTCTGCTTGTCTGTCTGTGTCTGGTTCTGTGTTTCAGGAGAAGGCAGCGGATTTATCAAACGTGCCCGTGGAGTACCTTGATCTGAAGGATGTGTTAAGTAAGTCCTGTGCTGCTTCTCTTCCTCCGCATCGTCCCTATGACTGTGCCATAGATTTGCTGCCAGGTAAGTCTCCGCCTAAAGGCAAACTTTACTCTCTTTCTGTTCCTGAGAGGGAGGCCATGGAGAAATATATTTCTCAAAATAACCTGATGGTTTCAGGCAGCAGCATCGGCATCTAGTCCACCTGCGGAGTCGCGGGTGTAGTTGTGATCTTTGGCGGGTTCTTGATCCTCCGCAACTGTAACGTTAGGCTGTTCATCCGCTTCCTCTATAGCAGAGTCGCTGTCCTGAAACTCTTCAACTACTCCAAAACGCGCATTAACCCGATCGAAAACTGACTGGCGAATTACACGAGTCTCCCCCCAGCTGTTCCACGAAAATCGGCTTGGTGTAGTACTGGATTTTAGTCTCTTCCGCCCACTTTTCGAACCGCATCCTTGTCAAAGTGCAAGCTGCACACAAACGTACTACCCCGACTTATATGGAACAAAGGACCTTCGTCCCTCCTTATCAATCTCACCCAAGCCTTGCAGAGGTGTTCATCCTTTGGGAAGTCATGGAAGCTAAGGTATGACTGCCTTTGTTTTGATGTTGAGCAGCCCGGCACACTGCAATAGCACCGGCGAGAGGAGGCAGCCATAGTTTCTCTGGTAACTAAGTAACCACCGGAAGTGCGAGTACACTGTTTGGCAATTTCGAACGTTCCGAAACCAGGAAATGACTATCAGAATAGAACTAGTTTCACACGTGCTTCAGATGCTGTCATGCTGGATGAATTCCCCAAAGTGTCTCATTCTATGCAGCATCTCGTTCCCTTCTCAGGGAACAACGGTTATATTTATAACCTGAGATGTTTTTACAGAGGCATGTTCTTCATCACCATGAGCTATTGGTCTGGCAACATACAGTTGATTCTATCTCTCAGGCATTTCTTATTCACATCTCTTCAACATTAGAAGGATAATGCTACTTGGTCAGGTATTGTGCTTGCACACGCATTATCAAGGAGATACCATCCTTCCATGAGTGCAAACTGCAATCTGTAATACAACAGTGTCAAGTGTGGTCATACAAGCGTGTAACAATATTGGAGACAGGTTATGAATACTGTTTTAGAAGGCTTTAAATTAAAAGTGCTAGCTTTATTCCAGCAATATTTTGAAAGGATAAGTGGAGGATGGAGTTTGGTTGCCGTCTTACTAGCAATAGGCTTGGGTAAGTTCAAAATATATCTTGCTACCACAAAACTGAAAACATGCATCATGGTGTCTTCTGTATTTAAGTGTTCAGAATTGCCTACTGCCTGTTTTGAAACCTCTCTGCAAGTCCACAAGCATCATGAGTCCAAATGTATCAACATGACAGAGTGTATACCAGCATCACAGATCACCATTTTTTTTTCTGTCTTTTTTTTCTCATCCTGGAAGAATGGAGCTGTTGGCTAGATCAGTGGTTCCCAAACCTGTCCTGAAGGCACCCCAACACTGCATGTTTTCTTTGTCTCCCTAATCAAACACACCTGATTCAACTCATCAGCTCATTATCACATGGGTTAATGGGTTAACCTCATTCAAATGTAATGTGACTCCGCCCACGGAGAGCGCGCGCTATTCAAACGCAAATGATTGAGGCAATCCACGCAAACCTGTGAACGCCCCCATATCAGCTCGAGAAAACACAAGTTTATTCAGATCATTACTTGTTTACACCGTCTCACAGCGCTGTGAGGAATAATAATAATGGAAAATGTACCTCAGAAGTGCGGGTATATCGAGGAGCCAGCTGAGGAATACTGTAGTAAGTTTTTTTTTCCTTCTCACGTGAATCGGGTTTCTGTTTATGAATGAATGAACGGCAGAGATGCGCGCTGTTTACCACAGCTCGCAAAAAGACAGTTTAAATTTAAATCGCGTGTGTGAATGAATGATGATGTTTTAGCAAACTGTATTGCTATACTGAGATGAGTTAAAATCGAAATGTAGGCTATTTGTATAAGCAACGTATTAAACTGCAAATTAACATTTATATGCCCTAATATTTCATAAAAACAACGTTACAGTCAGGCGAAATATGAAAGACAACATTTTGTTGACTAGATTTGGGTACAGTTTTTACTGTAGAATATACTGCCACATCAAATAAGCTTTTGTTTAGCAATTTCTATATATATAAAATACTATTTTTGTCAAAAATAAAGTCATCAACTAAGATGTTAGCTGTTCCAATGTTGGCTATATTAAAACTAATGAATACATAGATAAAATGTAGGCCTATAATCATTTTTTTTTTTACAAAGAAAGAGTACACTTGAAATATTGTTGAAATTGTAATTATTGTTGTAATTGTAACCTTTTTAATAAAATAGAAAAACATATTTACAAGACAGATGTAAGCAAAATCTTAAATGGTCAATATAAGTCTTCTTCTAAATATATCTTTTGTCCTTGCATTGTGGCTCAGTCAGTGTCACACCTGAATGAATGGCTAATTATGCAGAGTGGGTGGGACATTGTATTTTCAGGTGTAAACCACTCCTCGTTCACGCCCCCCTCGCATATTGGCTTTCCAAGCAAAACCTGTTTTACATCAATTTAATTCAATGTATTGTTTTATGTGAACGATAAAGGAAGACTATTTTCACATAATTTTGAAGCCAGAACTAAAAGCGACAACATCCATTAGTCAAAAGTCTTATTGACATATATTTATTATGAGTTTTGTGGTCTTATTTCAGCAACTTTCATTTTTATTTTTTTCAATAACCACGCATAAACATTATTCTCTTAAAAATTCAAAAATATACATGCATGGTGATCACATATTTTGGTAGCCCTGTTTGTGCTATATAGAGTGGATTTACACCTTTGCCATTAACATGTTTATAAATAACTGAAAAAAGCACAAATGTCAGAGCATGTCAGAACACCTCCAGGGCCCAGAAAACTGCTCAGACTCCAGAGGGTTAACAGTGTTCTAAACTTAAATTGAAGTCAATGAAACTGTCATCAGGAAATTATCACTGGTGTATGTTACTTTTGATAATGCATTTAGCATAGAAATATGATTAATGTATAAGTTTGTGGGTCTGCATGTAGTTACATATAATCTGTGAGAGCATTATATTGTTGTGTCATTGGATAATTTAATTGCAGGTTGAAACATATAATGAGTCATAAGAAGATGAGTCTGTTCATATTTTATTTTATTATTTCACATAATGTCTCTGAAACTTTTTTTTTTTTATGTGACCTGAAATATTCATACATAAATATACATAAATATACATAGAAATTAAACACACCTGTGCTACAGAAGGCCAGAGTTTACACAGATGAAAAACAATTGCCATAATGAGAACAACATTGTCTCATAAATGGCATCAACCCATGAATAATTGCAATAACTACCTTGTTTGCTTTATAATAATAATAATAATAATAATAATTAAAATAAAATGTTAACATGAAAATCGTTCAGGCTGTGGATCTTAAAGGGATACTTCACCTCTGGAAAGATGAATGTGTATTTAAAATAGTTCATTTATGTAGAATAAATGTGAAATTATTTTTGAATTTGGAGCTTTCTAGACTGAGAAAAGCCAGAAAATGTATTTTTGGCTTATGTGGATGAAAGACAACAACTCCCAGAATGCACTTGCTTCGCTGCCCTAGGAGGCCACTCCCAAGCCACGCCTACCGGTAAGAGAGCGCAGTTGAAAACAACAAGGCTAGGCTACTAGTGAGACTCCGTGACGAGTTTGCCCGGCTGGGATTTCGAGATCGCCCAAAATGTCCGGGATTCGGCTTTTGCGTTCTACAGTCGCCATTCATTATGTTTACTGTGGCGAGCAGGACGAGGCTGAGGGGCGCGGGAGAACGGCGCGAGGTCGGTGGCGTGATTACTGAGACGCACAGGTCTCGTATCTCTCACGGAGGAGCGGGAATTTTCTTAGCAATGTTAAAACGCACATCAACCGATCACTTGTTTAGCGTTCATGTAAACACTACATTCAGATTCACCAATCGAAATGAATTCAGTTAGATTGAAACTGCAGCCGCCTCCTGTTCCTCCATAGCCCTCAGCTGCTCGTCGCTATATTGTGGCTCATAAAGGTAGCCACGAACATCCGTTTCTACCATAACTTCTTCAAAATCCCAATCCTCTATATTGCATCCGTCTGCGTATTCAGTACCTTCGTCCATGTTTTCTGCAGGTTTCTGCCGGTGAAATCAAACGCACTGGCACTGATCTGTGATAGGTCTGTTAGCGCATTAGGTCCAACCCCCTATGGGCGGGTTTGAAAGGGTGGGAACTAGTGCTTGTAGTCTCAACAGAAATCCCCCCCTCTTACACTTCCTCCGACAATGATGCAAAATGACGATTTTTGCGTCATTGTGGGAGGAAGTGTAAGAGGTAAATACGGATTTCTCCCGTCTCAGGGGAAAATGAGAGAGTGTTGCACGACCATTCAATAGTATGACTGGGTTTCTAACAATGCAAAGCTTAATGCAAATGGGTGGAGTGTTCCTTTAAGGACAGCTGTGAAAAGTGAATAAAGTATATGATAAAACGTACTCGGTTACTAACGTAACCTCGGTTCTCTCTAGAGAGGGAACGAGTACTGCGTAATATCTTACGCTATGGGGAAATCTCTTTTCCGCGAGATACTGAAGCCAAAAATGATCCTTAATTTTGGAATAATGTAAAACGCGTTGCGGCAGCATGCAGACACAGGCGAAACAGCTCGCGCGCCTATTAGCTGCTCTGCGGAAACTGCAGCAGCCTATCGAAAGGCCCCGTCGTGACGTCAGCTCCAATGAGGGCGCTTCGCTTCGCGCCCACTGTGTCACGTCCCGCCGAAACGGGCGTGGCCTTGAGCCATAAATGTAGCTCGAGAGGCTGGTATAACTGGTTTTCATCACCGGAGCGAACCAGAGCGTGTTGCAGGCACGGCAAGATACGCAGTACTCGTTCCCTCTCTAGAGAGAACCGAGGTTACGTTAGTAACCGAGTACGTTCTCTTACGAGAGGTTCTCTCGTACTGCATAATATCTTACGCTATGGGGAACACAGTGTAAAACGCCATGCGTGCTGAGATCCAGTACCAAAGTCCCAAGGGCAGGTGCCCGGGGCCCATATAGCACATGATCATCATGGGACTCACAGAGAGTCCAGGAAGAGGGGCTAGAATAGCATCATTCCTATAATAAATAGCATCCTATAAGGAGCAATTATATCAATAGTGTTTCACACACAGCCAGGGCGAAACTCGGCCTAGTCTGGCGAATATTATGGGTCTTACACACTGCCCATAGAGCTGCACGATCGATCAGCGAGCGTTGCTCAAGCAGTTTCAGTATTCTGGGCCGAAAACATCGGGGCAGACAATACCGATTTAACAGACCGAAAGCAGCTTAACCTGTAAAGCGGGAACCTCTAGGTTATAAAACCTTATAAATGTAGACGGGGAGGCCCAGCCTGCCGCCATACATATATCTTGTAAGGCAATCCCACTAGACCAAGTCCACGATGAGGCCATGCCTCTTGTGGAGTGCGCTCTAACACCTAACGGGCACTGCAGGCCCTTAGAGGCGTAAGCCAGCGCTATAGCATCGACTATCCATCTGGATAGGCTCTGTTTCGACACGGCTAGTCCCTTAGAACGTCCGTAGAATGAGATAAAAAACGGCTCTGTCTGTCTGAAGACAGATGAGCGAGACACATAAGCCCTTAATGCCCTGACCGGGCAAAGGAGGCTGGCGTCCTTCTCCTCGTTAGAGACCGGCAGGGCTGACAGGGAAATCACCTGAGACCTGTGTGTTGAGTGATTTAGGAACGTACACGTGCCTCGGTTTGAGTATGACCTTCGAGTCATTTGGCCCAAACTCCATACATGTCGCGCTCACTGAAAGCGCTTGCAAGTCCCCAATACGCTTCACTGAAGCGAGAGCCAGAAGAAATACTGTCTTGAAAGACAAGTGTTTGATATCCACTGATTGGATTGGCTTGAATGGGGCACCTTTCATGGCCTCCAAGACCGTGGAAAGGTCCCATATGGGAACTGAGGGAGGTCTGGGAGGGTTTAGCCTCTTAGCTCCTCTAAGGAAGCGAATGACCAGATCGTTCCTTCTAAGTGACTGGCCAAGCGTTGGTTTAGTAAACGCTGCTATAGCCACCACGTAAACTTTGAGCGTGGATGGGGTCCTGCCCTTGTCCAGTAGCTCTTGTAGGAAGGAAAGAACCTCCGTCACCCCACAATCTGGGGGTGATATGCCACGGGCTGTGCACCAGCCAGAGAACACAGACCATTTCGAGGAATAGAGCCGTCTTGTAGAGGGGGCTCTAGCCTGCGTGATCGTGTTTAGCACTCCCTCCGGGAGGCTAGCGGGTACCCGTTGATGGCCCACACACGTAGGGACCAAAGCTCCGGGCGAGGATGCCAGATCGAGCCCCTGGCTTGAGAGAGGAGGTCCCTCCTCACTGGTATCGGCCATGGGGCAGTGCTTGCCAGCTGCATCAGAACTGGGAACCAGGCCTGGTTCTTCCAGAACGGAGCTACTAGTAGCACCGAGCATCCGTTTTCCCTGATCCGCTCTAATACCTGAGGTAGGAGCGCGACGGGGGGAAAAGCATAGAGCGGGCAGCGGGGCCAGACGTGGGCCAGCGCGTCCATGCTCTTGGAGAAAAACTTCGGACAGTGAGCGTTTTCTTGAGACGCAAACAGGTCTACTTCCGCTCTGCCGAATGTCTCCCACAGCAGCAGGACTGTCTGTGGGTGTAAGGACCATTCTCCTGCCGGAACATTGTTCCTGGACAGTCTGTCTGGTCCCGCGTTCAGGTGGCCGGGCACGTGCGCTGCTCTCAGCGAGCGCAAATTGCGCTGAGCCCAGACCAGGAGGCGTTCCGTCAGCCTGTAAAGGTTTCGGGACCTGATACCTCCCTGGCTATTTATATAGGCCACCACTGACATGTTGTCCGAACGGACCAAGACGTGGTGTCCTGTTATCTGGGGACAAAAGCGCCTCAGCGCGTTGTCGACTGCTATCATTTCCAAGCAGTTTATGTGTAGAAGCTTTTCCCGCTCTGACCACTGGCCAAAGAACGGTCTGCCCTCGAGCAGCGCTCCCCATCCCGAGGTGGAGGCGTCCGTGGACACCACCTTCACACTCGAGGAAGTCCCCAGGCTTACACCTGACTGGTACCAGTCGATCGCTTTCCAAGGTTTCAGGGCTGAAATGCATTTCTGATTGACCTTGAGGCGAAAAAGACCGGAGGTCCACGCTCGGCGCGGCACTCGCGCTTTTAACCAGAACTGCAGTGGGCGCATGCGAAGCAGACCCAGCTGGAGTACTGATGATGTTGAGGCCATGAGACCCAGCATCCTTTGAAACTTTCTGAGCGGGACTATAGCGCCGCAGCGGAAGGTTTCCGTCATGCGCTGAATGTCCAGTGTGCGCTGTGGCAATAGCTGAGCTGTCATAGACAGCGAGTCCAGTTCTGTGCCCAGAAAAGATATTCTCTGACTGGGAGACAGTGAACTCTTCGCCCAATTGACTTTGAGACCCAAGTTCTCGAGATGTTCGAGTAACATGGTCCTGTGTTCTATGAGCTCTGAGCGAGTCTGAGCTAGAACCAGCCAATCGTCCAAATAGTTCAAAACTCGCATTCCCCAAAGTTTCAGGGGAGCGAGGGCCGCGTCAATGCACATCGTGAATGTACGAGGTGCTAGGGACAGGCCAAACGGTAGGACTGTGTATTGATATGCCTGGCCCTCGAAGGCGAATCTCAAAAATCGCCTGTGCCGTGACGCTATTTGTATTTGAAAATACGCGTACTTCAGATCTATTGACACAAACCAGTCCCCTTGGCGAATTTGCGAGAGGATTTTCCTGGTCGTGAGCATTTTGAACCGGCGCTTTGCAAGCGCTTTGTTCAGCTGTCTTAGATCTAGAATGGGTCTGAGACCCCCGTCTTTCTTCGGTACCAGAAAATATCTGCTGTACAAACCCCCTTCGCTCTGAGCTTGAGATAACGGCTCTATGGTCCCTTTGCTCAACAGTTTCGCAATCTCGGCTCGAAGTAGATGTGCTACTTCCTTTTCCACCGTGGTTTCGATTCACGCCGCGCGACTGCGGGGGCGTCGAGCGAACTGTAGCGAATAGCCTCTTTCTATAATGTTCAGCACCCATTCTGATACCCCGGGGAGCTTTGCCCATGCATTCGCACGAATAGCTAGGGGTTGAATGAGATCTGGGCTCTGGCCGCGACATAGTGGCGGCCGTAGAGCTTCGGTATGCTGTAACATAGACACCGCATTTGCAGCGTTTGAGGCGGGGGGCGCGCTGATCACAGCGGGCAGCCTGTCCGCGCTCGACTCTCCTTGGGCGGATAGCTGAGGGAGAACGAGCGGGGGGGACCCCGTGGGGCTTGTCATGTCTGTGAGTGAATGTGGGCGTATAACCATGGGCACATTTACTGCACTGAAAACACCGTCGGCCTGAGCTGACTGTATGTGTGTTGGTTTTGTTTTTACAGAAACCGAAAGACATGCAGTGTGTAGTGTTTGTGGGCACTGGGTCGTGGGCACGTTCACTACATTTAATGCACAACCGACATGAGTCAATTTTATGTGCGTGAGCCCAGTGGGGCGGGCTGTGTCTGTGTGTAGGAATGGGCACTGGGCATTTTTACTACACTCATAACACCATCGGCCGTGGCCGGAATACCAGGAAAAACACTCTTTGAGAGATTCATCTGGGTCGCCGTAAAAACGGCGTTTGTGTGCAGGCAAGCGGGCCGTGGTACTGGCTTGTTTACTGCATAATACACTGGAACAGTCGCATTTTCTGGAACTGTCTCGAGTCTCGGGCCTGTCGACGCTGTGAAGCGGCGGCGGTGGGCGGAGGCTGCGGCTGGGAGCTTCAAGCAGACGGCTGTTTAGAGCGGCCTGTTGCAGAGCTAGCGCGCTTCGGCAGGAAATGCTTCATGGCTTGTGACGTTTTCTGCACCTCAGCGAATCTGTCCGCGAAATTTTGACGGAAGATCCAAAGAGACCGGCAGGAGAGATGGGGGCGTCGAGGAACGCAGCGCGCTCCGAGTCAGGCATCTCAGAGAGCGTCAACCATAAGTGTCTCTCAGCAACGGTGAGAGAGGCCATGTTCCGCCCTATGGCCTGTGCAGTGGATTTAGTGGCGTGGAGTGCAAGATCCGAAAGCGCTTCTTAAATCCGGCACGCTGATAGCTTCCGGCCCGTCCTCATCCAGCTTTCGGAGAAGGTTGGCTTGGAAGATCTGCAATGTAGCCATTGTGTGCAACGCAGATGCAGCCTGTCCAGCGGCGGTGTAAGCGCGGCTGTGCATGGCTGAAGTAGTGCGGCAGGCTTTAGACGGAAGAGGACGGGCAAAGATGGGCAGCTACAGCTTCTTCCACCAGAGGAAGAGAATGGTATCCTCTGTTTTTAGCATCGTCCACCACGGAGAATGCTGCTGAGGCAGAGGTACGCACCCTGGCTGAGAAGGGGGCACACCAGGATTTCGCGAGTTAGTAGTAGTAGTAGCCTTTATTGTCACTTAGTCACAAGTACCAGTGAAATTAGCCATCAACATGTCCATACATACATACATACATACAATATGACAAGGGGGTAGACAGGACAGGAAGACAGAGCATTGAGGAAGAGAATACAGCATAACATGAGGAGAGGTGAGGAGAAAAAAAAGGCAACCCCCAGACTATGCTCCTGTAAGGAGTACAGTTTGGGAACAGTAAAAAAACACCTCAGCAACATTAGCACATAATCAGTACACAACATGAACACACAAGACTTGCAACAGGGGAGGGGAGTGGGGGATGGAGGTAACCCAGCACAGGCAAGCAGCCATCCGGTCCTGCAGCCATTCTCGGCGCTGGTCACAGACCCGCCTGTCAGACTGGTGGTACAAAGCGTAGAAGGCGAGGGATGGGGGTTGGGGGGTGATTGCATATCTGTATATATGTAAGAGTTTGTGTATGTGTAGGCCTGGAGAGTCGCTACGCCTGGCATCCTAATCTAGGTGCCTCAGTCCGCAGGATGTCATAGCGATACACAGCAGTTGCCATGGAGTCAACCTTGATCAGGTCCCAGACAGAGTCAACAATCAGCAAGTGTCAGTGGGGAGTGGGGGAAGGAACGCAAGAGCATCTCGCTGCAGTGCTCTTCCGGGGAGTTGTTGTTCCAGCAGCAGCCTCGGCCAAGGCCAGTGCTGGTTGAGGGGGGCCGAAAGCAGATAAGATTGGGGTTGTTTGGTCGAGTAGCCGCATTCCAATTTACACAGCTCCTGGTCCATTTTGGTCTCCGAAATGATCCATTTGCCTTTGCAAAGCTGTGAGCTTCTCCATGATGTTATCCATATTGTGGTTCATAGTCACAGTCTGAGTGCTGACAGCTCTGCCCACTGCTTCAATCATGACGGGCAGCCTTGTGGGGTTTTGGACAGCTGTCACCGTCTTCTTAATTCCTCGATAAGCCAGGGCAATGCCTAATCCAAACAGCAGAAAACCTGTTATCATGGTTCCGAATAGGTAGATATCTTCAACGTCCTCCACGGAAAGAGCCGCCAGACACACGACCCGCCACCTCTCCCACGCGTCCATCGTGTAGCCAGCTGCGAACGTTCCGGCAGGGCAGTCAGGTTCCCCCGAACCCAAGCTTCTCGTCGAGAAGATGGTGTCAATTGCGTTGAGAGACCAGTTGATCAAATCCATAATTTCTTAGTTTGGAGAGCAGTGCGGCGAGAGTCTCTCAAAGTACAAGACAGTAGACTAGACGAGACGAGAGGAGCAAAGCAGGGGAGATAAGGGAGAGGAGGGGAAGAAAAATGCGACCGCCTTCGTTGAGAGCCAAAGAAGAAGATTCTTCATGAAGCTCAGGAAGAAACGGCGCGGGTCTAGAAGGTGGCGAAACGCAATCTCCTAGCAGGAAACAACCATCCAGCCGGTTGTGCGCAGGTTCCGCGGGCGTCGACCACTCGAGGCCGAGGCTCTGCACGGCCTGTGTGAGCAGTCGCGTTAGCTCCGCTTCAATGCTCGCTCTTTTCCCGGAAGACTCGCGAGCAGAGGGGGCGAGATCCACAGAGCTCGACCAATCCTCACTTTCTGACGCCAGGATAGAGCAGCTGTCCTCCTCTACAATCGGCACTTCTTCAGTGTCATCCACAACGGAAGCAGCGGCAGACGGCGGCCGTTGTCCGGGAGTGATAGACTCAGGTGAAGCGGGCGGTGAAGCTGGCGGGCGAACCGGCGAGCTTGTAACGGTTGGAGGAGGCTCCGGGACCCGCTGAGCACGGCGCTTTTGACGGCGCGGTACCGCAGCGGGCGGGAGTGCAGTCTCGTGGAAGAATGCCAGGCGAGTCCTCAGAGTCGCCATAGGCAGTAGCTCGCAGTGAGGGCATCCGCCGTCAGCGAGAGCGAGAGCTGCATGTCCTTCACCCAGGCAGGAAACGCAGATGACATGGCGGTCCCCGTCGCTGAGTGGGGCTCGGCACGAGCCACAGAAGGTGCGAGACATCTTAAGAAAGACGCTCCAGGTCTTTTAGAGAGAGAGAGTGTGTGTCGTGGCGGCGAACACACACTAGTATTGTAAAGGATATAGTGCGCCGGATAGCGCAGCAGGAACGGCAGCAGAAGGCGGCTCGGCCAGCGGCTTCGATGCAAGGCTCGTCCCGCTGAAAGGCTTTTTCGACGGCGCGGCTTCTTCTCTCTGGATCCAGCGATGCGTGAGCTCTGCTGAAGAGATGAAAAACAGTTATACCAGCCTCTCGAGCTACATTTATAGCCCAAGGCCACGCCCTTTTCGGCGGGACGTGACGCAGTGGGCGCGAAGCGCCCTCATTGAAGCTGAAGTCACGACGGGGCCTTTCGATAGGCTGCTGCAGTTGCCGCAGAGCAGCTAATAGGCGCGCGAGCTGTTTCACCTATGTCTGCATGCTGCCGCTACGCGTTTTACATTATTCCAAAATTAAGGATAATTTTTGGCTTCAGTATCTCGCGGAAAAGAGATTTCCCCATAGCGTAAGATATTACACAGTACGAGAGAACCTCTCGTAAGAGAACCAAGTTCATTTTCAGGCTTCTAAGTAGTGTTTTAAAGTATATCATTATATATATTATTAAGATATGTTGCTTACAAGTAAATAATTGTTAGTTGATTATTAAATTGTCTGCCATGACTATGTTAAAAGACAGGGGTTTATATTTTTTTAATTGAGATGGCAGATGTGTATGATGAACAAAATATCAACACAGCTTTTTGAGCAAGGAGTCAAGATTATGATGGTTAGTATGGTCAATGCAAAAAATTATTTAAAAAATATAAATATTATTTATTTATTCATTCTGAGTATGTTTTGCAAGGAAATATTATTATTATTAAAGCATGCATAGAAGTCAGAGAGTGTTTGGGGCTTGATTTACCCTTGAAGAGGAGACAGGTGAAAGGTGATCTTTCACTATATCAGACCGTATGGTGTTTACACCACAGGCCAGTGATATATGGCCTCCATTGATAGGCCACACTGGGTAATTAACAAATTATGTTCCAGCTAACAAAGAGTACACATGACGGGCGATGTATGGCTTTCAGAAGACCCCACAGCAAAGACCACCAGAGGAGCAGCTTTAATGTGGTGTGATGAATGAACTAACTCCAACACTGCGCAGGTGGATGCACGCATACACGCGCACACACACACACACACACACACACACACACACACACACACACACACACACATATACTTTGCAGTATTTTTCATCCTGCACAGGGAGTTGTACAGCTGCAAGGTGAAAGATGGCAAAGCAGAGGGCAATTATCCTCCAGACAAATGGCCCAAAGGCAGGAGGCCTGACAATTAGTCCCAAAGAGGTCCAGCTCACTCCAACTCAAGAGTGTCTAGAACTGATGCAGAACTCTGTATTTAATCATCTGTTCCCCTTCTTCTGAATTCAGTCATTCAGTGGGCTCTAGAACAGTACCTGATGATTCCATTGATCAGGAAGTTATCAGGAAGCATTTTGCCATAAGGTAAACAGCACGGATTTAAAATGCAACCTCAGTCAATGGTATGAAATACCCCTTGATTAAATCTGAGCAGAGCGGATAAATTATTTCACTTGAAATCATAGACCACACATATTTGCAAATACCAAAAACTAGGTTGATTATTTTTTTGAATATTATATTAATTGCTGACCCTTTTGATTAAATAAATAAATAAATAATAATTCAAAATAGTATATCCACAATTCATTATATGGTCCATAGAAGATTAAGTCAAACTGACAATTATCAGTTAGTTTGAAGACCTTACCTTGTCTCTGTCACAACACTGAGGATGAAGACAGGGTTTACACAAGGTTTAATCCACAAGCAGGTGATAGAACGTGTGTGTAATGCACACACAAACATCAACGGACAGAAACAGAGTGAACAGAGAGAAACTAAAGACATGGTGGTGAGTGACAAACTAAATGATGAACAGATGTCCATGGTTACTGATGAGTGGTGGGAAAATCGTAAAAATGAACACATGTGATGAATGAAAACAAACTGAAAAGTCTATGAAAGCAGAAACTAAGAACAAACAAAACTGAGTGAGTGGTCAATAAAAAAATAAAAAAAATATTTATCTAAGTTAAAGTCAACTTACACTCAATATGTCAACTAATTCCATCCAACTCAAATAGCTTAAATTGTCAATCAAGTGAGCAGCCTTTTGAAAAATGTTCTCAAAGGCAAATAAAGATTGTGTAGCATTTAGCATTGCAAGGATCTACAATCCACATTATTTTGTCTTTTTGACTGATTTTCAACGCCCATTAAATGATAATGGCATTATTTGCCTCTTAAATCTTTAGACAAATATGCATCATATAGGCTAATTGAAAAAAAGTCTATCTTCTAGATATTTGCTAACTTCCAAAAATGCACCTATATAAAATTCACTGCAGTCTCCAGCTGAAATGAACACCAGAGACAGTAAAACACACAAAGTATTTCACGTAAATTATATTTAATTTACGGAACAGATTACTTATTTTCTAATACATACTTTTATCATAAGTGCTTGATTTGTAAATTAATACATATTTGCATCACATTACCTGCTCCATAAATTATGTTTTTTTTTGTTTGTTTTTTTACCTAGTAAACTTGCTCTGATACAACCTGATACAACACTTGCGTTCAGGTACGAATTCTGTGACATAAATCACGATGAAAAACTTGAAATACTTGTAGAAACAAGCCTAAAATGGCATGGTTGCTTCAGCAAATGTGTTTTTATCTCAAGATTACTGAACACTATCAGTTTGGTTTCGGCAGAGCCATAGAGAGAAAGAGTTGCGACACTCCCATAGACCTCCGTTGTAAAAAATGGCGGCGCTTTTAACCGCCTACTTCTGGGATTTGAAGATCGGATTAGTTCCAAACACTGTCATTTGGGCGTTGGACACCATTCACTTACATTGCTGCGCGTCGAGTTGTTCCAGAGGTAAATTGCTGAAATATCGACCTCTTTTGAATTGTCAACTGTCTATATTGTATCAGAGGCCCTTTGCGATGCTTATACTGATCTTCATTTGTACATGCACAGCGTAATTATTTATATTTTATGTTGGTTGTTTCAACCAATTTTCAAGCACTGCCTGCTAGCTAGTTAGCTAGCGCGACTTCGTCAGCTGTGACAGTAAGAGTTCGGTAATGAATCGCTACCACCTTTATAGCAACTTTTATTTAATTAAATTTTTTAGGGTATACTAACTTTTCATTATGTTTTGTTGTCTTGAGTGAAGCGGCTTGTGAGAACAATGCTGGACCTCTAGGATTGTTATGGCCATCACCAGTCCTGTCTGTTTCATGGATCACCTGCCCCTGGTTTTTGTTTTTCTTGTTCACATACACTCACACAAGCACACATTTTTGTTGTCTGTCATTGTTTAATAAAAAATATTTTATTTGAAAACCTTCATTTGTATCAGCCATGCTTAATTGATGTCTCAATAGCTGTAACAAGAAGTTAGAAGTGTTTTGTTAGTTAATTGCTTAAGTTACTTGGGTTGAGTTACAGCTACCCTTACTCTTAGCCTACTCTGTACACTAACCCAGAGACATAGAGAAAAATCTTCACTCTGCACTTACCTATATACCCAAACATAAAAGCGTAAATTCATTTTTAATCTGTTATAGTTTTGATAATATGTGTATGGCTTAATCTTAAAATTATATTCTTAGTCTTAACATGATCATGTTTCACGTTGTGGTCCTGGGGGTGGCCACTTTCATCAGAAGAAGTGAGCTAGCTTCTAAGCGAATTCTGAACGGACCGCCACGGCAGACCTCTTTGCGTGATCACGAAGGTAGGCTATTGGCTGAATCGGAATTTATAAGCAAAATCACGGGAATCAATAGCCTAATACAGCCCAGTTGTGCTAAAATAAATATCATGAGACGTCCATCATCAGATGAATGATATGGAAAAGTTAAGTTAGAGCCGCTAAAGCCAGTGCTACTACCCATGCGAACATGAACACTAAGCTTTTCCCTCCAAAAATATAGCCTAAAACTTATCTCCAAATGCAAAACTGACATTAACAAAATGCAATAATGCAATAACAGCTGAAAAAGTACTTGGGTGTGTGTTTTATTTTATATTTACCGTTCAATAATGCAATCGCTGCTGTCTGTCCCATAGAAGAACATGACAGCCAGAGTACACGCAACTTCACGTTCATCTGTTTTGGGGGGGAAATTAAACTGACTTTTAACTGGACATGAAACGTAAGATGCAACACTGTATCACATATAACTTCAGACACAAATCACAGACATGATCAATAAATATTAAGTTGGATTAAGGTTGGAAGCAGAATTGTCCATTACCACTGTCGTAAATAATTTAGCCTACCATCACACGCACGCTATTTGTTTATCCAGCACCGGCTTTGGAAATAACGATGTCCACAGACAAGGTAGAGTATGTTGCATGATTTTATGAAAGTATGATGTATTGCGACATCAGAAATGAAGAAAAACAAAGTAATGACATTGCTTGCTATTTTTTTTGCTATTTTAACGCTTGTTGTAATGCAAGTCAAATTTGTAGTTTCTTATGTCTCATTCAAACTACAGATCCGCCACCCGATCTGGCAAACTTGCATAGTGCTGTTACAGCCAATAGAGGGTCGCAAACTGAATGCAGAAGTGCCGTTCACCCTGTTACAACTTGATGAACCACTGAAACGATTTTGGAAACATTATTTTAAGGTAAAAAATTATCATTGGCGTTGCTTTAAGGTTGAGTAAGTTAACAACATTTTGTTAGCAACATGTTTAGTTCACACTAACTGATGAAAATGCTACTTTAGACTATTAATTAATTCATTTATTTATGTATTAAACATTTTTTAGAATTGTAAGTTTTTACAGGATCTGCATTCCTTTTTCCCAATATCTGGTTGTTCCAAACTCTGTTATCAACTTTGTTTAATTAGAATTATACAACAGACAAAATCCTAATTTAAATAATAAATATATATTTAATTGATTCAATTATGAAGGAGAGAATTTGATATAAATCCTACAGTGTGATAGTCAGTGCAATCCAATAAGATTGGCAAACACAATTCAGATTGGAGAAAAGTTTTTTTTATTATTTTTTTATTATTATTTATTAAAAAATTTTGTCAGCTTTAAGATTTTTTTTAATAAATTTCTAATTTCCCCAAGGTCCTTTTTTTAATCAGACTATACTATCATTTTCCATTTCTGCTTAATGAATCATGCGAGTTATAGTCATATTACAAATGGCAAGGCTTTGCAGGCTATTAGTTTGTTTCTTTAGGGGTCTAATAGAAGACATGCTTCATTTAGAACCCGGTAGTATCCCAAAGCAATACAGAATGGATTGTATTATTTCCAACAGCTGCTATTTCTCAGCCATCTCTTCACAAGTGTTGAAATATAATGCGCTTGGGTGAAGTTATTATTCCCGACCAGATCCTTTAGATTCCAATGTAATGGCATTCCCTCTATTGAAAGGGACATTTTAAGTGTTCTATCCTCTATAGACGCACTCTTTTGAATTGTACTTAATTACAAAATACATTTTGCCACTCTCTTAGGTATATTTTGCCCATTCATGTGTTGTGCCGTAATAATAACTTTTCTCTGAATGGTTACTTTAACGTAACTTTATCACCATGGATCATTCTATAAATCCTAAATGTAAAACACTAATGATATAACGGATCTTCTGTTGAGTAGATTTACCCTTGGGACGGATGACTTGACTTCATATAAGAAAATGTGTCTTTTGTTGATTTAATTTATCAAGATAAATGACTCAGGATTTCATAATGCAAATGTATCTTACGTTTCAAAGACAGCAAATCATTAAAAGTATTTTCCATTTCTAGCTGCTTTATCCATTTCTAAGTGATTCATGAAATACAGAACATTATGTTGTGGACTTTAAATGTGTTCTAAATGAACTGTTTAAGGCTTTGGCTCCAGCTAATGACCCCTGCTATCAGAAGCTGATTCTTTTTGAGTTGCTCAGTCTGTGACAAGACAACCAATGAATCAGAAGTCATCATTGTCATCATGGTTGTCGCTAGCAATGATGGTCACCGTTACCATCTGTTTAATAGACTGCATTTGTGGCATAAACCACAGAACATTTTATTTATTTATTTATTTATTATAATTTTTTTTTTTTTTTTTTTTTTCATGTTGTTGCAGCAGTCACTATGTTTCTTTTTAGACACAAGTAGTATAGCCACATGACTTATACATTCTATTATTCTGCATGTGCACTTATTCTGGAAGTGTTAGTGTTTTTTAATGTCAGTTTAAAGGGGCTATATGTAGAATTCAGAAACCGTTGTTATTAGCAACACCGGTGGACGTTAGGTGAACTTGTGCTGTCTGTCAGGAGTCAGTAAGCAGCAATAAAGCACACGAGACAGACGTAGTGAACTTCATCTTGTTTATTCTTTCACTTCCGTTCTCCACAAATCGTGTCATTACACAACACTTTTCAAAATAGTAGTCCCAATACAATTAAACTTATGAACACAACAGAACTACAGCCAGTGTTACTCGTAACGTACAGGAGACTGAATGTGATTCAAGGCCCTGATATACTCGCGTCAAAGTTATTTTTCATTCTTCGCTTAGAAGTAAAAATAAAAGTTGGAAATATCTTTGCAGCGATATACAGCTAACAAGCATTCCTACGCCGTCCACACTGCTGAGAGAGACGTTTAGATTAATATACATGTGCTGCATGCTTTCTTCAATAACAAAATAAACACACAACAAAAATGCAGTAAGAAAGCGGTGAGAAAACAACCGTTTAGAAAGCATCTGATCATAGCTATGTGGATATGTTTGCACAAGCTTTTCTATTCACTGGCATCATGTCGACAGATGAGGTAATTAAAATTACATAGTTATGTTAGTTTGATTATAAAGAATAGTTTATGCTATAGACTATATCTGACTATATGAGACTATAGTTTAAGCTAATCCCTTCTTTGCATGACACATTAGCTGCGTTTCTAATTACCCTTCAAATTGTGCAAATTGAAATTGCGAATTGAAAATACGCCCAATGGAAACACGTCAATTTCGCGAAACTCCCATTTATCGCAAAAAAGTTTTTACGCTCGCATGAGGAGGTTTTTCAGGCAATTCGAAAAATAAATATTTCGCAAAACTCCAATGGAAACAGTTTTTGCGCATTTACAGGTCATCTGACGTAGATCACGCGGTGTGTTTGGACAGACTACGAGACAGAGTTCTTTATTAAGTTCATAAGACAAAAGAATTACGGGAATAATGGATTCTAAACCTCAAATAAATGCCACAATCAAGACCTTGAAGCAGATATGAGCGAGAAACACCCAGAAACACCTCATATGTGCCGCTCACAAGTATAATAAGGGTCGTTCCTTACCATTAATGCTTGGAAAACACATCTCCTTCGATTAATAATAATGGCTAGTGCAGTGGCTGAGATATAGTACATAAACCTACCAACGTCCGTTGCCATGGTTTTTGGAATGATTTAACTTATCGCGAGAGGAAAAAAATTAAGTTTTAGTCGCATAACATCGGTTAATGGAAACGGCGTCATTTCGCAATAGTTTTTTGTCGACATTTAGAAGAAAAAAAAATCGCAAAAGTTTTGCGTAAATCTGTAATGGAAACGTGTCTATTGACATGTACAGAATGGCTCTTTTGCCATTATCCTGAACATTGTATAAGCATTTGTTTCATGTGTCATTGAACGGAAGTAAGGCTCTCGGGAGTGCTTCCTTTTGATTTTCCTTGCAAAAACGTAACTGATCCTTTAAATCTCCTTTATAAATGATTTACAAGGCATAAATAGTCCTCACTTTAGATGAGCTCACAAAAATAGTTAACTGAGCACTACTAAATGCTTTAAAACTACCTGAATTAACCATGAATTACAGTAGAAATACATGTTAATAAAGCAATTTACACTAATTAACTATTACTATGTCTGAATAATATGTATGAATGTACATATAAATAGTTTATTAATCATTTACTTATACTTTGTAATTGATCTTATGAACCACTGACAACTCCTAAATAACTGGTTTGTAAATAATGCGATACTTCATTTAGAATTGATAAATTGAGCATTAATAAAGTGTGAAAATACAATTATTAAACACATTATAGATATGCTTATAAATCAAGAATAAAGCATTTATAGCTGTATTTATTAACTGCTTATTAATGTCTATTAATAAATGCTTTATAAATGATGAATTAACTGTTTACTAATGCTTAACTAATGATTAATAACGTGCAGTTATTATAAAGTGTTACCAATATATGCATTTACCAGACACATTTTGTTTTGTCAGTCAATTAGACTTAAGGAAATACAATAAATAATATGAAATGCCATTAATGGAGCAGTTTGACTTTCTTTTGAAAGTTCATCAAAAATATTGCTGTTTTTCTCCATTGGTTGACGTTTCTCATAGGCAGCCTTAGAAATCATTAGAAGTCTGAGCATGTCATGAAAAATAAGCAAAAAGTTGCATCGTCTCGCACAGTTTCACACCGCAAGATTCTGAATAGAAAGAATGCACATTTTTATGGCTAATGAAGTCTGACAAAAGCGTAATTCATCTTGTCTACATAATTCACCCATACCAAATAACCCATCTCCAGTTGTATAAGTCATCATCATCCCAGAGCGGCGTCAGGCTGTCATGATAATAAACTTCATTCTGCTCTCTTGTTTTTGGATCAAAACGGCCACTCACCGACTTGAATGGGAATAGATTGCCGTCTGATTGCTTAAATAAAACATGAAGGATCTAATGAACATATTCAGGCTGTGGCATATAACTCAAATGCATGGCAGCGAGCATTGATTAAACCTCCCCTGTTTGGCATTTGGATAATGAACAAACACTGTAGAGAAATGGCAACTATTAACCTTTTACCCCCATTTTCCCCATTGCTATTGAAATGGTCCTGTTTTGATTCCCCTTATGAAAATCAATGAATTAAGACTGACATGGGATTATATATATATATATATATATATATATATAAATGCCATTATTTTTATTGTAATTACACAAGTTTTCCCCACTGTTTGGTGTTCAAGGGAAACAGTGTGCTGGCTCAAAGATATCCTGGTTCAAAATTCGCACAGGATTTTGCAAAGTTTTGAAGGATTTCTACATATCAAAAGGATAGATAGCATTTGTGTTTCATTTGTTTGGAGAAGTTTTTTAAAAATGACACTTTTTCTTGATTTCACAATACACGTGGGAGGCTGTGAGTCTGTGTGTCTTTGCTCATATACTGTTTTTCTCTCGCTACAGCTGTCCATCTCAGTGGTAGGTAAAGTCTGCACGGGAGGGTGTTTGGCACTCTTTTTGTCCCAGTGAAGTCCTCATTCCCTGTGAATCTTCTGAAAAGTTTCCAGTTTTTGTAATTCAGTCTTTGTGAATTTCTTCATTTTCTTTCCTTCTGTCATTTTTATTTCATGGATGCCCTGTTGAAAAGCCCAGCATATGTTCTGTTTCAGATGCTGGTGTCCTGGTTTGTCCCCACCAGACGTCTAACCAGCAAGACCAATTTCCTACTTTTTAAAACCAACTTCACCAAAAACACTCAGATTTGAGGTCAAATTACTTTTCTGAGGCAAAACAAATTTGCCAGACCAGAGAACTCAACCCAGTTCAATTCAAATGTTTTTGAGTAGCACTTTTTACAATACATATCTTTTCAATGCATCTTTACAGAAAATGCATGTTTCTACATTGCATTTTAGAGTGTTATGTTATCAGAGGTGACTGTGTCAAAGTGATGTTCATATTGCAGTTACTAAAATCATTTATTTGCTTAAAAACAAGGAGCACATTAAAGCAATTATTACATTCTGTGAGCATAATGATTATAATATATGGAAAATTTGGTAGTTTTGTACTCTATCTTGATTCAATGTTGGGTCATCTTAAATCTTGTTAAGAAGCTGGATCCAAACTGGAGCTGACATAATCTCTAGTTACCCTGGGATGACAGAAAAGTAGGCCTAAATGAAGAATAATTAGCATAGCTGCAATTCAAAACGTTATAAGCAAAAGATAATCATGAGAATTTGATCAGATATAACAGGAGTATTAAGGGAGCCGCCTTAAGGGTACGTTAACAAGATGACATGCTTAAAATGGATACGTTTTTCCTTTGAGTTTTACACGTACAGACGACACAATTGTCAAAACGATCCCCATACAGACGGATCCGCGAAAACGACAAAAAATGCTGTATTCTGCTGCCAGGCCATTAGATGGTGATGGAACACTATAGACTGAACATGTAATACGCATGTACATGATGCCATAGTTTTCAGAGATTCGCATTTTTTTGTTTACATGGAGACTGTTTTCAAAAGCTTGCACTTTGAAACCCGTTTTCTAAAGTTTGCGTTTTCAGGCAAACAAAACACGTTGTCGGGTAAATGAATGGCCAAAACGCATACAACAGTGTAGTGTAAACAGTTTTGTGGAATTTGATTGTGATTTTCCTATCATTCATTAGCTGGAAAAAATCATTCTAAAAGTGATTCCAACAACATTGTTCCTCTGTGACGTTACAGTTATAGTTGTATTGTGGACTTCCCTATTCTCATATAACAAAAATAAAACTTTAAATTTATTGTCCTTGGTGTGAATGGGCCTTAACACTTTTTCGTTTGTGATGGTTGTCTCATTAAATTCAAGCACTATTTTATAATGTATTCAGCATTGCAATTGGTGAAGAACCACAAAATCAGTTCTAGCCCTACTCTTGAGCATGTGCTTTATAACCCAGGGTTTAAAAAGGCCATTACCTGACTTCAAAAGAAGATGTTAATCCAGGGTTAATTGCATTGTTAAAGTCCTTTTTTCAACCTGATATGAAAGCTTTAGCATAAGTTCTGCCGGGAAGACTCAATTGTTACGTCACTTTACCTTCTCATCTATCCAATCACATTCTAATACTCGTGGTATAAAAGATTGGTACTTACACACGTTTGAGTTCGCAGATGCTAACGCTTCCATTCAGTTCGCAGAAACCGACACCGGCGTTCACTCACTCGCGTTTCGATTCCAATCATAACAACACACGTCATATCGTTGATTTGATCTCCGCAACTTTCGCGGTGCGCGAGTGCGACACGCTTGTGTAGGAAACAAGCACGTGGCGGCTTTAAATCTCATGAGAGACGATCTACTCACAGGGTTTTTTCAAGTTCAAGTTCAAGTTCCACTTTCAAGGCTTTAACGTTGGTAGGCGCTTCCAGCGGCCACTGTTTACATGTCCCCATTACTATGATTAAACTTCATTCAGGTAAGAATATTAACTTGCTACTCTACTGCTCCCTTCATCAGCGGTAAAGTTGAAATGGTGACTCTGGTGACGTGGTAGTTTTCTTAAAAACTACTGATACTGCAGTCTGCAACACAACATACTGTAACGCTTTAAAAAGTAGGGCCGGATAGCTCGCTGAATGGTTGTAGCAAGAGTAAGCAAAGATTCACGTAACTGATATCCACAGCGCAGTGCTAATTTATTTTCAACGTTGTCGATCTCACGCACTCATGGGCAGTTGCAAAATACTAACAACTGGGTTGCTGAATAGAATTAAAACAAGCTTAAAAGCAACTAAGATATTAAATCGGCTTTATATGTATATGCCATATTTACAGCTCGCGCTCCGATCATCTGCTCACTAACCATGTGAGAGTGCCTTCCATCTTAAAGGAGCAGTACCTATTCAACTTGTTTTACGCCCTTCTGAATTTGTTATTGCTTCGGCATTTATGGAGATGTTTTTGCCAATCACTTCCCGACCGCCGGGAAGATTTCGACTTATACATTATTTTACTTATATCTCAGCTCATTTTCTGTAAATATAACTATCTATTATTCAAACATAAAAAAAATAAAAATAAAAAAAAACAGCAATTGATACCGTTAAATACTAAATTTACAAAAAGGGTTTGTAAAAAATACATTTACAGTGCTGATAATTCTCTATAATCTGTTCTACACTATATATCTCTATACATTTTTTTTTTTCATATCATCAAGATCTTTTAATACTTACATTTAAGTTCTTCATTAACAGAAATACAGTACAATTGCTGTAACACAAATTTTCTTGGCGACTACTTTAATCCACCGATATGTGTCATAGAAATATTTACATCATAGGTAGGCCCCTATTTGATATGAAATGTACAAAGGCAGACTAAGGATGCTCAGGTCAAAGGTCGCAGACTTTGCCAAAACGTGCTTATCACAGTAGAACTAACAGTTATAAGTTTAGATTATATCATTCAGACCAATCACCAGACAAATCACAGTCAAGAAGACTCAAGTGACATTATATTTACTCATCTGTATGATTTAAATGTTCACCCATTTTTCTATTCAAGGGACTCACTTGGTTGCCATGGCCAGCGATCTCTCAGCCGTGAATAAAACTTCATTCATACAAGAGTAACTCAAGAGTAATGTCAGGTGTACGCTGCGCAGCTGAGAAATAGATTCTACGCTCGAAAGTCAACAACAGAATATCAAGTGTGATTGAGGTTGTATCTTATCGGTATGCCATCACCTTACTTCAGGTAAGTATTGTACTAAGATTAATAAGATTAAGATTTAGTGATTATATAATTTTATTTTATTTTATTTATTTAAGCAGTATATGCTTCTCCGCTCAGTCATCTAAAAAGTTCACTATAAGTATCTCTTCAAGATACTTGAAGCATTTATCTCTCGTCTGTTAACACTGGCCCACTCAGTGCCTAATTAAGCGATCCGATCAGCTAGACAAAGGGTGCTTATCCGTTCAGATTTTGGACATTTGGAACAGCAAAGGTCAGATGAATTACTGAGCCTGCTCAGGCTTCGTTCATTCGCGCTTCACAGAAATTATCCTATAGCGGCTGCTAACATCCTTTTGGGTTCGAAGTGGTGGCAAAACTTATGTTGTAAGTGCTAACGAAGCTCGGTTGCATCACTAAGGCAGATCTTCTTGTTAGACGATCATGCTATTCCTGAGACGTTTATCTGGCAATCAGTAGTCTCCAAATTCATGTTGCGCGAGCACATTCCTGACCACTGCAATGCCATAGCTACGCACTTTAGTCGTCAGGCGGCTCTGCCCTTCAACAACCCTTATCCATCACCCTGCCCTCCTCTAACAGTGATCATGTAAATTAGTTGCTCTGCTCAATCCAGCTAGACCGTATATCACTGAAGGTATGGCTCCCTACACCTTTTAAAGCTTATATTTCTGCAGAATTGTTTATAATGTTTTGCTTTTCTTTTCAGATTCCTTTATTTCCCATCCTGATCACGGCCGGTTGTTCCTTCCTCGTCTACGATTACGAAATCGATGTGTGGTGGGTCTTCAGTGTCCCCAGGGTGTGTGTGAGGGGTTTGGCTTGGAATGCCCCAAATATATTTTCATATACTATGCTGGAATTGTCATTGAGGGTGAGTAAAGTGCATGGTTTTTGTCTGTCCCTTTGGATGCAGTAGGGCTGCTGCTCCCGGCACAGGGGGTGGAGTTTCAACAGCTCATTTTGCAGCTTTGATTACCTCTCACAGACAATTTCAAAACTTTAGCTTTATATTCAAACCCGAGTCAGACAAAGATGGAGAGATTCAAGATGTGTCAACGTGTAGACCCCATTTCCGGATGGTTAGTTGATGAATTATGTAGTTTATGCGTAGTTATCTTCTAGTTATTGATTAGCTCATTCTGTCTCGATATGCTATAAATCATATTCCGGGAGCTGGATTTATGTAACTTTAGGGTTTAGGGTTCATGGCTCATGCATCAAGGGGAATTTACTTCAGATCTAACACTCCGATCTTGCCCGTGATCTTTTTTTTTCTGATTCACCTTCTAACCTAATTTCTTTACTCTTTCTTAAGCACTCCAACTGACTCTCAAGTTTCTGGTATCACATTAACAATTTCTAAAATTAGCAATACATTTTGTCCCTTCTCATCTATGATTAAATTCCTAAAAATCCGCCCTAGATTCTCAGATCACTTCCCCTATTTTCCTACCTAACGAAGCATCTCTCTCTAAAGCCTGGTTCAGGACTAATCTAGTTTCTGTCCTCAAAAGCTGCAGTTATCTCCCTACCAGTGTACTAGTCATTCCTTCAGGATCAGGGCAGCCACTACAGCAGCTGAACGTGGCATTTCTACTTCAGCTATCAAGATGCTGGGCAGATGGTCTTCCTCTGCATTCGAGTCCTATATAAGACCCGATTCAAAAACCATCATTGAAGCTCAGCAAGCTCTCCACTAACGGTTCAGGTAAATCCCTATGCAACTACTGGTGGTGGTGTTATGCTCTATCTATCTGTCGATAGTCTTGGTTTGATTACTCTTCTGTGTGGCCAACGTGACATTGTCTCTATGTGGCTTAGTTGCCATCATCTCTGCGTAATCTCATCTCTGTGTGGCTTCTAGTGGCCTTGTGGCATATTGTTGCCTTGTTCTTTGTGTCGTGCGGCAGTGTGGCCCTTCGGGGCTTAGGTTTTATGTGGTCTCCATGGCCTTGTGGCATATCGTTGCCTTGTCCTTTGTGCCTATTGCTAGCAGTATGGTCCTTCGGGGCTTAGGTTTTGTGTGGCCTAGTGGCCTTGTCTATGAGTGTTTTCGTTTATGTGTGGCATTAGCGGCCTTGTGGCTCAGCTGGGCCTTGTCTCTGTGTGGGTCTTCGAGGCCTTGTGGCATATCATTGCCTTGTCCTGTGTGTAAAAAATGGCCAGTGGTCTTGTGGCTTGTTCAGTGTGGCTTTAGTGGCCTTGTGGCATATTGTTGCCTTGTCCTTTGTGCCGTGCGGCAGTGTGGCCCTTCGGGGCTTAGGTTTTGTGTGGTCTCCATGGCCTTTGGTCTCCATGGCCTTGTGGCATATAGTTGCCTTGTCCTTTGTGCCTATCGCTGGCAGTATGGTCCTTCGGGGCTTAGGTTTCGTGTGGCCTAGTGGCCTTGTCTATGAGTGTTTTTTGTTTCTGTGTGTCATTAGCAGCCTTGTGGCTCAGCCGGGCCTCATCTTTGTGTGGGTCTTCGAGGCCTTGTGGCATATCGTTCTCCTTGTCATATGTAAAAAATGGCAAGTGGTCTCGTGGCCCTTAGTGGCATTGGTTCTATGTGGCCTAGTGGCCGTTGTTCTGTGTGTTTGTTCTTTGTGGCCTTTAGTGGCTTTGTGGCATATCATTGCCTTGTCCTGTATGTAAAAAATGGCCAGTGGTCTAGTGGCCCTTAGCGGCATTGGTTCTATGTAGCCTAGTGGCTGTTGTCTGTGTGGCTATGCAGCCTCAAGGTATAGTTGCCTTGCTTAAAAAAATAAATAAAAAAATGGCCATGGTGGTATTGTGGGCCTTGCGGGCTTGGTTTTGTGTGGCTTTGCGGCCTTGTCCAGTCTTACTTCGTCTTCCATGTGGCATTAGAAGCCGTTGTGGCTGATCGCCAGCCTTGTCTCTGTGGTCTACTAAGGCCATGTGGCTGCTGCAGCCTTGTCTCTGTGGTCTAGCAAGGCCATGTGGCCAGTGTGGCACTGCTTTGTGGCCCCTATGGCAGGTTCTGTGTGGCCCAGGGTGGCCTGGCTCCATGTGGCCCAAGGTGGCCTTGTTCTATGTGGCCCAAGGTGGTCTTGTCTGTGTGGCCCAAGGTGGTCTTGTCTGTGTGGCCCAAGGTGGTCTTGTCTGTGTGGCCCAAGGTGGCCTTGTTCGGTGTGGTCCATGGCAACTTTGTCTCTGTGTGGTCTTTTATGGCCGGTTCTGTGTGGCCCAAGGTGGCCTTGTTCCGTGTGGTCCATAATAATAATAATAATAATATGTTCATTTTATATAGCGCCTTTCTGAGGACTCAAGGTCACTTTACAATAATTACAAATACACATAACATAGAAACATGATATAGAGACGATACATATAAACTGAGAAGGATAACATAGTAGAGGTATAGTACATATAGAATCAGAACATTAAGGGGTCAGGGAAACAAGTGACAAAAAGATGTGTTTTACTGTGGGTTTTGAAGTCTTGTAGTGATGAGAGATTGCGGATTTGTTGTGGAATTGAATTCCAGAGAGTTGGCGCAGCGGTGCAAAAAGCCCTTCCACCAAATGATGATAGTTTGTGCCGTGGGATTGTCAACAGACCGGTATCGGATGATCTAAGGGCGTTTTTCCACTGGGTTCGTTTGCTGCGGTCCGAACCCGAGTGCGCTAGTTCCCGGCGCCCCCCGCAGCGTTGGTCTGGTTTCACACTCAATTAGTTGTATCGAACCCAGGTGCGTTTGCAGTGATCTTACGTCATCGCAAACGCACACGGAAAACGCATGGAGAATACAACTCGACTGAGCATAGCTGTAATTTGTCTCTTTTTTTGGTGCTATTATGCACAACATAGTGAGAGACAACTACGTTTATGTTCATTACATGGTGTAATTCAGCACATATCCAGGGGACGCCGTGTTTCTGCTGCTCGCAGAAGATTTTTCACTGATGCCACAGTGATATGCATGCGCGGGATACTATACTTCCTGAACAAGCACGCACCCGAGTCCGTGTTGCTTGCACATTAACGCGAACCGCGCCACGGTTCGGGAGCAACCGAGCTCAGACCACCTCCTCCAGGTAGTCTCGGGTTCGGTACTCTAGTGCGCACCCGGGTCCGATGACAGCGTTCACATTAGCGATTTTTCATGCGAACCGTGCCCCGGTCCGCACTAAACTGCCAGTGTGAAAGCGCCCTAAGTGTGCGGACAGGTGTGTATGTATGGATGTGGTCAGAGATATAGTTTGGGGCAAGACCATGTAGAGCTTTGAATGTAATAAGGAGTATCTTGTACTGAATGCGATAGCGGATGGGTAACCAATGTAGGTTAAGAGTAAGATGGGAGCAATTTCTTAGTGTAAGTGAGGACTCTGGCAGCAGAGTTCTGGATATATTAAATTTTATTTAATGATGAATTTGGTAGGCCATAGAAAAGAGAATTGCAGTAGTCAAGCCGCGAACTGATGAAAGCATGAACTAGGGTCTCAGCATCACTGATGGTAAGAAATGGACGTAAGCGTGCAATATTGCGAAGGTGGAAGAAGGCAGATTTAGTGAGCGAGGAGATGTGAGGAAGAAAGGAAAGGGAGGAATCAAAGATTATACCCAGGTTTTTGACAGTGGTGGAAGGTTGAACCGGAACTCCAGCAATATTGAGATTGTCAACACAGACCCGGGATGTAGTTTGAGGTGAACCAATAAGAAGTAAATCTGTTTTGTCTGTGTTGAGTTTGAGAAAATTACTGGTCATCCAAGCATTTATTTCATCAATACAAGCTGATATGGAAAGCGCTGGGAAAGGAGCATTGCGTTGGGAATGGATGTATAATTGGGTATCGTCTGCGTAACAGTGGAATTTGAAGCCATGATGACGGATGATATCATGTAGATAATGAAGAGAAGAGGCCCAAGAACAGAACCCTGAGGAACACCGTGCGGGACAGAGGCAGAAGTGGACTTTGACTGGCGGATGGAGATGTAATGCTGGCGATCAGACAGGTAGGAGGTGAACCAGGAGAGGGCAGTTCCAGAAATACCGAGAGCAGAGAGTCGTGAAATGACAATACTATGAGAGATTGTATCAAATGCAGAGGAAATGTCTAGGAGAATTAGAATACTGGTGGAGCCGGAGTCAGTGGCGACAAGGAGATCATTAACAACCCTAAGAAGTGCAGTCTCAGTGCTGTGGAGGGTGCGAAAACCAGATTGAAAACATTCATAAAGGTTGTTGAATGACAAATGAGTTTGAAGTTGAGCAGCAACCACTTTCTCAAGCAGTTTTGAAAGAAATGGTAAATTAGAAATAGGTCGGTAGTTGGGCATGTCAGAGGGGTCGAGGCCAGGTTTCTTTAGGACAGGAGTGACGGCAGCAGTTTTAAGTTCCAGAGGAACAACACCAGTGCTTAGAAGTTGAGTGATGAGAAGTGAAATTGATGGTGAAATAACGGGTGCACATTTTTTGAGTAGAGTAGTAGGAGCAGGATCAAGATGACAGGAAGATGAGTTTGCTTTGTTAATTAGCTCAGAGATATAAGCAGGGGTTGGAGGGGCAAAAGCAGTGAGAGTACCAAATGTAGAAGAGGTGGGGAAGACATGTGTAAGAACAGTAGAGGTAGTGGATGGGAAGAGAGTATAAATTATATCAGTCTTACTTTGAAAGAAGTGCAGAAATGACTCACAGAGGTCTGCTGAGTTACTCATAGGGGGTGCAGGAGGGTTGGTGAGTTTGTTGACTATAGAAAACAGTGTTTTTGGTCGAGAGGATGCACTGTTAATGATGGTAGAGTAGTAACTAGAGCGTGCAGTATTTATAGCAGATTTGTAGAACTGAATATGGTCATTGTAAGCAGTAAGGTGAACAGTTAAACCAGTTCCCTTTCGTAAAGGGAACTCCCGCTGCATCGATACTCGATACTTTGGGGAATGCCCTCGGCATGACGCGTCTGAAGTCTGTAATGGAACTATTCCAATCTTGATTGGTGCTCGTCACTCGTGACGTTGCATGTGACGGTGATCCGGAAGCTATAAAAGGGCAACGGAACATAGCCGTATCAGCTTTCTGTCTTCAGCAAGCGTTCTGTGTGACTGTATTGTCTTATTTGGTGTTGTTTGTCTATCTCAATATATATATGGTGAATATAGAGAAACGACTCAGGCGGTGTGCGTCCCCTTGCTCGCGCTATTTGAGCGAGGGTGACACGCACTCGTTTTGTGTTGTTTGTCTGGGAGTGGAGCATGCACGGGCAGTGCTCGAGGGCGCTGTCTGTGCAAACTGTTTTCAGCTATCTATGAGAGAGCTCCGCTCCCGTTTGAGCTTGTTCGATCAATCAGATCAGGCTCGCGTTTCCAGTGCATCAGGCCCCGCGTCTGTTGAGGCAGCGCGCCGCTTGTATGCATGGGATTCGCACGTGGAGCTGGCAGATAACACAGAGACGGTTGCGACCCTTTCTCAGTGTTTATTAACCAGCTCCACTGGTCTCGCGCACGGTTCGGAAGCCCGCGCTGCGGCTTCTTCCGACCGTGTTAAAGACACAGCGTTTGATTTATCTGGCTCCGAGGGGTTAGATATTATCAACACTGAATCACATAAATATGGGGATTCGCCACCCCATATTCCCGTTATTGAGGAATTGCTGGAGGTTGTGACCAGGGCAGTGGTTAAATTAAACGTTGAATGGCCATATAATAAGCAGGAAGCGACTAAGAAAAATAAAATGGATGAGCGCTTCCTGCAGACCCAGTCACAATCTTTGTGTCAGAGCCTTCCCTTTTTCACTGATCTTCATACTGAGGTATCGAGATCGTGGGAAAATCCATGTTCATCTCAATTATTTTCCCCCCATGTATATATTTACTCATCTATTAGGGAATCTAATGAGAATGGTTATGGGGTGATGCCTCGGGTTGAGGAATATTTTGCGAAATATTTTCTCCCTGACGTTGCGTCACCCCTGATAGCTCAGACACTTCCCTCCAAATCTCGTACATCGAATTTGTTAGGGAAAGCTTATATGGCGGTGGGTCGAGCCGGTGCATGCCTACACACGATGGGGTTATTACAGGCATACCAGGCTGACCTCCTCAAAGAGGTGGATGATAACTGGGAGGTCTCACTCAACGGTATTACTGAATTTCGTAGAGTAGCTGACTTATCTCTCCGTATTATTAAGGAGACTATTGGCCGTTCTATGGCAGCAATAGTCGTCACAGAGAGACATTTATGGCTTAATCGCTTGGGGATCGAGGAGAAGGACAGGGCTTTCCTTCTCGATGCCCCCCTTTCACCTTCTGGCCTCTTTGGCGACGCGGCGAGAACCGTTGTCGAAAGGTTTCAGGAGGCAGAGCGACAATCAGCTATCCCCAGTTGTCAATCTAGGTCTCATGGGGTTGCTGCCAGGGGGCAGCCTCAGGGGACAGCCGCCAGTTCAACATATTTTGAGAAGGTTTCCTCTCGTGCCCCCCCGTATAAGGCTTGGGGCCAGAAGAGACATTCTCGTATGAAGCCCTCTATATCGAGGACAGGTCTGAGGACTGTCTCTCGGGCTAAGATGGCTTCAACTAAGAGGTCTTGTCGTAACACGCAGACCCTTATGGCCGTTCCCCCAGGAGAGCGAGTACAGGAGTCTCGCCCCCTTATACAGCCCTTAGGAAATCGATGTTTACTTCCCGCCGCCGATGGCGCTTCGGGACACATCGGCTTCCAGCGAACACAAATCGCAGTATCTGCCCGGAAACGTTGCGGCCCTGTCGAGTTCGCCGCCTCTCAGGAGGTCTGTAGAGAGCATATTTCGGTTAGTTCCTGCCAGTTAGCTGCTTCAGGTCACCGAAACCATTTGAACATTTTTATCCAAGGCCAGTCTCGAGGGACTGGTCCCCATAATAGCATATTTAGACACCCCGAGGGGTCTTCAAAATATAGCCTGGAGGGTCCTGCTTACAGCGGAGCTAATATAAAAATATTATCTACTAAGGGTGGTTCACATGTCTGCCAGCCCCGAGCAGGGTTGGTTCTTGGAACAGGAAGTCAAGTCTCTCTTAACAAAGGAAACCTCAAGGTGAGCTCTTCCTCGGTTTCGGGAGCCCGGGTTCTACAGCCGGTACTTCATAGTTCCTGTGAGGGAAGGGGAGTAAGGCCTTGTTTCGGATCTCAGGGTAATGGATCAACCTCCGAGGGGGTTCAGATTCAAGATTCCGACTGTCAGTCAGACCAGCTCCGAGGACTGGTCTGTCGTGATAGATCCACAAGGCCCTTAACTCCTCATTCCCTTCTAACCCCATCACGGGAAGTTTCCGAGATCTGCTTTTGGGGGAAAAGCACATCAGTTCCGGATTCTTCCATTCGGCCTAGTATTGTATCCCCGCACCTCCTCGGAATGCATGGTCACTGTCCTAGCTCCATGGAGTCTTCAGGGCATCCTCATTCCTGTCCATTGACTACTAGAGCAGACGGTTCAACACCGAGGTGTTGTTTCGAGTCTCGTGAGGTGCTGGGGAATATGGCTCAGAGTCTAGGAAAAATCACCAGTGCCTCTTCAGAGAAACCGATTCCTGGGGGCGGTGTAGGTTATAGTCATGATGCAGGCACAATTGTCTCCAGCTCAGACACTCATCTTCCTTACCATAGTCATGAATATCAAGCTAGGCCAGGCCACCACTACGTGACCTTATTAAAGAGTGGGCTCGCTGGCAGCAGTGTTCAACATACTATTCTTTGGCCTGCTGTACATGGGGGCCCTGTAGTAGTGGCTCAGGACCAATGGGTTTTCCCCGAGAGGGAACCCACTCCGCATGACCAGAGTTACGCGCACATGCCCTCGTTTTCTGATCATGGGGAGGAAGTTATGGTTCCTGCTCCTAGTACCTGTGTTGGAAACACAGGGTCTGAGGAAACTTCAGAGAGACCATTAGGTTCTATTTTTGACAGACACTATGTCGATGGTCTCTCTGATCAAAGAGGGGGCAGTCATCCTGTCGAGGCAGGGGCTGCAGCCCGGGGATTTCGAACTCCACCCCAAGTTGGCTTTAGCCGGGATGGAGGTCGGTTTGTCAGAGGTGCTCCTGTTTCCCCTTTATGTGGACGGCCACCTTCTGCGCCACCTCTCCCATGCTCTTCCAGCTCTGCTGGGTTTGGATATCATGATACAGACATGGTTGAGGCCATGTCTGTGTATACTTTCCCCGATTGTTCTGCCCCCGGGGGTTCTAGAGTACAAGAGGGTTCAGCAGTATGGGATCAGCTTACTCTTAGTGGCCCTGTACTGACAGGCCCAAATATGGCTTCCAAACATCTGGGCCCTTCTGGCAGGCCTTCCGCGGTGAATCCGGATCAGGATGGTCCTCCCTCTTCAGCCCAAGGTCATGATATTTCACCCTTGGCGGTAGTCCAGGAAGCTACTGGATTGGCCCCTGAGGGGGACCAATTCATAAATTCTGGTCTCTCAACCGAGGTTGTTGAGACCATTGTAAACTCTAGAGCCCCCTCCACGAGGAAACTTTATGCATTTAAATGGAAAATTTTTATTTTATGGTGCAGAGAACATCAGTTGGACCCAGTTAACTGCCCAGTGGCTTCAGTACTGGAGTTCCTGCAGAATCGTTTCTCTGACGGGCTCTCCCCGTCCACGCTTAAGGTCTATGTGGCGGCTATATCAGCCTTCCACAATAGTTACACACCCACTCATAATTCGTTTCCTTCGTGGAGCCAGGAGGATGAGGCCTGCTATCCAGCCTAGGGTCCCCACGTGGGACCTGGCAGTGGTCCTCGAAGGTTTATCCCTGGCACCCTTCGAACCCCTGGATAAGGTGTCTGAGAAATTTTTATCCTTTAAGGTAGCCTTCCTGCTCGCTATTACTTCCCTGAAACGAGTTGGCGACCTGCAGGTGCTATCTGTGGCTCCCTCTTGCCTCGAGTTCTCTCCTGGCAGAGTGAGAGCCATTCTCCACCCTAGACCTGGCTACGTGCCTAAGGTGCCCACAAATGTGGCACGGTCTATAATCCTTCCGGCCTTTCATCCTCCACCGCATGTGTCGGCTGATCAAGCTAAGTTACACTTGTTATGCCCGGTCCGAGCTCTTGAGGCCTATGTACATAGGACCTCGGGCTGGAGGAAGTCGGACCAGCTGTTTGTTTGTTTTGGGTTATCCAAGAAGGGCTCCCCGGTCTCCAAGCAGACTATTAGCAAGTGGATAGTAGAGGCTATTTCTTCAGCTTACGAGGTGCGCAATCTGCCTTCACCTCTCCTGATAAAAGCTCACTCAACCAGAGGAGTGGCATCCTCTAGAGCCTTGCTAGCAGGGGTTTCTCTTCAAGAGGTCTGTGATGCCGCTGGCTGGGCCTCCCCACACACCTTCATCAAACATTACAGTCTGGATCTGTCCTCTACACCAGGTTCACAAGTTCTCATGTCTTGAGTGTGCCAGATTGCTTCACACCAGGGCAGGGTCTCTCAGTGTGGCGGCGTGGGTATTCGTTCCCCAAAGTATCGAGTATCGATGCAGCGGGAGTTCCCTTTACGAAAGGGAACGTCTCGGGTTACGTATGTAACCCTCGTTCCCTGAGTAGGGAACGAGACGCTGCATCTCTCGGCCACACTTTTCGTGCTCCTGAGAACGACTTGCTTCGACCCTTTAAAAGCTGATACGGCTATGTTCCGTTGCCCTTTTATAGCTTCCGGATCACCGTCACATGCAACGTCACGAGTGACGAGCACCAATCAAGATTGGAATAGTTCCATTACAGACTTCAGACGCGTCATGCCGAGGGCATTCCCCAAAGTATCGAGTATCGATGCAGCGTCTCGTTCCCTACTCAGGGAACGAGGGTTACATACGTAACCCGAGACGTTTTCCTGTACAGGCGTTCAAGACGACGACCAGCTGTTTTTAGATTGCGAAGTGCAGGGGTAAACCAGGGAGACGTGTGCGTAGAAGGCACAAATCTACTTTTAAGAGGGGCGTGGATATTGAGGGCAGTGGAAATACAGGCATTATATTTGGTAAGGATATCAAGTGAGCTTGTGTGTTCAGTGATGTCAGAGAGGTGAGTTTGTACAGATTCAGAAAATAGTATAGGATCAACAGAATTTTGGTTACGGTATGTTATAGTGGATTTCACCCTGAGGCGGGGAAGAGGCATTTCACATTTTAGTTCAACGAGGTGGTGATCAGACAGTCCAATCTGAGAACCAAGCACGGAAACATTATGTAAACCAGTAGTGCAGACGAGATCAAGTGTGTGACCTTTTGAGTGTGTAGCAAAATCGACATGTTGTACAAGATTGAAACATTCAAATACTGACAAGAGTTCACGTGATTCAGCACAATCAGTATCAACGTGTATATTGAAGTCACCAAGTAATATAACACATTTAGATAAGACAGATGAAAGGGTTAACAGTTCATGTAGTTCACTGAAAAAGTTTGACATAGATTTAGGTGGACGATACAGGAGAATCAAGAGCATTGGAGATGTGCCGGAAACTTTGAGAACTAAATATTCAAAGGTTGAAGTCACATGAAAGTCAATAGTTTTGACAGAATTGCTGTTGCGATAAACAGCAGTCAGGCCACCACCCCTTGATGTCAGACGAGGTTTGGCCAGGTAGCTGTATCCAGAGGGAGTGAGTAGATTAAGGTGGAAATAGTCATTAGGAATTTGCCATGTTTCAGTGAGGAGCAATAAGTCAAAGTTTTTCTCAGTTAGTAGTGAGCAAAGAACAGTAGCCTTATCTGTGAGAGACCGACAGTTAAACAGCGCAACTGCAGGATCGAGCGCGCAATTATTGCGTGTATATGGATTAGTCAGATCACAGGAAACCATTATTAGTGAGGTAAGATGTATTCCACGGTGAGTAGACGGCAGCATAGAATTACAGATATCCGATCTGTTCGACCAGATGGAAGGAATGGCTAACGACGATGGGCAGCGCGATGAGAAATGACGACAGGAACGATGTACATAGCGCGGTCGCCTAGCAACGCCGAGCTCCGTGCAGAGTCTGTATGTAGTCGCATCAAGACGAGGATGAGATTTCAGGCTACGCAGTTGGAGTAATGTAAAGTTGAGAGCCATATGTGCACAGTTGAGCAATAAACCCAGAGTTAAAACTCCAAGCAGTGCAGAGATGTTACAACTAATATGCATATTTAGACCGCGGGACAACACAACATCACTGGCAGTTGAAAAACATACTTTTCTTGCAAAAAATGCAAGAAAGCAGCAGTACTCTCGTTGCTAATTGTGCACGATCAACACAGCATGACGACCTTTCAGATAAATTGAATGACTGGAGGTAACCAACCATCCAAAAGACTGTCCACGATAGATAAGCGAGGGAGTGGAGACTCACCGGCCACCTATGTAGAAGGTACAGTGGAGTAGTGCGAGGATCGGCAGAGTAGTGTGAGTTGGATGAATGCCAGTGATGAGTTGAAGAGTTGTCAGTGTCTGCGTTGTATCCAAAATAATATCCAGAGGTAAGTGACAATCAGTAAAGTCCAGGGAAACGTCCAGTTCATCAGGGAAGATGATGACACGGTAGACACGAAACACAGCACTGTTCAAAACAGACAGACAAAGTTACAGCGTGTCTGCGTTGTATTCGAATAAGTCCGTGTCTGCGTTGTATCCGAAATAAGATCCAGAGGAAAGTGAGTCGTTACAGCAATAAAGTCCAAGCAAACGTCCAGTTCAGCAGTGAGATGACACGGTAGACGCGAAACACAGCAGTGTTCAAAACGAACAAACAAAAAATTCCAGCGAGAAGCGGCAGCAAGGCGCGCACAGCGTACTCTCACCGGAAGTCAAGAGACACAAAAGGTCCATAGTGGCCTTGTCTCTGTGTGGTCTGTCATGGCCAGGTCTGTGTGGTCCTAGTGACCTTACTCTGTGTGGTCTATAGTGGCCCTGCTCTGCGTGGTCTATAACGACTCATGTTCCCAATGGCTGTCTCTATGTACTAAGTTGGCTCATTCTCAGTTCATGTTCACTATTCCACAGTGCTTGCTTCTATTAAATGCACATGCGTAGTACACATCTACACATAATAACTTTCAGGTTCTGTTCTAATCATGATGAAGTGGCCTCTTACTAATTAGCTATCGGCCATGAGGCATTCCATGTTCCATGTTCCTCTTTTTCTTTTATGTTTTAGGAACTTCAGGATACACGACCGGTGGGTATACTTTATTTACCGTTTTTGGGGGTGGGCTCTGTCCCGGTGGAATTATTCTTCCACCTAAAAATAAAATAATGTAAGATAAAAATGCATGAAGTTCCACCCTTAAAACTAACTCTCAGTGGGGTGTAATCAGATTGTACGAAAATAAAGAAAATAGAATGGTATGAATTCAAATGAATTTGTCCCCAATTTGCCAAAATGTTAATAATTGCTATTCCTTTTAGTCTATGCAACTAACCTAGATCTTCATTATACAAATCATTAAAGATGCCAAGCAAAGATACCATATATTTACATTAAAACCAATGTGAATGCATTTAAATGGCCATGCACTAAAGCATGATTAGTTCTGCAGTGAGAAACCGCAGTGTTTAATGGACTTTGTAAGGTTTTAATAAATGTGTATTGCTTTCCTCCATAAGAGAAGTAGCAACTTTCCTATATCAAAGCTCTCAAGTGATGCATGACTAGAGAGGGCAGTTAAGTGTAGTGGGCCGGGCTCTAGTATTCATTGCAATTGTGCAGTGTGGAACATTAGTTATCGTTTATTATTTATCTTGCAGTGCATTTACGTTTTAGTGAAAAAAATGGACCAAGCTATTGCAAAATGTTTATATTTTACACAATAAAGATTAGTGACCATAATATATCCACAACATACTGCCCCAATTATGTTGTTGACGCCACAAATATCCTTCCAATGCATGGGAAATCCATTAGGGAGTAACATAAAAATGAAGGTTTCAAAGGGTTTGGGTAATTAAATATAAATAAGCAGCACACATTCATAAAACTGCTCTGTGTACTCGTCCAGAATGATGATATCGTTCACATTTATCAAAAATAATAGGGAGCCTTGAAGAATAATCTCTCAGTTGTTCTTTTCAGCGGTTCCTTCACAGTAAATGTGAAATTCATCAGTTCTTTACACTTGGAGGGTTGGCACAGTCTCTGCAAGGTTTCTTTCAGACAGAAGAGTGGCTAAAGCACTGGCTGGACATAATGAGGCTGGGCTTTGAGAGGAGAACAGTTCTTTAACAATGAGGAGAAGTGTAGCCACTCTTTCTCTGTTTGACAGCTCAAAGCCAAGTGTGTGACAGAACGGTGTGCTGCGTTCACTCCATTACACACACCGGCTTAACGATCATCATTTGAAACAGTTCTTTATGATAAGGTGTTGGACTGCAGAAATAACAGTGGTATTCTTGAAATTGTGTTGTGAAGTGAAGATTTCATTTCTTAATGTTCTCGACCTCTTCAATTGGCCTTACATAAGACTCTCACATAAAAAAAATAATAAAAAAAAAGCCAGCCAGTTATACTCAAATTAATATTTCCTCGTTATTGGGAGCTTGTATAGGAAAGGGCTTTAAGGTTTTACTGTTCTTCATGCTGAAGATGAAAGTACTACTGACATCCAACACATACAGACCGTAGCTCCTAGTTGAGCTTTAGGCCCCGTTTACACGAAGGGAAGAGGCAGATATTTCCCTGCAGTTTGGCCTCTCATTCACACGAAAACCCCATTTTTATCACAGAAAATTATTATTTCTAAAACCTCCTGCCAAAGTGGAGATTTCTGATAACGCCGGTTATGTGTTGCCATGTCAACTGGGAGAAACGGGGTTTTAGGTTCTCAAACGTCACATAATGCACCAGAAAATGCTTAACGTCATGTGAACGCCCTAGGAAGTCGCTCGTGTTATTCATTGTTGTCGATTCTGAGGATTCTGATTGGCTTGCATGGCTTTATCCTCCTCCCTACACTGCCGCCCATAGGTTTGGCATAGTTATGATGGCGCTCGACGGCTTATTTATGCGGGTTGATGTAAATGACAACTTGTTATTTTTTTTCTCTAAATACCCGGCTATGTGTAAATGTGGCCTTATACTGTCTATAGCTGTGTCCCAATGTGAAGGCTGCATCCTTCGAAGGACGCAGACTTCGAAGCATGCAGCCTACGTGGCCTTCGAAGGAGGCTACGAATGTAGCCTTCATTGGATATCTAATTGAGCCACCAGGTGTCCCCAATTACCGCCTTTTAAACGGTGCGAGAGGAGAGCTGCCATCCTACATGACATTTGTGAAATTTCAAATTGCAATTGAAACGAGTAAATATGGAGCCAGAATTGCTCATTTTTATTTTTATTTTTTATATGTTACTGGAGGAGATGTTGGGGATTCATCCCCGGCGCCGCCGGGTGATGTATCTCAGGCTTTGCCAAGACCATGGGCAGGTAAATTTATCTGGTTTGCTGGTCCTTAATTGCACTTTTAAATGTAGCTAATTATTGGTTCAACTTACTTGAATAATCTAATGATACATATGAAAATACAAAATACACAAAATGGTTTGAATGTTGATTTAAATCTTACCAAGATTAAATTTTATATAGTTTATTCTCTTGACCATGGTGAACATATTTTGACAGGTTTTTAAACCCTGTTTTGTTTTTACACAGTTTAAACATAAAAAAAAAAAAAAAACAATACAAAAAAAAATGTTTAGGATACACATTACTGCAACTAGTCATTTGCAGCTGTCACAGTTGCTAGGCAACAATACCTCCATAAGTTAGTTGGCAACAATTTGTTAATAATGTGATGGTGGACTGTAAGGAATTACATTTGTTAAGCATTCACATACAAATGTAAAGTACTGAAGTACTTTTTTCCCCTCACAGGACAGCAATACTACAAAAAACATGGTCGTTTACAATATGATGTATTTTTGTAAGTTAAACTACCCAACAGTAGGCTATATAAAGTACTTTAAATGTAACAACCTTCAACCTATTCAGAAGTAAAATGCAACATAGCAGAAATATTGATGCAAAACCATATACATATATGTATATGGTTTTGCATCAGTATTTCCAACGCATTCTCATCCCAAGTCGTCATATACTGACGCTTTTGACATTTCGTCTACATCGAACGCACATGGCACCCTTTAGCGTCAATATGACACGCACAGAGCTTTGTTCGGTTATGGGTAGGTTTAGGTCTGGGGTAGGGTTAGGGTTAGACCGCTAGGAGGCGCCTTCTGGCCCATATCTATCTGCGTCTCATATTGACGCTAAAGGGTGCCATGTGCGTTCGATGTAGACGAAATGTCAAAAGCGTCAGTATATGACGACTTGGGATGAGAACGGGCTGGTATTTCTGCTATGTTGCATTTTACTTCTTTATTTTTACTCTTGATGCATTAGAGTATGCAAAATAACACATTTACTTTTAAATATGACTAGAAGTTTTTCCCCAATGTGGTACACAATTAATTTCTCTTTTCCTTCTTTCCCTAATTAAGACCAGACCCCTGTACTGCAGAATAAACCTGGACGTTCCAGTGCTGGACAGGTTTTTTAATGAGATGGAAGACACTCGACCTGATTTTCGGCTGAGCAGGGAGGCCCTGAGAGTGCTGCTGGACCTGTTGAGAAATGACCGGCAACACGGATGGGGTTCCACAATAGAGACCCTGGTATTTCTTTTCTGGCTGGCGTGTGGTACATCATACAAGGTCGTCTCCAGAGCATTTGATATGCCTCGTTCCACTGTCCACCGCATTGTCCACCGGGTCGCTGAGGAGGTGGTGGCCATTCGCCACCAAGTCATTCACCTCCCAAACACCCCAGAAGACCTGGAGGCAGTTTGCCGTGGGTTTGCAGGGCTGGCAAGACACCGGGCTTTCTTGAAAGCTGCAGGAGCAATCGACGGCTGCCATGTCCGCATCAAGCCTCCAAGCGGTCCTGATGGTCAATGCTACAGGAACAGGAAACTGTTCCCGTCCATCATCCTCCAGGCTGTTTGTGACCATCAGGGCCGCTTCATTGACACCTACGTGGGCTGGCCCGGGTCAGTGCATGACGCACGAGTGCTCCGCCACAGCCCACTGTTCAGGAGGTCAGTGTACCCTCCTCCAGGGCAATTCATCCTCGCAGACGGCGGGTACCCAATGTCTCCAACACCCACTTCCCCTCATCACTCCCTACAAGAGGCCGGTACGAGGTGTGGGAGCCCAGCGCTTTAATGTTCATCATTCCAGGGCACGCTCCATTATAGAGCGTGCTTTTGGGATGATGAAGACCAGGTTCAGGGCCATCTTCCTGCAAGCGCTGGAGGTGCACCACACCTTTGTACCTCACGTAAGTGAATTAAAAATACATTTTAAAAATACTGCAAAATAATAAACGCAATCTGTTAAAAAATATAAATTAATTCCTTTATTCCATTTCAGGTCATAACAGCCTGTGCCATCCTCCATAACATCTGCCTTGGGGTTGGTGACATCATGGCCCCGGAGGATGAGCATGAGGAGGATGATGCAGAGGATGAGGGGGAGCACGGTTTGGAGACGGTCAGTGGTGCTCCGTGGCGTGACCAGCTGTCTGCAGAGGTGTCTGCCCTGGAGGAGGTGCCAATTGACCACGACTATTTGTAACAGGCAAGTAAGAGAATTGTAAAGTTACAATGCATGAGGAAAAAAGTTGAGTTTATTTTTTACTTTTCCCTCTTTCTGAAAATATCTCAGTGAGATGGCAGCCGTTGATTGAGTCAGCCCTGCAAACCTGTTGATATACAATGCAGTGGACAGTGGAAATATGCACTCAAACACTCTGGAGACCATCCCAGATGATGTCCCACCAGCAGGAGGCCTTACCAGGGTTTCTATTGTGGAGCACATCCCAGTCCAGCAGCACCATCAGGGTCTCCCTGCTCAGCTTAAAGTGTACATAATTTTTTTTTTTTTTCAATCTGATTTATGTACCATTAATTTGAATTGTTTTCCTGTTGTTGTAAATATTTGTAAAAAGTACTTGAAATCATTTTCATTTTACATGCTAAAAAAAAACGTATACAAGTCAAGAACAATAGTTTTATTTCCAAATGTATTTTTTTTTAATTCCATATGTAAAACGTATTACAAAAATAAACAATGTACAAAAATTGCCTTGCCTCATTTACAAATAACTTAAAGTCCCTGTAAAGGCAATTCTACAAAAAAATTCTAAACACATTATAAGTGCTAGAAATGTATTGCTAAAACATATTACAAAGACTGAGAACTGTGAAGTACTAAATTGTGGAGTTAGAACGTTAAACAGTTTTTCACCATTGCTGTGAGCCGGAATTTTTGGGCGGGGCTAAAACGGGGGATTGATGACGCACTGCGGCCCCCTGAGCTTGATTGGGCCCCTACTTGATGACGCTCTGAGTCACTAAGCCTATCGCCGCTCAATCGCGAGTTACTATCAGACAGCCTACAGTTTGCTAGCTACTATGCCCACGGCTCTGGCTATGCCTTCGTCATGTAAATGCGTATTTCCTGGATGCAATCGCTTAGAAAACAGATCGGTGTCCTTATTTAAATTTCCGAAAAATGATCATATCAAGAAGAGGTGGATTAATCTTGTGAAGAGTTAACGTTACCTTGATGGAGAGCTGATGATCACCACCACACCCGCCTCTGTAGAGATCAGGATAGTTTACTTTCGTCGGAGACAACTGGAATTCACTGATAATCCGCTGTTACTGGTGAATGGGGCCGAACCGACTATCTCCCGCTATCCGCCTCGGCCTTCATCCTCCCGTCGCGCCGACATGCACGAGCTGTGCGCGAGTCATATTTCCCGCGAGTGGGCGTGGTTTCAGCGCAGCCAGCGGACACGCCCCCAGCGTTTGAGAGCTGAGACTACAGCTAATTTTTTCGAGATTTTGATAGCTTATTTTATTTACTTGGCGGCTTTTTTAATCATTCAAATTGGGCTGGGTGGCTAATAACACATTTTTCGGTGGCATGACAAACTCAGACACATACTTAATTTTGACTTTACAGGGACTTTAAATTCCATATAGGTTTTAACTCTACACAAACAGTGTACAGAAATTACTTTGTTTCATGTAAAAATAAGTGACAAAAAACATAAATACCAAAATTGCTTAACTAAAAATTATTTTTTTTCTACCATTCTCTCAAGGAGAGAAAACAGTCTGTCCATTCTCTCCCTGCTCTCTTGTGCTCTCCTCTCCTCCGTTTCCCTCTGAAATTGCATGTCCTCCCTCATTAGCTCAATGAGCTCGTCGCTGCCTCTTTTTCTGGCTGCCGGGGCTGCTGGGGCTGCTGGGGCTGCCGGGGCTGCCGGGGCTGCTGGGGCTGCCGGGGCTGCCGGGGCTGCTGGGGCTGCTGGGGCTGAACTTGGCCCTGGTTTGTCCTCAGGGAGGGAGGCAATTAGGACAGGGGGGTTGTTGGAAGGCCTCTGTCCCAAAACCTCATCCATGAGGAGAAACCATGGCCAAGTTTCCGCAGTGGATTTCCCGCTCACCCCCTCACCTGTCCCAGGACATTTGCAATCCTAAGGCAGAGCAAATACACCATACCTGTTGTTAACAACAAGAACACCACAATACATTTCAGCAAAGATGTGTCAATTAACTTGCTTACCTTGTATTTTTTTTTTTAAGTTGTCCCATTTTCTTTTGGCCTGCAAGGGAGTGACCTTCCCCAGCAGGTCCATTTTCTCCAGAATTTTCCTAAAAAAGAAGAAAAAAGGAAAGCCTTATGAAAAATATTAAGACAGGGTTGCAATCTTAACATTAGAAAAATCACACAGCAGTACATGCATACAAAATACTCCTTGATTATATTCCTGGATCCTCAAGTTTGCTTAAAACGTTTGTAGACAAAAAAATACAAAAAAGAGAAAGACTATTGCCTTAACTAGTTGTCTCATTGCTGTGGGCTTTGTATAGGGTGAGGGTTAATTTTTGCATTCAAGAGGCAGCTAGTGGAAATATTACAAATGGTTAATGACTTTAATGACTTTATGACTTTTACCTCCAAGCCACAGTGGCCGAGTTTTTGGCCCCTGTAAAAAGAGAATCATTTTCGGCCCTTAATTTAATGAAATCAGCCATCTGCTCCTTGGTCCCTGAAACAAAAAGAATTACAACAGGTTTTGCCTCAGACCACCTGATAAATGAAGCTGCAGTTTTTTAGTTTAAGTTCAGGTTTTTTAAGAAACACCCCTGGGTTTTAACACTTGTTTCGCTGGCTATTTCAGGTAAATTAAACAATGTATTGCAGACACCGCTATGTTTTTCAGGTATTTTTATCTACCACATTTCAGATGGATTTGTGCTCCTGTTTTATTTACTTGAATATACCCTCCTACTTGAAATTCACTGCAAAAAATATTTTCTTACTTAATATTTTGTCTTGTTTCTAGTTCAAACATCTGAAAATTCTTAAATCAAGAATAATTATAATAATAATTCATTACATTTATATAGCGCTTTTCTCGACACTCAAAGCGCTTTACATAGAAGGGGGAATCTCCTCAACCACCACCAATGTGCAGCATCCACTTGCTGCATTTAGCATTTAGAAGCATTTAGCCTACAAGTAAAACATTTCCTGTTTTGGGGGAAAATTAGGTGAGTATTGCTTAAAACAATAAAATAATCTGCTAATGGGTTAAGCAAAATAATCTTAAATCAAACTGAAAACAAGATTATTTTTCTTACCCCATTTGGCAGATTATTTTGCTTATTTTAAGCATAAACTCACTTAATGGAGTTATTTTTTCCCCAAAACAAAACAATAACTTTTGCTTGTCTAATAAATGCTTCTTAATATAATATTTTTTTTGATATTTATACTAGAACAAAACCAAACAACTAAGCAAGAAAAGCATTTTTGTTGATATTAAATTTAGTATTTGCTTAATTTAACTCAGTTGATTGTTTTCACACAGGGGGTTCAGTGATTGGTCCACATTCATGCTTTTAACACTTGTTTCGCTAGTTATTTTAATAAATTAAAACACAATACTTACATTTATAAGTGAATTCCTCAGCCACCACACTACAGACACCCGACATTTTTTTTTGGAATAAACTTGCGTGAAGTTGCGTCGTCACTCACCGTTTATATACTGGTCGTCACCGGCGCGCTATGAATTCTGGGGAAGGGTAGGCCATGAAGTATCCATTTTTGTATCCTTCGTTTGTCAGAGAAATGAAGTGCGCATTTGGCGGCGCATTTGAATGACATACCAAACTGGAGCAGCCTTCGTCGCGCCGCGGTGACGCAATCGGCCTTCCAAGCGTGCAGAGTTTGAATTGGGACAGCCTTCTTAGCACTGCTGTGACGCAATCTGCCTTCAAACGCGGCCTTCGGAGCATGCAGTGTTTGAATTGGGACGGTCTTCGTCGCGCCGCGGTGATGCAATCGGCCTTCAAATACGGCCTTCGAAGGACGCAGCCTTCACTTTGGGACACAGCTTCTGTCACAGTTGTGTTTCTGTCTGAGTCTTGTTTTCATTAGTCACATGTCTTCCTTTATTCTGGTTTCCTGCCACTCCTTTGTTTCCATGGTAACCTTCATTAGTTCATCTGTCACACCTGTTTCCTCATTAGTCTTGTCAGCTGTGTCTCGTTTCCCTGATCTGTTTCCCTATGTATTTAAACCCTGTGTGTTACCTTGTTCGTTCACTGTCTGATCTATGTCGTATTATGTGTATGTGAACTCTCTGCTTGTTTTCTATGTACCAGTTTGATTTATGTTGTGAGTAAAAGTTTGCATTGGATCTTTTGACTCTTCTAACTGTACCACACCGTGAAAGAATATTGGACTGCCCAAAATGGACAATAGGGTAAAAATTATTGTCATGGCTCAGGAGAACCAAAACTTTTTTTCTTTTACCAAGGACTTTTGGTGCCTTGCCGTCACCGGTGCCCTCGACGATGAGAACCTGAGGATGTTGTTCCGGATCGAGGCCACGTTTAGCCAAGATGGCCGCCACCTCACCGCTTGAACCCTCAGCCAAGATGGCCGCTGCCTTGCCATCTGAGCCCTCGGCCAAGATGGCCGCTGCTTCGCCGCCTGAGCCCTCAGCCAGGATGGCCGCCGCCACGCCAATACCTGTTCCTGTTCCCCATTCTGGCCCTAGACCTGTTCATGTCCCTAGACCTGTTCATGTTCTTAGACCTGTTCCTGCCCCAAGAACTGTATCTGTTCCCGAGCCTGTATCTGAATTCCCACCCAGCCTCCCTCTCCCACCTCCTCCCATCTGTCACCTCTCAACCCCTCTTCTGCCACTGCCTGTCAGCCCCTCAGCTCCTCAAACCACCTTTGGGGAAGTGGGGTTGCCGTGGGTCTGCCAGCCTGCAGCTCCAGCCTGGTCGATGGATCCCCGGTCTCCGCCTCCAACCTCCGCGACCAGGACTCCTCCTCAGCCCGGCGGTCCATAAGCTTCACCTTGGCTCCTACCTCCCTCAGCTCCACCATGGCCCATCATTTCCGCCAAGCTCCCACGTCCCTCCGGATCCACCTTGGTCGCTTGTCGACCTACCCTCACCTCTGGACTTCACTCCTCTGGGTACACCTCGTCCCTTCGTCCCCCTGGCTCCATTGGACTCCTCACTCCCTTCTGTTCCTCCTTGGTCCTCAGTCTCTGTCTCCACCACGCCCTTCTCTGTCCCTGCCTGCACCTCAGTCGCCAGTGGCCTCGCCAGTGGCCTCGCCATGTCCCGCCGGATCCTTGGTGTTGCCTGGGCTCGTCGGCTCTCCGGCTCCACCCTGGTCTCCTCTCCCACCTGCTTCACCCCTGTCACTCGCCACCCCCTGGAGTCGTCAGCCCTGCCTCCACCATGGTTCCTCCCTCCGTCGTCTCTGCCCTGGCCGCCTGCACCATCTGCTCTGCCCTGGTCCCTCCTGCCTTCTGTCTGCCCTTCACCTACTCTTCGTCCTCCTCCTGAGTCCCCTCCCTCCGCAGTTGGTCCATCAATGGCACGAGGACGCGCCCTGTGGAAAGGGGAGAGTACTGTCACAGTTGTGTTTCTGTCTGAGTCTTGTTTTCATTAGCCACATGTCTTTGTTTTGTTTTCCTGCCACTCCTTTGTTTCCACGGTAACCTTCATTAGTTCATCTGTCACACCTGTTTCCTCAGTCTTGTCAGCTGTGTCTCGTTTCCCTATGCATTTAAGCCCTATGTATTACCTTGTTAATTGTCCGATCTACGTCGTAGTGTGTGTGAACCCTCTGCTCGTCTTCTATGTACCAGTTTGATTTATGTTGTGAGTAAAAGTTTGCATTGGAACTTTTGACTCTTCTTTGTCTTCTGCCTGCACCACACCGTGATGGTCTATAGGCTACTTTTTACAGCAACAACTGAAATGAAACCTCAAAAGTGACACATTTGTGACGGAATCCAATCAGCTCCTGAGGACAAAATCAAGTCCTGCCCTACAAGTTTGTTCATAGGCTGCAACTTCTTTAAAAGCGCTCAAACATGCCACATGAAGAGTATGAGACTTAATTAAAGCATCATCTTAATAATGTCATTAAACATAACAATTGTTGACCACAAACTGACCACAAACCGCGGTGCTACGCTTCTCATCCGCTGTACGATCGCTTTTACTGCACCACTGAATCTGTGTGTTGTACTTGGCAACTATTGCTAAACATTGCTGAAGAACTGCATTGCTTGGCGCCCCATTAAGTCGAGGTTTAAAATCACTGTAAGCCAAAACTTCTTGGGCTTTAATGCTTTAATAATATACATTTTCCTAAACTCAGTCTTCCATCTTGAACTTGTTGCAATGCATTGTGGGATTACCTTATCCATGTTGAACATATGCAATGCTGTCTTGTAATTTTGTCAGAAAAGAGATCTAATTTTAGGTTACGCTTACACGGAAATTATATCCTTAAAATGGAGAAGTTTTTCCTTTGAGTTTTCCACGTACAGATGTAACCATTGTTAAAACGATACCCATTCAGACGGATCCGCGAAAACGACAAAAAATCTTGTATTCTGCTGCTGGGCCATTAGATGGTGATGAAACACTATAGACTGAACAAGTAATATGCATATTCATGACGTCATCGTCTTCAGAGATTCGCGGTTTTGTTGTTTACACGGAGACCGTTTTCAAAAACGTGCAATTTGAAACCAGTTTTCTAAAGTTTGTGTTTTCAGCCACCCAAAACGCGTTGTCGTGTAAATGAACGGCCAAAACGCATATGTTTTTTACGTTTTTAGTTGAAAACAGTGTTGTGTAAACAGCCCCTTAGAAGTCAGCATTATTATTATGCTGCTCATTGATTGGAACAATCTTTGTGTCAGAAGCATATGCTGTGAATTTATGCAGCTTATTAGATTTTGGAATCTAATATGTGAAGGTAAACATAGATAAAAGTTCCACATGTAGAGCTAATGCTTACATTCATCTTATTAAAACCAACCTAATTATATCTTTTGTTTGAAATTCATTGGTGTGCAATCCTCACAAGTGCATTTTGAAAGTAATAACTTACTGTGCAGTTTTCAATATACTTTACATAAAATATGTGCTACCCATGATATATAATAAAATCATTGACAATTACAAAAAATATTTTTCTCTGCCAGTAAAAGACAGCTGGATTGCTTGTCCCTGTGCATTTCATTTCAAGTGCTGTTTAGCAATGACCTTGGCAGCTCATTAGCGATAAGCTGACAACCCTTTTCAGCAAATGAGCAAAATAATAAGGGTTGAGTCTCAATTAATTGCAACCTGCTGCTAGTTAGGCATGTCGTGTGTGTACTCTCCTCCCTCCAGGTGGCCGCTGCTCATTGACAAGATGTGTCACATAAACAAAAGCTCAAACACTGGAACACTGTCCGTCTTCATACTGGAGGCTTTTGATGTTAAAATATACTGATATGGCGAAAATGAATTGTACCTTAGCTGTGGGGTGTTGTGTGAATAAATTATGAAACATTGGTTTCTTACTGGTTTTATGTAGTCTCAATATCTTGCTTAAGTGATCAACATAGTTCAAAGATTAGTTCTGCATGCTTTTCTTTGACAAGAAATTCACCATGATGTTTATCAGGTTTTGATCTTACTCTTTAAAAGATGTAATAACTTCAAAAAGGAAGCTGTAAACCAAAGATTATGCAGCTAAATCAAATGTGTGAAAATGACAGAAAAAGTGTAAACAAATTTCATATTGCGTGTAACGCTCTCAGAATATTTAGTGCCATTCAAGCCTTTAGAACACACCAAAATGATGAATTACATCAAACAGTGCATTCCTCATGGTTATTTGCAGCTATCCAAAATGAACGTTTGTCACATCTGCCATAAAAATGAATGGCAATAAGTATATTTTAGAGAAAACTAAACAGAACTTTTCCTTATTTCTTAATCACAATATTTTTTTGTCCCTTTTAAAGATTATATAAGATTTTTTATCCTGAGTCTTTCTGAAAAATAACACAGGTCATTGTGTCACATGCAGCATTTATTAATATTTCGAATAAGCTTTTATTATTGTATTTTTGATCTTTGTTTTAATCCAAACGCCCAACTTCCTACAATCCAATTAACTCCTGAGGGCAAAATCAAGTCCTGCCCTACAATTTTCTTTCTAATTCCAGAAGCCATTTCACCCAGATATACATCACTTCCGTTTCATTCCAACTTTAAAATACATTCATGGTTACACTTTATTTTAAGGTGTCTTTGTTACACTGTAATATTAGTAATATTAAGTAATATAGTAATATTAAGTAACTATGTAATTACTATAGGGTTATGATTAGGTTTGGTTTGGTTTAGGGTTGGTTTCTTGTAATTATGCATAATTTATAGTTATTATTTACTGTAATTTATAGTTATAGTGTGGCTACTGTAGCAGGCTGAGATGTTGAGGAGTGGCTACTGTAGCAGACTGAGAGTTTGGGGAGTGGCTACTGTAGCAGACAGAGTTTTAGGAGTGGCTACTGTAGCAGACAGAGTTTATGGCGTGGCTACTGTAGCAGACTGAGAGTTTGAGGAGTGGCTACTGTAGCAGACTGAGAGTTTGTGGCATGGCTACTGTAACAGACTGAGAGTTTGAGGAGTGACTACTGTAGCAGACTGAGAGTTTGAGGAGTGGCTACTGTAGCAGACAGAGTTTGAGGAGTGGCTACTGTAGCAGACAGAGTTTATGGCGTGGCTACTGTAGCAGACTGAGAGTTTGAGGAGTGGCTACTGTAGCAGACTGAGAGTTTGTGGCATGGCTACTGTAACAGACTGAGAGTTTGAGGAGTGACTACTGTACCAGACTGAGAGTTTGAGGAGTGGCTACTGTAGCAGACTGAGAGTTTGAGGAGTGGCTACTGTAGCAGGCTAAGAGTTTGTGGCATGGCTACTGTAACAGACAGAGTTTGAGGAGTGGCTACTGTAGCAGACTGAGAGTTTGAGGAGTGACTACTGTAGCTGACTGAGAGTTTGGGGAGTGGCTACTGTAACAGACTGAGAGTTTGAGGAGTGGCTACTGCAGCAGACAGAGTTTGGGTTGTGACTACTGTAGCAGATTGAGAGTTTGGGTTGTGACTACTGTAGCAGACTGAGAGTTTGAGGAGTGGCTACTGCAGCAGGCTGAGAGTTTGGGTTGTGACTACTGTAGCAGACTGAGAGTTTGAGGAGTGGCTACTGTAGCAGACTGAGAGTTTGGGGTGTGGCTACTGTAACAGACTGAGAGTTTGAGGAGTGGCTACTGTAGCAGACTGAGAGTTTGTGGTGTGGCTACTGTAGCAGACTGAGAGTTTGAGGAGTGGCTACTGTTGCAGACAGAGTTTGAGGAGTGGCTACTGTAGCAGACTGAGAGTTTGTGGCATGGCTACTGTAACAGACTGAGAGTTTGAGGAGTGACTACTGTAGCAGACTGAGAGTTTGAGGAGTGGCTACTGTAGCAGACAGAGTTTGAGGAGTGGCTACTGTAGCAGACAGAGTTTATGGCGTGGCTACTGTAGCAGACTGAGAGTTTGAGGAGTGGCTACTGTAGCAGGCTGAGAGTTTGGGTTGTGACTACTGTAGCAGACAGACTTTGTGGCATGGCTACTGTAGCAGACTGAGAGTTTGTGGTGTGGCTACTGTAGCAGACAGAGTTTGAGGAGTGGCTACTGTAGCAGACTGAGAGTTTGGGGTGTGGCTACTGTAAAAGGCTGAGAGTTTGGGGCGTGGCTACTGTTGCAGACTGAGAGTTTGAGGAGTGACTACTGTAGCTGACTGAGAGTTTGGGGAGTGGCTACTGTAACAGACTGAGAGTTTGAGGAGTGGCTACTGCAGCAGACAGAGTTTGGGTTGTGACTACTGTAGCAGATTGAGAGTTTGGGTTGTGACTACTGTAGCAGACTGAGAGTTTGAGGAGTGGCTACTGCAGCAAGCTGAGAGTTTGGGTTGTGACTACTGTAGCAGACTGAGAGTTTGAGGAGTGGCTACTGTAGCAGACTGAGAGTTTGGGGTGTGGCTACTGTAACAGACTGAGAGTTTGAGGAGTGGCTACTGTAGCAGACTGAGAGTTTGTGGTGTGGCTACTGTAGCAGACTGAGAGTTTGACGAGTGGCTACTGTTGCAGACAGAGTTTGAGGAGTGGCTACTGTAGCAGACTGAGAGTTTGTGGCATAGCTACTGTAACAGACTGAGAGTTTGAGGAGTGACTACTGTAGCAGACTGAGAGTTTGAGGAGTGGCTACTGTAGCAGACTGAGAGTTTGAGGAGTGAATACTGTAGCAGACTGAGAGTTTGAGGAGTGGCTACTGTAGCAGACAGAGTTTGAGGAGTGGCTACTGTAGCAGACAGAGTTTATGGCGTGGCTACTGTAGCAGACTGAGAGTTTGAGGAGTGGCTACTGTAGCAGGCTGAGAGTTTGGGTTGTGACTACTGTAGCAGACAGACTTTGTGGCATGGCTACTGTAGCAGACTGAGAGTTTGTGGTGTGGCTACTGTAGCAGACAGAGTTTGAGGAGTGGCTACTGTAGCAGACTGAGAGTTTGGGGTGTGGCTACTGTAAAAGGCTGAGAGTTTGGGGCGTGGCTACTGTAGCAGACTGAGAGTTTGGGGAGTGACTACTGTAGCAGACTGAGAGTTTGGGGCGTGGCTACTGTAGCAGACTGAGAGTTTGGGTTGTGACTACTGTAGCATACTGAGAGTTTGGATTGTGGCTACTGTAGTAGACTGAGAGTTTGGGGCGTGGCTACTGTAACGGACTGAGAGTTTGGGTTGTGAGTACTGTAGCAGACTGAGAGTTTGGGGTGTGGCTACTGTAACAGGCTGAGAGTTTGGGGCGTGGCTACTGTAGCAGACTGAGAGTTTGGGGTGTGACTACTGTAGCAGACTAAGAGTTTGGGGTGTGGCTACTGTAGCAGACTGAGAGTTTGAGGAGTGGCTACTGCAGCAGACTGAGAGTTTGGGTTGTGACTACTGTAGCTGACTGAGAGTTTGAGGAGTGGCTACTGTAGCAGACAGAGTTTGAGGAGTGGCTACTGTAGCAGACTGAGAGTTTGAGGAGTGGCGACTGCAGCAGAATGAAAGTTTGTGGTGTGGCTACTGTAACGGACTGAGAGTTTGAGGAGTGGCTACTGCAGCAGACTGAGAGTTTGTGGTGTGGCTACTGTAATGGACTGAGAGTTTGAGGAGTGGCTACTGCAGCAGACTGAGAGTTTGGGGTGTGGCTACTGTAGCAGACTGAGAGTTTGAGGAGTGGCTACTGTAGCAGGCTAAGAGTTTGTGGCATGGCTACTGTAACAGACAGAGTTTGAGGAGTGGCTACTGTAGCAGACTGAGAGTTTGAGGAGTGACTACTGTAGCTGACTGAGAGTTTGGGGAGTGGCTACTGTAACAGACAGAGTTTGAGGAGTGGCTACTGCAGTAGACAGAGTTTGGGTTGTGACTACTGTAGCAGACTGAGAGTTTGGGTTGTGACTACTGTAGCAGACTGAGAGTTTGAGGAGTGGCTACTGCAGCAGGCTGAGAGTTTGGGTTGTGACTACTGTAGCAGACTGAGAGTTTGAGGAGTGACTACTGTAGCAGACTGAGAGTTTAAGGAGTGACTACTGTAGCAGACTGAGAGTTTGAGGAGTGACTACTGTAGCAGACTGATAGTTTGAGGAGTGGCTACTGTAGCAGACTGAGAGTTTGTGGTGTGGCTACTGTAGCAGACTGAGAGTTTGAGGAGTGACTACTGTAGCAGACAGAGTTTAATGAGTGACTACTGTAGCAGACTGAGAGTTTGGGTTGTGACTACTGTAGCATACTGAGAGTTTGGATTGTGGCTACTGTAGTAGACTGAGAGTTTGGGGCGTGGCTACTGTAACGGACTTAGAGTTTGGGGAGTGACTACTATAGCAGACTGAGAGTTTGGGGTGTGGCTACTGTAGCAGACTGGGAGTTTGAGGAGTGGCTACTGTTGCAGACAGAGTTTGAGGAGTGGCTACTGTAGCAGGCTGAGAGTTTGGGGAGTGACTACTGTAGCAGACTGAGAGTTTGGGGTGTGGCTACTGTAGCAGACTGAGAGTTTGTGGTGTGGCTACTGTAGCAGACAGAGTTTGAGGAGTGGCTACTGTAGCAGACTGAGAGTTTGGGGTGTGGCTACTGTAACAGGCTGAGAGTTTGAGGAGTGGCTACTGTAGCAGACTGAGAGTTTGGGGTGTGGCTACTGTAGCAGACTGAGAGTTTGAGGAGTGGCTACTGTAGCAGACTGAGAGTTTGAGGAGTGGCTACTGTTGCAGACTGAGAGTTTGAGGAGTGGCTACTGTAGCAGGCTGAGAGTTTGGGTTGTGACTACTGTAGCAGACAGACTTTGTGGCATGGCTACTGTAGCAGACTGAGAGTTTGTGGTGTGGCTACTGTAGCAGACAGAGTTTGAGGAGTGGCTACTGTAGCAGACTGAGAGTTTGGGGTGTGGCTACTGTAACAGGCTGAGAGTTTGGGGCGTGGCTACTGTAGCAGACTGAGAGTTTGGGGAGTGAGTACTGTAGCAGACTGAGAGTTTGGGGCGTGGCTACTGTAGCAGACAGAGTTTTGGTTGTGACTACTGTAGCATACTGAGAGTTTGGATTGTGGCTACTGTAGTAGACTGAGAGTTTGGGGCGTGGCTACTGTAACGGACTGAGAGTTTGGGTTGTGAGTACTGTAGCAGACTGAGAGTTTGGGGTGTGGCTACTGTAACAGCTGAGAGTTTGGGGCGTGGCTACTGTAGCAGACTGAGAGTTTGGGGTGTGACTACTGTAGCATACTGAGAGTTTGGATTGTGGCTACTGTAGTAGACTGAGAGTTTGGGGCGTGGCTACTGTAACGGACTGAGAGTTTGGGGAGTGACTACTGTAGCAGACTTAGAGTTTGGGGTGTGGCTACTGTAGCAGACTGGGAGTTTGAGGAGTGGCTACTGTTGCAGACAGAGTTTGAGGAGTGGCTACCGTAGCAGGCTGAGAGTTTGGGGAGTGACTACTGTAGCAGACTGAGAGTTTGGGGTGTGGCTACTGTAACAGGCTGAGAGTTTGAGGAGTGGCTACTGTAGCAGACTGAGAGTTTGGGGAGTGACTACTGTAGCAGACTGAGAGTTTGGGGTGTGGCTACTGTAGCAGACTGAGAGTTTGGGGCGTGGCTACTGTAGCAGACTGAGAGTTTGAGGAGTGGCTACTGTAGCAGACTGAGAGTTTGGGGTGTGGCTACTGTAGCAGACTGAGAGTTTGAGGAGTGGCTACTGTAGCAGACTGAGAGTTTGTGGTGTGGCTACTGTAGCAGACTGAGAGTTTGAGGAGTGGCTACTGTAGCAGGCTGAGAGTTTGGGTTGTGACTACTGTAGCAGACAGACTTTGTGGCATGGCTACTGTAGCTGACTGAGAGTTTGTGGTGTGGCTACTGTAGCAGACAGAGTTTGAGGAGTGGCTACTGTAGCAGACTGAGAGTTTGGGGTGTGGCTACTGTAACAGGCTGAGAGTTTGGGGCGTGGCTACTGTAGCAGACTGAGAGTTTGGGGAGTGACTACTGTAGCAGACTGAGAGTTTGGGGCGTGGCTACTGTAGCAGACTGAGAGTTTGGGTTGTGACTACTGTAGCATACTGAGAGTTTGGATTGTGGCTACTGTAGTAGACTGAGAGTTTGGGGCGTGGCTACTGTAATTGACTGAGAGTTTGGGTTGTGAGTACTGTAGCAGACTGAGAGTTTGGGGTGTGGCTACTGTAACAGGCTGAGAGTTTGGGGCGTGGCTACTGTAGCAGACTGAGAGTTTGGGGTGTGGCTACTGTAGCAGACTGAGAGTTTGAGGAGTGGCTACTGCAGCAGACTGAGAGTTTGGGTTGTGACTACTGTAGCTGACTGAGAGTTTGAGGAGTGGCTACTGTAGCAGACAGAGTTTGAGGAGTGGCTACTGTAGCAGACTGAGAGTTTGAGGAGTGGCGACTGCAGCAGAATGAAAGTTTGTGGTGTGGCTACTGTAACGGACTGAGAGTTTGAGGAGTGGCTACTGCAGCAGACTGAGAGTTTGTGGTGTGGCTACTGTAATGGACTGAGAGTTTGAGGAGTGGCTACTGCAGCAGACTGAGAGTTTGGGGTGTGGCTACTGTAGCAGACTGAGAGTTTGAGGAGTGGCTACTGTAGCAGGCTAAGAGTTTGTGGCATGGCTACTGTAACAGACAGAGTTTGAGGAGTGGCTACTGTAGCAGACTGAGAGTTTGAGGAGTGACTACTGTAGCTGACTGAGAGTTTGGGGAGTGGCTACTGTAACAGACAGAGTTTGAGGAGTGGCTACTGCAGTAGACAGAGTTTGGGTTGTGACTACTGTAGCAGACTGAGAGTTTGGGTTGTGACTACTGTAGCAGACTGAGAGTTTGAGGAGTGGCTACTGCAGCAGGCTGAGAGTTTGGGTTGTGACTACTGTAGCAGACTGAGAGTTTGAGGAGTGACTACTGTAGCAGACTGAGAGTTTAAGGAGTGACTACTGTAGCAGACTGAGAGTTTGAGGAGTGACTACTGTAGCAGACTGATAGTTTGAGGAGTGGCTACTGTAGCAGACTGAGAGTTTGTGGTGTGGCTACTGTAGCAGACTGAGAGTTTGAGGAGTGACTACTGTAGCAGACAGAGTTTAATGAGTGACTACTGTAGCAGACTGAGAGTTTGAGGAGTGGCTACTGTAGCAGACTGAGAGTTTGAGGAGTGGCTACTGTTGCAGACAGAGTTTGAGGAGTAGCTACTGTAGCAGACTGAGAGTTTGTGGTGTGGCTACTGTAGCAGACTGAGAGTTTGAGGAGTGGCTACTGTAGCAGGCTGAGAGTCTGGGTTGTGACTACTGTAGCAGACAGACTTTGTGGCATGGCTACTGTAGCAGACTGAGAGTTTTTGGTTTGGCTACTGTAGCAGACAGAGTTTGAGGAGTGGCTACTGTAGCAGACTGAGAGTTTGGGGTGTGGCTACTGTAACAGGCTGAGAGTTTGAGGAGTGACTACTGTAGCAGACTGAGAGTTTGGGGAGTGACTACTGTAGCAGACTGAGAGTTTGGGGTGTGGCTACTGTAGCAGACTGGGAGTTTGAGGAGTGGCTACTGTTGCAGACAGAGTTTGAGGCGTGGCTACTGTAGCAGACTGAGAGTTTGGGTTGTGACTACTGTAGCATACTGAGAGTTTGGATTGTGGCTACTGTAGTAGACTGAGAGTTTGGGGCGTGGCTACTGTAACGGACTGAGAGTTTGGGTTGTGAGTACTGTAGCAGACTGAGAGTTTGGGGTGTGGCTACTGTAACAGGCTGAGAGTTTGGGGCGTGGCTACTGTAGCAGACTGAGAGTTTGGGGTGTGACTACTGTAGCAGACTAAGAGTTTGGGGTGTGGCTACTGTAGCAGACTGAGAGTTTGAGGAGTGGCTACTGCAGCAGACTGAGAGTTTGGGTTGTGACTACTGTAGCTGACTGAGAGTTTGAGGAGTGGCTACTGTAGCAGACAGAGTTTGAGGAGTGGCTACTGTAGCAGACTGAGAGTTTGAGGAGTGGCTACTGCAGCAGACTGAGAGTTTGTGGTGTGGCTACTGTAATGGACTGAGAGTTTGAGGAGTGGCTACTGCAGCAGACTGAGAGTTTGGGGTGTGGCTACTGTAGCAGACTGAGAGTTTGAGGAGTGGCTACTGTAGCAGGCTAAGGGTTTGTGGCATGGCTACTGTAACAGACAGAGTTTGAGGAGTGGCTACTGTAGCAGACTGAGAGTTTGAGGAGTGACTACTGTAGCTGACTGAGAGTTTGGGGAGTGGCTACTGTAACAGACTGAGAGTTTGGGTTGTGACTACTGTAGCAGACTGAGAGTTTGAGGAGTGGCTACTGCAGCAGGCTGAGAGTTTGGGTTGTGACTACTGTAGCAGAATGAGAGTTTGAGGAGTGACTACTGTAGCAGACTGAGAGTTTAAGGAGTGACTACTGTAGCAGACTGAGAGTTTGAGGAGTGACTACTGTAGCAGACTGATAGTTTGAGGAGTGGCTACTGTAGCAGACTGAGAGTTTGTGGTGTGGCTACTGTAGCAGACTGAGAGTTTGAGGAGTGACTACTGTAGCAGACAGTTTAATGAGTGACTACTGTAGCAGACTGAGAGTTTGAGGAGTGGCTACTGTAGCAGACTGAGAGTTTGAGGAGTGGCTACTGTTGCAGACAGAGTTTGAGGAGTAGCTACTGTAGCAGACTGAGAGTTTGTGGTGTGGCTACTGTAGCAGAATGAGAGTTTGAGGAGTGGCTACTGTAGCAGGCTGAGAGTTTGGGTTGTGACTACTGTAGCAGACAGACTTTGTGGCATGGCTACTGTAGCAGACTGAGAGTTTTTGGTGTGGCTACTGTAGCAGACAGAGTTTGAGGAGTGGCTACTGTAGCAGACTGAGAGTTTGGGGTGTGGCTACTGTAACAGGCTGAGAGTTTGAGGAGTGGCTACTGTAGCAGACTGAGAGTTTGGGGAGTGACTACTGTAGCAGACTGAGAGTTTGGGGTGTGGCTACTGTAGCAGACTGAGAGTTTGAGGAGTGGCTACTGTTGCAGACAGAATTTGAGGAGTGGCTACTGTAGCAGACTGAGAGTTTGGGCTGTGGCTACTGTAACAGACTGAGAGTTTGAGGAGTGGCTACTGTAGCAGACTGAGAGTTTGTGGTGTGGCTACTGTAGCAGACTGAGAGTTTGTGGTGTGGCTACTGTAGCAGACTGAGAGTTTGAGGAGTGGCTACTGTTGCAGACAGAGTTTGAGGAGTGGCTACTGAAGCAGACTGAGAGTTTGGGGTGTGACTACTGTAACAGACTGAGAGTTTGAGGAGTGGCTACAGTAGCAGACTGAGAATTTGGGGTGTGGCTACTGTAACAGACTGAGAGTTTGAGGAGTGGCTACTGTAGCAGACTGAGAGTTTGAGGAGTGGCTACTGTTGCAGACAGAGTTTGAGGAGTGGCTACTGTAGCAGACTGAGAGTTTGGGGTGTGGCTACTGTAACAGACTGAGAATTTGAGGAGTGGCTACTGTAGCAGACTGAGAGTTTGAGGAGTGGCTACTGTAGCAGACAGAGTTTGAGGAGTGGCTACTGTAGCAGACTGAGAGTTTGGGGTGTGGCTACTGTAACAGGCTGAGAGTTTGAGGAGTGGCTACTGTAGCAGACTGAGAGTTTGGGGAGTGACTACTGTAGCAGACTGAGAGTTTGGGGTGTGGCTACTGTAGCAGACTGAGAGTTTGAGGAGTGGCTACTGTTGCAGACTGAGTTTGAGGAGTGGCTACTGTAGCAGACTGAGAGTTTGGGGTGTTGCTACTGTAGCAGACTGAGAGTTTGAGGAGTGGCTACTGTAGCAGACAGAGTTTGTGGTGTGGCTACTGTAGCAGACTGAGAGTTTGAAGAGTGGCTACTGTAGCAGACTGAGAGTTTGGGGTGTGGCTACTGTAACAGGCTGAGAGTTTGAGGAGTGGCTACTGTAGCAGACTGAGAGTTTGGGGAGTGACTACTGTAGCAGACTGAGAGTTTGGGGTGTGGCTACTGTAGCAGACTGGGAGTTTGAGGAGTGGCTACTGTTGCAGACAGAGTTTGAGGAGTGGCTACTGTAGCAGGCTGAGAGTTTGGGGAGTGACTACTGTAGCAGACTGAGAGTTTGGGGTGTGGCTACTGTAGCAGACTGAGAGTTTGTGGTGTGGCTACTGTAGCAGACTGAGAGTTTGAGGAGTGGCTACTGTAGCAGACTGAGAGTTTGGGGTGTGGCTACTGTAACAGGCTGAGAGTTTGAGGAGTGGCTACTGTAGCAGACTGAGAGTTTGGGGTGTGGCTACTGTAGCAGACAGAGTTTGAGGAGTGGCTACTGTAGCAGACTGAGAGTTTGAGGAGTGGCTACTGTTGCAGACTGAGAGTTTGAGGAGTGGCTACTGTAGCAGGCTGAGAGTTTGGGTTGTGACTACTGTAGCAGACAGACTTTGTGGCATGGCTACTGTAGCAGACTGAGAGTTTGTGGTGTGGCTACTGTAGCAGACAGAGTTTGAGGAGTGGCTACTGTAGCAGACTGAGAGTTTGGGGTGTGGCTACTGTAACAGGCTGAGAGTTTGGGGCGTGGCTACTGTAGCAGACTGAGAGTTTGGGGAGTGACTACTGTAGCAGACTGAGAGTTTGGGGCGTGGCTACTGTAGCAGACTGAGAGTTTGGGTTGTGACTACTGTAGCATACTGAGAGTTTGGATTGTGGCTACTGTAGTAGACTGAGAGTTTGGGGCGTGGCTACTGTAACGGACTTAGAGTTTGGGGAGTGACTACTATAGCAGACTGAGAGTTTGGGGTGTGGCTACTGTAGCAGACTGGGAGTTTGAGGAGTGGCTACTGTTGCAGACAGAGTTTGAGGAGTGGCTACTGTAGCAGGCTGAGAGTTTGGGGAGTGACTACTGTAGCAGACTGAGAGTTTGGGGTGTGGCTACTGTAGCAGACTGAGAGTTTGTGGTGTGGCTACTGTAGCAGACAGAGTTTGAGGAGTGGCTACTGTAGCAGACTGAGAGTTTGGGGTGTGGCTACTGTAACAGGCTGAGAGTTTGAGGAGTGGCTACTGTAGCAGACTGAGAGTTTGGGGTGTGGCTACTGTAGCAGACTGAGAGTTTGAGGAGTGGCTACTGTAGCAGACTGAGAGTTTGAGGAGTGGCTACTGTTGCAGACTGAGAGTTTGAGGAGTGGCTACTGTAGCAGGCTGAGAGTTTGGGTTGTGACTACTGTAGCAGACAGACTTTGTGGCATGGCTACTGTAGCAGACTGAGAGTTTGTGGTGTGGCTACTGTAGCAGACAGAGTTTGAGGAGTGGCTACTGTAGCAGACTGAGAGTTTGGGGTGTGGCTACTGTAACAGGCTGAGAGTTTGGGGCGTGGCTACTGTAGCAGACTGAGAGTTTGGGGAGTGAGTACTGTAGCAGACTGAGAGTTTGGGGCGTGGCTACTGTAGCAGACAGAGTTTTGGTTGTGACTACTGTAGCATACTGAGAGTTTGGATTGTGGCTACTGTAGTAGACTGAGAGTTTGGGGCGTGGCTACTGTAACGGACTGAGAGTTTGGGTTGTGAGTACTGTAGCAGACTGAGAGTTTGGGGTGTGGCTACTGTAACAGCTGAGAGTTTGGGGCGTGGCTACTGTAGCAGACTGAGAGTTTGGGGTGTGACTACTGTAGCATACTGAGAGTTTGGATTGTGGCTACTGTAGTAGACTGAGAGTTTGGGGCGTGGCTACTGTAACGGACTGAGAGTTTGGGGAGTGACTACTGTAGCAGACTTAGAGTTTGGGGTGTGGCTACTGTAGCAGACTGGGAGTTTGAGGAGTGGCTACTGTTGCAGACAGAGTTTGAGGAGTGGCTACCGTAGCAGGCTGAGAGTTTGGGGAGTGACTACTGTAGCAGACTGAGAGTTTGGGGTGTGGCTACTGTAGCAGACTGAGAGTTTGTGGTGTGGCTACTGTAGCAGACAGAGTTTGAGGAGTGGCTACTGTAGCAGACTGAGAGTTTGGGGTGTGGCTACTGTAACAGGCTGAGAGTTTGAGGAGTGGCTACTGTAGCAGACTGAGAGTTTGGGGTGTGGCTACTGTAGCAGACTGAAAGTTTTAGGAGTGGCTACTGTAGCAGACTGAGAGTTTGAGGAGTGGCTACTGTAGCAGACTGAGAGTTTGGGTTGTAACTACTGTAGCAGACAGACTTTGTGGCATGGCTACTGTAGCAGACTGAGAGTTTGTGGTGTGGCTACTGTAGCAGACAGAGTTTGAGGAGTGGCTACTGTAGCAGACTGAGAGTTTGGGGTGTGGCTACTGTAACAGGCTGAGAGTTTGGGGCATGGCTACTGTAGCAGACTGAGAGTTTGGGGAGTGACTACTGTAGCAGACTGAGAGTTTGTGGCGTGGCTACTGTAGCAGACTGAGAGTTTGGGTTGTGACTACTGTAGCATACTGAGAGTTTGGATTGTGGCTACTGTAGTAGACTGAGAGTTTGGGGCGTGGCTACTGTAACGGACTGAGAGTTTGGGTTGTGAGTACTGTAGCAGACTGAGAGTTTGGGGTGTGGCTACTGTAACAGGCTGAGAGTTTGGGGCGTGGCTACTGTAGCAGACTGAGAGTTTGGATTGTGGCTACTGTAGTAGACTGAGAGTTTGGGGCGTGGCTACTGTAACGGACTGAGAGTTTGGGGAGTGACTACTGTAGCAGACTGAGAGTTTGGGGTGTGGCTACTGTAGCAGACTGGGAGTTTGAGGAGTGGCTACTGTTGCAGACAGAGTTTGAGGAGTGGCTACTGTAGCAGGCTGAGAGTTTGGGGAGTGACTACTGTAGCAGACTGAGAGTTTGGGGTGTGGCTACTGTAGCAGACTGAGAGTTTGTGGTGTGGCTACTGTAGCAGACAGAGTTTGAGGAGTGGCTACTGTAGCAGACTGAGAGTTTGGGGTGTGGCTACTGTAACAGGCTGAGAGTTTGAGGAGTGGCTACTGTAGCAGACTGAGAGTTTGGGGTGTGGCTACTGTAGCAGACTGAGAGTTTGAGGAGTGGCTACTGTAGCAGACTGAGAGTTTGAGGAGTGGCTACTGTTGCAGACTGAGAGTTTGAGGAGTGGCTACTGTAGCAGGCTGAGAGTTTGGGTTTTGTATCTATCTGTCTGTCTGTCTGTCATTCTGTCTGTCTGTCTATCTATCTATCTACAAAGCCAATTTGTGGCACTTGGTGATATATAGGGAATATAGGGAAATTTACATCTTCACCCTTTATTCAAATTATGAACACATGCAAAAGCAAGAGAGAACCAACAAAAAAAAAAAAAAACGTTTTGTTTTTCTTTTATTAACATTTCTAGAATTAATAAATAATTGATACTATAGTGTTCGCTGCTGGACGAACAGATTAGTTGACTGTAGTATTAATTCTGCTACATCAAGTTAGTTATATTAATTGAAACAAACATTTGTAATTATTTTTAATCAGATATAATTAATTATTAATATTTCCATTGAGCTAATTTTCCACAAATTAGTGTAGCTGTAATTTGAATCCCTTTTTTGCCAAATAATTGATCAAATATGTCATATAAATACCCTAACCAAGTTTAGTGTTTTGTTCTTTACTCATATTTAAAATATTCAAAAACGTAATATGTTGTTCCTCGATTGATGGTTTAAGCAAACTTGTAGGGTCATTAAATACAAATCCCCAAACCGGTCCCCTCTAGACATCACTTTTGGCCTCTACTATATATATATCTGAGCACTGAGCACTGTCTGACAAACTATTGCAAAGAAGTTTTTATTTTATTTTATTTTTATCCCTTCCTGATAAGCCATGAGTGCTGTCATAACTTTTATTGCTGTGATTGATGATGTCATGCCTATGAATAAATGTCCTGTTGCCTATTAGACCTTTATTTTACACTGGGCCTTTCACTTTTTTAGTCCTCTTCAATGTATTTGCTGCTAGGAAAATAATGGTTTGGAAGTCTTGATTCTGGGTGCAAAGTCATCCTGCCCTGGGTAGAACCTGCGGCTGGTGTGGTTCCCTGAGGAAGTCCTAACCGGATGCCACATCACATTAAGGTGCCAGCGAGACGTTCTAGTGTGGAAGAGTGTTGAAATGCTTCCCCAGCCAGCCAGAGGGGGGCATAATTAATTATGTCCTCTCAAATTTTCTCAGTCACTCACAGTGGATGTGTGCACGTTTGTTTGAAATGATTTCTACATGCGTGGAACCCTGCAGTTTCTAATATCCAGAAGGGGTTGGCACTGTGGCATGGTCAATGTCAGGCCACTGAAACATTCATGCACACTGCATTTAATACAACTATTTTCTAGTCCACATTTAAAGCTGCAGCTTGTGATTTGCACACTACTAGCATAATTAAAGAAATAAAGACCACAGAGATTTGCTCACCCTCTGTATTCCATTATTAGGCAAACAGGAACTCCTGAATGAAAATCATGCTAGTGGTTGAGCCAATGTAGATCTGTCAAGCCACTCAAACCCAAGGGTCAAGCCACTAAAACCCAAGGGTCAAGTTTTAGCAGCTAGCCAAAAAGAATCTTTCTCCATTATTATTATTTTTTTCACCCACATATTTTTGGTGTATTTTGAGTATAAAAATGCAGGATCGAAACACAAATATATGATTACATTTAACAAAATGTGCATAACAAATGTATACACTTGCTTGGTAGATGCATTTTTTATTCATTTGCACATAAATCTCAAATGTTGCTCAGGTCTTTCAGAAGCCCAAATCTTCATAACTGACTTCTATTCCTTCTAGAACTTACTGTCATACTGTTGCTCCCATAAATGAGGCATCAGCCACCAATAGGGGTTATGCGCAGCATTCTTCCAGGTTCTAAAAAAACAGGTTTAACTACTTCCGGCAGACAGCTACTGAGGTAAACACAGCGTAGTAATGGCGACCTTCTATAGCCGGTGTTTACAGGAGCTACCCCTAATATCAATTTCCGATGTACACCGTATTGCCAAACGGACGTCCAGAGCCCCGAGTACTCTGTTAGACAAGGGATTAAAGTTTTACGCCTCCTCATTTATTCATAATTATGAAGGTATGTAGTATATGTAGCTTTTGCTAATGGCACCCGATATAGCGTTAGCTAACTATTAGACTTGTATGCTATCAGTAGTTTAGCCTTTTATTTTTGCTCGCGGACGATTAAAACAATCAAATGAAGACTGCATTTTAGCGATGGGGTTATAGTACCAACAGTATAATTACTACGATGTCCTGTGTGTTTATGCTGGTCAACCTCCAATTATGTATTAATGACCCGTGGCGCCCCTTCCTGTTCCCGTCCGAGGTCTCGGGGTGGCCGGGTGTGCTCGCGGTGTGGCCGAGGTGGGCTCTCCGGGGACCAGGGGAATCCGACTTTTTAATTAAAGCAAAGCATCGCGAAGGCCCGCGGTGGGTGTTGACGCAATGTTATTTCTGCCCAGTGCTCTGAATGTCAAAATGAAGAAATTCAATGAAGCTCGGGTAAACGGCAGGAGTAACTATGCCTCTCTTAATTTTCCCCGACACAGAGCTGATCGGCACACAACAAAAACTGCTGTTCGGATGTTCCCGTTTCTGATATTTCAACATTCTTGACATTTTAATTAAAACAAAGGCACTAAAGTTTGATCAGAAATAAGAATTGTATTATTATAAGCGAAAATTAACAGTTACCTCAGAGATCACCTACCGCTGCAGATGTGTACGGAAGTGAAAAGCAAAGTTGCAAAGTTACTTATAGTTAGTAAAATGTCTAAAAGGGACTATCGAAATAAAGTGTAACCAACTATTTTGTTCTCTTATGAAACACTTTTATTTTTAATTTTTAACAAATTATTTCTGCAATATCATGATTTTTGCTTAAAGATTAAATTAAAATATATTTTGTAAATGCATGTTATGGGTATCAATTTTAACATTTATTTTATTTTATTATTATTATATAATTAATAATCAGAATTATATAACTCGATCTTGATGCTTGACTTCTCAAATTATTTAGTCCACTTAAAACCGCTTTATTACAATCGACTTTAACTCTTTCCCCACCAGCATTTTTTTTAAGTTGCCAGCCCATTTTTTATAATTTTTACAAAATGTTAATTGCCCCTGAATATTTTGTTGTATGAATATGTGAACATGCAATATATATATATATATATATATATATATATATATATATATATATATATATATATATATATATATATATAAAATAAAATAAAAACACGAGTCTCTGCAAAAATAAATAAATAAATAAACAAGTAAATTCTAGGTTTATGCATTCTTTTTTTATCTGAGGACAGAGAAAATCACATTTTTGTCAAAGACGTCATTTGCATGAGATTCAGAACGATGATCAAAACACAGATGGAGTAGATCGAGTTCATCAACACCCCAAAGCTTCACACTCCTAAAGCTCATCCTGGGTCGACTTTTCATTCTGTAAAATCAGGCAGTTTGGATTTAAATGCTGTTTAATGTTTGCTTGCGTTATTTTATGTATGTTTAAGCAATGCTTGTATCACTTGTTTCTGCTTCTTCTTCTCCTGTTTTGATCAGGAGATTCTGTACTCTTTCAGAAGATGTATAATAGTGCCCCCTACCGTATAACAGTGAAAACATGGATATCCAGAAAATTCTGTCAATGAATTATCTGTATACAATGAAAATATGTTGATGTTTCTATGGGTCAACAAATGTGTATTACACATGAAGCAAATGGTAGCATCCAGGTTGCTAACTTCAGTGCTCCAGCCAAGCAACTACCACTGAGATGACTAGGAGTGCAAAGAGATATCAGGTTGTGTTTCAGTTCAGTACTGCAGAAATTACACACTGCGGCTTTGAAGTTAGTTGGAAGAATGCCTCAGTCACAGCACCTCACACAAACACACACTGTCTTTGAGCTCAGATTCAGTGTGTAAAAAGGCTCAGAATGGCTGAACGAGAGATACTCCCTTCTATTGACGTTAGTCTGTGAAATAAGAAAGGAAATAAGAAAACAGGAATAAAACAAGAGAGGCTTTTTCTACAAATGGGATGCAACAACTCTAGCAACACAATTCTGACCTTGTTAATTATAGAGGGAGACAAAGGGGAAATGGAGGATATATGTGTGTGTGTGCGTGCGTGCGTGCGTGTGTGTGTGTGCAGTGTGGGCTGGGTCAATGATGGCAGCATAATCAAGCCTGATTTTTGGCACTATGTTGCCCTGGCAACCAGACTCATTTGCAACTGTACCAATTGCAGTGCCTGTGTTAAAAGCCCACTGTTTCATTCCCCCCCTTTTTACCCGTAATGAGAGAAAATGGTTCTGAGGTCAGTTAAACAATTATTGCTATTTATGAGGAGCTGTTTAAGTGATTTATTCCTTATTTTCCTGAACAACTAATGTGCTGTTGCTCTTGCTGCACAGATTTGAAGCAGAGACCGTGTTGTTTTGGAGACCAATCGGACGCATTGTCACTAAGCAAGAAGCTCATGAGATTTAAAACAAGATGACTATCTTGTGGTCTTGATGTTGCTTTGGAAAACGTTTTTTAAGGAGTGAACAGGGAACAGATGGCAACATTTGAATCACTATTCGCTGCTTTGTACTGAGTGCTTTCCTTTTTAAATGCTTTTCCTTTTTAGACTGCTTCTTATTGCTATTCGCAAGAATACACAACACACAAACACGGACTATTGTTGCCATTCCTTTTCAAGCACAGCTTATCAATGTGAGCAGCATTGTAATGAGGGTTAGCTAATGAAAAATCAATGCTCAATTTCAGGTTAGATTAATGAATCAGAATTACATGGAGCAGTCGCAACATTATCTCTCAAAAAGCCTCTGTAATACTTTAATTCTCACTAGTAGAGTAGTGCAGATCTGCAAATGTTGAGTACAATATTAATATATTGATATATCAGGTTGATATGTAAAAACATTTCCTAATCTTTTGAAAACTGATAAATGTGTTTGGATCTCAAAGTTGTATAAAGCAGGAATAAAAAATAAATAAATAAATAAATAAAAAAATAAAAAAATAAAAAAATCTACAGGACAGTGTTTTTATCGATAGTGTTGGTTAGCAGTTACATGCACTTGTTCATTTCAAACCTACTCTTAATATTTGTATACATAAAAAACAAAACATAAAAATGTAATCCTAAAATAACATGAAAATAACGATTTGTACGAAGAACGATTACGTATGTGTGTACATTTATACATAAACATATATATGCTTGCCTTAGCAACTAACTGAAATCGGTTTATGAAGCGGAACTAAAATGAAGCACTAAAATCTCTCTTGCCATTTGGGACTCTCCGGGCTGGGACGACGAACTCTGTCTGGAGCGGAAGGCTAAAGCCCATCACCAGGTCCATTCCAGAGTCCGAGCCGTTTGAGCAGAGCCCTCCTGAGCCGGCCGAGGAGCACTGGCTCCTCAACTTTTCTACAGAGCCAACCTTTATCCCAACCCTAAAAGCACTCAAAATAACCCACTGGATGATCCTGTCTCCTGCCCAATCGTTGTCTCTGTCCTCGCTGCTGGCTCCGTCCAGTCCTCTGCTGGTGTCGCGCAGCTCCTCTAGCTCTCCGTCTCTGCCCTTGGGTCTCCACTCCACCAGCTTGGCTCTGCGAGATGGATGCCCTGGATTCACCTTGGAGTCACCCGTAACTCCACCACGGTCAGCCCATCGGCTCTGTGCTCCATCATCTCCACTGTGGTCCGACATCACTCCCTCGTCCCTCTGGCTCCACCTGGGTCTCTTGTTCCACAGCGGACTTCCTAACTCCGACCTCAGCCCTTCACCCGTTCAGCTCCACCTGGTTCCTCCTTCACTTCAGCTCCTCCGTGGTCCTCATTGCCACCGATTAAGCCGGCGACATTGCCTTTGACTTCCTGGTCTGCGAAGTCGTCACTGTCCCTCAGCCCTTCGCTTGCACTGGGGTCTCCATCATTCTCACCCATCTTTATTCCACAAAGCAGTTTGGCAGTGTGTCCATGTTTTTACTTGCATCTCACCTCGATGGAATGAACAGAGCCAGAAATTATTTCCATGTCAGAGGCAGAGCCTCAGAGCCACACCCACTTATTACATCATTACAACAGACTAATAGTAGTTTGAAGGTGTTTATCAGCCTGAGCAAACTCTTGAAACAAACCAAAAAATATCTTAAATGTTGCCAGATACATTCAAAACAGCCATGGGACCTATCCTGAACTGTGATGTCAGTTTAGAAAGGCAGTTTTTAAAACTGTGAAGAAGACAACATAAACATTGTCCCAATAAACACATTTTATGCCAGTATGCTTGATTGCCTGTAAATGTGTTGTCAGTACAGCAACAGATGTTGGAAGTCCGTGCTTTCAAAATATTCATAAAGGGTTACTTTAGGGTTTGTAGCATATTTGCACAACAAATATGGTAAACAGAAAATCCAACGTGCTTGACACACAATCACATTCGAGCATCCGCAGGAACCATTGAGGATTGTTCTTGTGTGTCAAGCAAATGAGGTAAATTTTTGGATTGTCTACCCATTTAAGAGAAAAAAGTTAATATTTTAATCATATGGTGATGCTACTTAATATTTAGAAGTAAATAAGAAAAAAAAAAAAAGAAAGCTTTTCCGGAAAGGAACTTCCACAATAATACCTGACGCACAGAGAAAATGGCAGCATTGAAATCCTATACCCGAGAACGGGTGGAAACTCAAGATTAGCCACAGCCGCATGGATTCTTCATCTTATCTCATGCCAGCAATGGGTCTGTGAGATTGAATAGTCTGAAGGTTTTTGAGAGCAATAGTTCAGCCATCGGTGAGCTCTTAAAAGTAATGTGACAATGTACTCTTTTACAGTTCATAAGCGTAGCCTTGGTAACACTATTTCATCCTCTACCGAAGTAAACAAATTTAGGCTTAAAATGTTTTTATCAATGCAACCGTCCTTCGACAAAACATTTCCTAGCATACGCCTTACTAAATAAATGTATTAATACCACAGTCCATCTTTTCAATAACCCATGGCAATTTATCATTGAATTATCTAAAGGTTGAGTGTTTTGAATGGAGCTCTTATTTTAAGCTCAACACATTTTGCTTATTTGCAAGTGGCATTCAGAGGAAGCAATACAATTATGCTGTCTTATACATTTCCATCTCCAGTGGATGCAAAATAATCTTCTTTCTGTGCTAACAACCTCATAAGGAGTTGAAACACAGAAACAACCAGAATGACTTGCTCTTCCACATCCGATGCAAAGTTCAATTTGCAGTCTTATTCCCCTACTTTGTGTGGCTACTGGCATGTGGTCATTAAAGGTAAGGCTGAGTGGGTGGCACTATTTATGTGCCAGGTCAATACATAGGCAGGGAAGTGATAAGATGAAGGCCCTTAAAGCAAGGCTAGCGGTAAATTGCCAGTGGTTAGGAGTTACCAGAGCAAACGGAAATTTGGACACATCTGTCTAGTCACAGTGGTTAAAGGAATAGTTCAACCAAAATGACAGTTCTGTCATTATTTACTTATCGTCATGGCATTACAAACCTGTATGTTGTTCTTTTTCCTGTAGAAAACAAAAGGTGATTTTTTGAAGAATCTTGATGCATCTGTTCATTCAAAACATTCAAAACAGTTCAGTCATGACAACTCAGAGTGAATTATTTTACCAGCATGTATTGTCACGGGGTATGAAATGTGCATATGCTTTATTTTGTTGGATGAGATCTACTACGCTGCTGAGCAAATACAAGAATTTGTTCAGTTTAGTTAAAATAACATACATAAAGGACATACTGCTGCAAGAATATGTAAGAGCCCCCATAGCAATTCTCTACAGGTGGTGCTGGGGAGGAGGAGGAGTAAAAATAAGTTTTCATTATTGCACATCAGGGCTAGGATACAAAAATATATTGTTATGTGGATTAGGAAGCATGTATGTCTGGCTAATGCCACGGCGTTAGCAGAACCAATCAGTGTTCAGTCAGATAGGCTACTGCATTTCACAGTGACCAAACATAATCAAAATAGGCCATACTTTTATGCTACATTTATGCCATAAGATAAGTAATGTTTTTCTTTCTTTTTTCTTTTAGCCGAGGTGGTCATCATTTTTCATGTACTTTTTTCATTTTTCTCAATTTAAAGTTAAATGACCAGTTTACATAAATCAAGTATTTTAATATTCTTGTAAAAGAAATACTATCTAATTAATTGCACGTTTCTGTAATTAATCACAATTAGTCACACCTACCATTGTAATATAAAATAAATTGTAATATAAAAATATTTTCACATTGAACATCCAAATTAATGTAGACAACATAAAGACAGTATATTTTATATTTTAAATGATTGTTTATTGACACCTTTTTAATAAGTACTATGAATGAATGCTAGTGTCACTACTGTACTGATACTGATGTCGGGGGTAAAATGAGTAAATAGGCATTCAACATTAAACAACAAAAGTCATCATTTTGACCGTAATAGGCCTAAACTGCAAACCAGCAGATTGGTTTTATTTAACATTTATTAACAATTACAGAACATATTTTTTTTTTTTACAAAAAAATCTTATAAGACATTTCATTTAAGTGAACTTAAAACAATATTCACATAAACCAATTATAATAAATGTCACATTTAACTGTGTGCCTTTTATATAGTGTGTTTGTTTCTGTCAATACTATGTCAGCTCTCTCTGTTTGAATGAGAGCTGTCAGTTATTTTAATAAAATTACTAGTTAAAAGTTTTGGTACGATATTTTTATGTCAGGATTGATCCTCTCGATATTCCCAAGCATTCCCAAGTATTCAAACTTAGTTCCGCATTTACACCCGCATGTCTACAAGATACTCAGTCCGATTTTGGGCCCAGTTCTCCCCTTCTGACAGTCCTAGGTAAAGTCCCGATCATCTTAATGGTTCTACAAATTATTTTATCAGATTTCCCTGTGCTGTTAAGAGTGGCTGAACCTGTATCCAACATGTTAAATATTTTCAATCAGAAATCCTGTACACACGCACACTCTGTAGATTATCTCGTGGAACGAAACAATAACAAATCAGAAAGTGCGCAGACCTAAGACGGCAGCAGAACACAACTTCATCAACCCTTTTTCTTATTTTCCCACAAAGTTTCTGTAAAAAGCATTCCAAACACTACTGTCACCATTCTTCTTGCCTGTCGTTTGCAAGTCACGAGATTTTCCGTGTTCACTGTAAAGGTTGTTTATGAATGTCTTGGTCACATCGCGGCACTCCACACCCTACAGCAACAAAACTGTACATACACAGCATACGTATAGATTATGGATACTAGGACCTTATGCCTTCCAGTAAACTTTTGGGCTGAACCCTTCACAAGCAAGAGGCCATAAGCACCGCAAATATATCTAAATATAAAACATTCAGTCATACTTAATATTCTTATTATTAGAACTTAACCGAGCTGGGCAGCATTTCCCAAAAGCATCGTAAGCCTAAAAGTGATCGTAGAACAATTGCCACCAATGGTCTCTACAATCAACTTATGATGCTTCTGGGAAACGCAGACCTGGATGATGACATCACTGTATTCTACAGAGCTGCTTTATAGCTAAAATTGAACTCGTTTCATTTCATTATTGATGAACTTTACAGTTATTGAACTGAACTGAATGTGGCTGGAGACATACGTGTCCTGGGAGAGCGTTTTTTTTATTGTAAATGTTACAGATCTCAGAATGGAAAACTATGAAGTGTACGTGAGGGAAAGGAAATTGAACTTTGCTGTCACAGAACCAGGAAATCAGATAAGTAACGCTCATAATTGAGTTTCACTGTGTATGCATAATTCATCTTGCAGTTAGGTTTTTATTTTGTTCTTTCTTGTACTTTTTTACAGATTGGCTTTGCTGCACTTAAAGAAAAGAAAATCATTGTAGATTTAGATACATGTTTGAAAGTCATTCATGTCTTAGCATGCAGTCCATAACTGCACCGCAGAAGAGAAGAATATTAAATTCTAGTTTGAAGGACCCCAGAGGTGTGTAGTGTGCAGATTATCCACTCTCTTCAAGAGCCATTGCAATAATTCTCATAATCTAGGTTTAAACTAAGTTTATGCCAATCAATTCATTTATCTTTAGGATCAAATAGTATAGTATGTGTAGTGTCTATTCTTGATGCTGCTCTGCTGAATGGCTCTAAAACTAAATTTTTTAAGTAACACTTTTAGGCTGATCTTTCTAACTGCGTCAATGTTAAAATGATTGAGATGTTCACAGAAGACGAGTGTGAATTCCAGCAAGATGCTTTAGTTTTTGCAATCAGAATAATGCAGCTAAACATTTAATATTTGACAATGTTTTTTGATAGCAATGTTCAGCGACTGATAGTAATATCCAATGATGCAACGTTTTTATGAAATTTCACCAGTTTTGAACTGAAATATGCTGTCATTTACATTATTAATATAATTAATAACTAATTGTAAAAACAAAATAAATGTTTAGCTTTTTCAACATATTAGACATACAAATAATAGTGAATGCTTGCATATTTTTTAAATAAAATAGTTTGCAAATAATTTAAATTGATTACTTCACATCTACAATTAGACCTAGAATATTTTTTTACATTCTTATTTCTTTTTCTTTATTCCTTTAAATACCTTTTAATCCTTTAAATATTTAATTCCGTTAAATAAAAAGACCACAATGTCCTCCCCTAATCTTCAAGATGGTTAGGGGCTTGGTATTTAAAACAGGCATAATAAAATATTATAAACATTAAACCTAACATTCATGTCGTTGACGTATAACAGTATGTGCATAGCTTCATGTATTTATAAAATGCAGTCATGCCTCGCTGGTTTGCGGTAAGAAAAACAAGCGCATCATTATGGTTATTGAGCGCTTGAGTACTTGATGGCTTCCGACAGCGCCAGCTAGTGGTTAAAGTAGTAGACTAGCCTATTTAAGCCCACTAATGTGGTAGACATTGTGCTTTTTTACCTGCCAGTAAGGAAGGGTCAGAACTGACCTCATAACCAGCTTGGACACCCCACTATCAAATCTGATTTCCTGCAGGAAAATATTTTTTCCTCCTGAATCAGGTTTTAGTTCAAAGGAGCAGACCACATGTTGTGAAATGAAGCAAGCAGCTAAACTAACCAGGTTGTCATTTGCCCTTGTGGCGATCCTATTGATTTACTGCTTCTCGCTGATGGTTTCCTGGAGGGTGCGTGGACAACAAACCCTGAAAAATGTTCAAATGCAACAAAAGGTTCATGAGACTTCCTCCCATGAGGCCGCCAGCCTGAAGCACATTCAGTAATTCAAGAAGTCAGAGGTGAAACCAGATAACCTGTCTGCAATTTAGACATAATGCTTTTTAATGATCGATATTACAGACATTTTTACATGGTCTGACAAATTACAAACTGCATGCAACTGGCTTAAATCCTCCTTGAGCGCAGTGTAGCTAATGTAGACAGTACTGTAGAAAGGTTGTAACCTAGTTTTATAGGTTCAAAAGTTGGACACTGATTCTGCCATTCTGCAGTTACTCAGTTATGTTAGTGTCACAATGTGGTGTAGGCTAGTGATGTTACATATGACACTGAAGCTTCAAAGCATGTATCGAGTTCAAAGCGCAATTTCTCATGAAGCACCGTGCCGGAGCGCTTATTGTTTTCAGAGAAACACGTGATCAACGAAAAACGAAGCCTCACTTTCTTTCCAGTCATGTAAATGCTTCACTTTGCGTGTCAGAATCTTTGAACGCAGGCCACTACTCTAGAGGTTTTTGTTTTTTCTAGAGGTTACAAGATGGTGCTGTTTTCGACACTCTTGATGCTTTGAATCTTTTCCCAGGAACATTCAGGGGAAAGCCTCAGTGCTTCATGAGGCCTCATTTGCTTACTACAGAGTCAAAAGCTCCAATACAAACTTTTACTTTGTTTTTAGGTGCCTAAAAACTTTTCAACATTATTCTAACAGGTACAGACAGGCAGAATGTACACACACACTAAATAGGACTGAGAACGGACGAAGACTGACTGAACTGAAATAAACTAAATACAAACACTGATGAACACTGATTAACAGAAACCAGGTGACATAGATTATGATGATGATGAACTAACACAGGTGACACAGATGAGCTGATAAAGGTTGTCAAGGAAACAAATGAGTGGCGGGAAAATATAACGAAGGAAGACGTGACTATGAACATACAAACAAACAATGACACATGACAGTCAGACTGTAAATGTGTCCCAATGTGAAGGCTGCATCCTTCGAAGGCCATATTTGAAGGCCATAGCATCACAGCGGCGCGACGAAGGATGTCCCAATTCAAAGGCTGCACCCTTGGAAGGTTGCATCTGAAGGCCGATTGCGTCACCGCGGCGTGATGAAGGCTGTCCCAATTCAATTCTGCATGCTTCAAAGGCCGTATTCGAAGGCCGGTTGCGTCATCGCGTTGCAACGTAGGCTCAAAAGCGATTCAAATGCGACGCCCTTCGTTTCCCCGTGAAAGAAAAGATACATGAATGGATCCTTAGCAGCCTATCCTACCCCAGAAGTCATTGCACGCCGGTGACAACAGCATTTTTTTTAATAAAAATTGCGGCCGAGAGTTCGGTGGTGGACGGCAAATTCACATTTAATTGTAAGTATTATGTTTTCATTTACTCAAATAGCTAGTGAAACCACAGTTAAAAGCCACAAGTTTTTCTTTCTAATAAACTTCATCTTAACTCCTTTGTCATCGTTACCATTGCATGGCTTCATTTGTCAGGTGGTTTGAGGCAAAACTTGTGCTAATATTAGTTTAATAAGTTTTTCAGGGAGCAAGGAGCAGACAGCTCAATTTATTAAATTGTGGTCAGAAAATGACCATTTCTTTATAGGGGTGAAAAACTCAAGGTAAAAACTCAAGGTAAGACAACGACCTATTTGTAATATTTGCACTAGTCTGTCTCACTTGTCAGAAAATCACTCACCGTATAAAGCCCACAACAATAAGAAAAGGCAATGGGTTTCACTTTTATGTGTTTTTGTAGTGCTGGCCTGCAAGCTATGTCTACAAAGGTTTTAACCAAATTTGAGTATCCAGGAATATGATTTCTGAAGTATTTGTATGCATGTCCTGATGTGTCATATTTTGCAGTTTTAACAATGCACTAATGTTAAGATTGCATTGCACCCCTGTGTTAATATTTTTTCATAAGTACCCTTTTCTGCTTTTTTAGAGCAATTCTGGAGAAAATGGGTCTGCTGGGGAAGGTAACTCCCATACAGGCAAAATAAATAAATAATACAAAGTAAGAAAGTTAATGCACGCATCTTTGCTGAAATTTATTGTGCTATTGTTAACAAGCCATGGTTAATTTGCTCTGCCTTAGGATTGCAAATGTCCTGGGACAGGTGAGGGTGTGAGTGGGAAACCCACTGCTGAAACTTGGCCCTGGTTTTTCCTCATGGATGAGGTGTTGGGACAGAGGCATTGCACCAATCCCCCTGTCCTCATTGCCTCAATCCCTGAGGACACACCTCAGCAGTGGGTGCCCACGGTGAGGAGGAGCCAGGGGCACCAGCAGGAGCACCAGTAAGAGGACTAGCAGCAAGCATGAAGGCAGCGAGACAGAGAGGCTGAGTTTTTGGACTTGATCAGAGAAGATCTGCAGCTACATTTTTATGCAACTTTGAATGTGTAAATAAGAGAATGAATTGTTCTGGACATTGTTTATTTTTGTGATGACAGTCATAATTGCTACATGAAACAAATTCTACACTTTATTTTTTTGTATTTTTATAAAATTGGTAAATGAAAATAATTTGTTATATAGGCTACATAAAATTACTTTTTCCAACGATTTACAACATACGTTAAACATATCAAAATCAACATAAACATTTAAATTTATAGTTCATTAAATAAGAAAAATAAGACTTTTATTGAGCTGAGCAGGGAGACCCTGCTGGTGCTGCTGGACTGGGATGGGCTCCACAATAGAGACCCTGGTAAGCCCTCTCTGCTGGTGGGACATCATCTGAGCTGGTCTCCAGAGTGTTTGAGTGCATATTTCCACTATCCACTAAGTTGTCTACCAACAGGTTTACAGGGCTGACTCAATCGACGGCTGCCATGTTACTGAGATTTTTTTCAGAAAGAGTATATGTCTGAAAAAAGTACTTTTAATAACTACTAATACTGCATTGGGGAAAAACTACTAGTCATATATTTCAAACCTTAGTTAAGCAAAATTATCTTGCATACTCTAATGTACTTAAGGTATCAAGAGTAAAACTAAAGGTATGTATTCTGCCAAAAAAAAAAAGAGGGTTTTGAATTTATATAATTGTACTACTGCATTACTGCGTATGTTGCATTTTACTTCTGAATATTTTCAAGGCTGTTAAACTACATACTTTTGTGTAGTTTAATGTAATGTACAACTTGTGTAGTTTTTGTGTAGTTTAATGTAATAGTGTTGCTGTCCAGTGAGGGAAAAAAAGTACATCAGAAGGTTACTTCACATTTGTACATAAATACTTAATGTAGTTCCGAAAATTAAAGTAACAAAATGTAGGCCTATTGTCACAATATGAACAAATTGTTTCTAACTACAGCTGTGTCCCATATCAAAGGGCACATCTGAAGCGCTCGGACCGGTCTCGCCTACGGAGGATTGTTCTTGTCGCCTAGCTACTGTGACAGCTGCCGATGACGAGCAGGAGTAACGTTTGCACTGGACTTTTTTACATTCAACTGGGTTTTATATTCAAACAGGGTTGAAAACCTGTATGTCACCATGGTCCATTTGTGTACATAATAAAAAGAATACACTAGCCCACAAAATTGCATGTAAGATATAAATGAACATTTTAACCTTTGAAAAGTTATATATATATATATATATATATATATATATATAGGCCTATGTAAGTTTTATTTTATTTTCATTTATCATTACATTATTTATGTAAGTTAACACCCAATACTTGGAACAGTTTAAAGTGTACGTTTAAAGTAATCCGCCAATTCAGGAAGCAGCGTCTGAATTGGGACGCAGCAAACCAGCTTAATTAATCTGGCCATGGTCTTGGCTAAGCCGAAAATACATGACCCGGCAGCGCCGGGGCTGAAACATCCTCACCATGTCCTTTAGTAAAATGTAAAACATAAAAATGACAATAGCCAATTCTGGCTCCATTACTGTTTACTCAATTATTTCAAATGAATTATCAGGATGGCAGCTGTCCTCTTGCATCGTTGCTTGGTGCCAGGAGCGGTAATCGGGAATACCTGGATGTGCAATTAGGAAATCCTACGAAGGATTCATGGTGCGTCTTTCGAAGGACGCATAGGCTGCATCCTTCGAAGTCTGCGGCCTTCACATTGGGACACAGTTTGAAAGTGCATTGAACAGCAGTGCCACATTTAGTTATGCCGGAACCAATAGTGAATGTGTGCTCAGTGGTTGCTGCTCAGTGGTTGCATTTGTGAAATGTGTGGTTGCATTTTAGAGAATATATTCAAGAGGTTCTTCAGGAAAGCATTTGGCTTTTCCTTATCTGAACTTCACAGGAAAAATAAAAAATTCCCAGAAATATGTATTCTTGCATTGCTGGGTATCATAAACATTGACAGGTTTTGATATTGCGAGACCATTTTGAAAACTTGGGGTAGCATTATAGGGTCATTATCGTACAAGGTCAGAATTGATTAGAATCAATTCAAAGGTGTTGATTGAATTCAAAAGCTTTTCCAAAAATTCACAATAATTTATCATAAATCCTTATGAAATTATATTAGATTCAAATATTACGTATTTAAACATTTTTAAAGGGGACCTATTATGACGTTTCACAATGTCTTGATTTTATTTTTGGGCTCTAGAACAGGTTTTTATGCTTGTTCAAATTACATTTTCCCTGCATTTGATATTGTTTCAGCTCCTCTCTTCCAGGCACTGTCCCAAATGACACACTTCATATGCACTTCCAGTCTTGTGTATTTACAATGGTCGCTGAGTGCACATATCCGTTAAGTCCACAAGACCGGAGGGTGTCCCATTTCACATTTTAGGTTTCAAAAGGGTGTTTGCGAGCGCCCCCTTTGCGGCTGATATCCGCCCTCGATGCAAACATTTGCCAAGCCTACTAGCTGCATTGACTTGTTTGACAAGTTTGGTTCACCAATGTAAAAGTAAAATACTGTAATTAATATCTAATGCATTTCCAAAAGCTTGTACAGTTAGCTTCAGTGACTGCATCTATCCAGAGTGATGCTTTACATTGGATTTGCTACTTGCTACTCTAATCATGATATTGATTAGTATGATTTAATTAGGCCTGTATTCATCAGGCATTGGAGCAGCTTTACAGGAAACTCAAAGATTCAAAGATATCTACAATGTCTGAAGGACAATATTCTCTTAAACAGGACAAGTGAGCATCGTGCTCACTTTATGAGCTTTCTGTCTGTATAGGATGAGACGCTGATTTTACTGCCGTTTGGCTGAAGCTGTTAACCTTTATTGTTTCCCTTGATTGTTGTTTAACAGTCAATATTACTTTTAAATACAAGCTTCATTATGTTTATAATAAAAAGATATGTGTCAACATGAGTGTGTGTAAACGTTTGTTTGCATATTATACAGAACTGAACAACAATCACCAGCAACACAAAGAAAAACCCATATGCTGTTAACTGATGTGATAATATGAGTGTTACATTTTTTTTCTCTCCTTTAAATGAGAGAAAAATAAGACAATAAAGGTAAAATTGTTGATAGTAGACCAAGGCAACAGCCAGAGAAGAGGTTAAATTGGTGGAATGAAGAGAGGATGAAGGGTGCCTAAAAAATAATCCTTCACAGTTGTAAGTTTTACTGAATGATCTCTTGTCCATGTTACTCAACAAATGCATGATGCAATCAAGTGAACTGAGTGGTTTCAATGGAAAAAAGTGTTGTGTCAGCTTCACTTGGCAAATGTTTGTTCAGTCAATGGTGAGTGAAATGCACAAATTGAAAAATGCAATGCAGGGTGTCCCAGCTGAGTTGAGGAACTGAAGGGCAAGCAATAGAATGACTTTAGAAACACTGAGCATTACGAGCAACTATCAATCTGCAACTCCTAACTGGTTAACCAATGAAGTTCAGCAGGGTTGAGCCTGGGCAGTACCTGGAAGAAATGTGTCCTGGGTAAGGAAGTTAAGGTTTCTGCTTGGCCAGCAGGGGGTGTTCATAATGGGGTTCCCAAAAAATCACTAAAATACACCAAGGAGATGACAAATGGTTTTATTTCTTGGTGCCAAATGTCCTACTTGAGTAAACAATGTCAAGTGAACCATCTGGCATTAACTAGATGAGTATGTTTTCTTTTTCTTTTGAAAGCAGGATTAGTTGCTATAGTAGATAACCATGCAGATCATAAACTGTGCATAGCATGAACAAACAGTGTCCTCCAATCAAAAGTTTGGAAGCATAATGCAATTCTAAAAGACAGTGGAACATGTTAGCTTATTATACTTTAAAGAAATGTGACACACCAAAATATCCTACTATTAAGGTTCCAAGAAAAGATAATTTAAAACATTTTGGTAACCAAACTTTTGGTAACGACTTGATTGACCCCATTGACTTCCATAGTAACTATACCTGTTTTTATAAGGCATTGAAGGACTTAATGAGTCTTTATAAATATATTTATAGACTAGTAATACGTGCTTATAAATGGAGCTATAATTCATGATAAGCATGGGCTTCATAGAACAGCACACCAACATCCAAAACACAACACATGCTGGTCTTTTGAGCAGGGTAATTTTGCTATTGGGAAGAACACGTTTAGTTCGAATCATTTGTACAATAAAATGGTCTGGCCTGCAGGGGATGCATGTAGAAGTACTGCAATATATCAAGAGAGATCTTCATGGAAAAAAGGGAAATTAGTGATATAAATGCTTATTGAAATACATTTATTTATTAAAATAATTTCAGCAACAAAGAAAAATGCCAATTCAAGGACCATTAGTATGATTAAGAGGGCTATCACATTTCTGTAAATCCATGAAATGAAATAATATATACTGTGGGGGGACTCTGTTTAGTTTAGGCAACATCAGTGTAACATTTTCCCTGAAGCTGGATCCATTTATATTTCTCTGTTAGCTCATTCTCGGGTTAACATTATTTTTCTATTGTGAAAATGTAAGTAAAGTACTGCATAGTTTATATTATTTGTGAACATCAATATATATATATATATATATATATATATATATATATATATATATATATATATATATATATATATATATATATTGATGTTCACAAATGTTCACAGTAAAGCCTTTGGTTCACTTGGCATTTTTCAATTTGTATATATATATATATATATATATATATATATATATATATATATATATAACATTACTGTAAGTTGAAGTCTCTCTATTGTAAGACTGGGAAGCTTACATTGCTATTTTGAACCAACAATCGGAACAAGATGCAGTTGAAGGATGACATACAAAATTCAATTATTTATTAGATGCGCATTGCAGAGCTGCAAGGGGAACATTTGTAGTTAAATAGTAGTTATGTTTTAGGACTAGTTAAAACAATCCCCTGTTTAAGACCTGAGGTATGAGTGGTGACAATGCATCCATCGGAGTGGTTTCCTCTCTGTGGTGGTGACAGGTTTGAGGTCTGAGTGGTGACGATGGATCCATCGGAGTGATTTCCTCAATGTTGTGGTGGTTTAGTGGGATGAGAATGGGGATTTTTAGCTTCATTGGGGTCATCAGGTGGGCACCCCCCTTCTCTGGTGTTTCAATGATAGGCCCACGACACCTCCAGAGGGCTCATCGGCAGCACCTGGCATCCCAGGTGTGCCCCCCTCTGCTTTCAAACTTTACATGCCACAGGTGGTATTAGGGGCCCCGTTTGAGTCTCCCCTTTTCACCCATAGCCATCGACTTGCTTCTTCTGCTGCACCTGAGAGGGCTTTGATGGTTTGGCTGTCAGTGTACTTAAGACTCTTGCGCTCAAATGCCTCCTCTACAGCAGCCTCCCAGGGGACAGTAAGCTCTATTAAGTACACGATGTGGAGTGATGAGGACCAGAGCACAAGGTTTGGTCTTAGGTTCGTTGTGGCAATCTCAGAAGGGAAGTAAAGCCTTTTGTTCAGATCTGCCACCAATTTCCAGTCTCGAGCCTTTCCGAGCTGGCCGATGTCCGTTGTTGTATAGCCTTTGGCTGTCTTTACTCCTTCTCGAATGAACTCCCTTGCTTATGAAGGATGGAATGATGGAGGAGGCAGGGCATTGTTCTTTAGTCATCTGCACTCCAAGGTGGCTGCTATAGGCACTTCAGGACATGGTTGTGCCGCCAGGTATAGCGGCCTTGTGACAAGCTTGTCTTGCATCCATCCAGAATGTGTTTGAGGTTTGCGGGGGATGGACAGAGGGGGCACGTTGGGTCTTCTCCGTACCACTGGTTGAGGTTTGAGGGGGAAGGCAGGACGTCGTATGTTGCACGTAAGATGAAGCTGATGTGAAATTCTTCCATGCCCATCAGCTCCCTCCAAGATAACTTTCTCCTCTCAACTCCCTCCCATCTCATCCACTGCCTTTGCTTGGCTTGTGAGACAGCCTTTGCTCACCTCGTTGCCTGCTTGTGCCGTCGCACCTCCTCGACAACCAGCCGTCGGCGCTGAGCTGGAGCTGCTCTATGTCACGATGGTCTGCTCTCTCCAAATCCCAGGCCTCCTCTCCCCTGTTGCACATTGCTAATAATGTCTCTGTGCCTGAGGTCTGACTTCGCCTGGTGAGTGGCTGCAGCTGGGTTCCATTTCCTTCCGGTCACCAGGGTAGGAGCTGTTTGGGAAACACATGGGTCACGGGACTCTGTTAGTGTCATTTCCAGCTTTAGAGCACTTGAACTCTTCAGCCAGGCTGGAAACAGGAATCTCCAAAATGCACCTTCCATACAGTCCGATGTTAGTAAAGCATCTGGGGAGTCCCAGCCACTTTTTGGCAAATGAGCTGATCAATCTCTCCAGCTTTTCTACCTTTGAGATTGGGACCTCATAGATGGTAAGAGGCCACATCATCCTAGGTAGTAGCCCAAATTGAAGGCACCACAGCTTTAGTCTGCCAGGGAGCATGGCCTTGTTGATACTCTCAAGGCCATGCATGGTGTCTTGCCTAAGCTGGTCTACTTGCTCTGTGTCCTGTAATAGTTTATGATCATATCTCGATCATATCATGATTAATACCGTTCCAAATTATTTTACGTCCTACCTGGATATATAAATAATCCCGCGGTAACTAAAGTGCCTGTCCTTTAGTCATGCTATTAAGAGTTAGGTGAATAGTCTCTACAAATTCGTATTTTCATTATAAAGATAATAAGGATTATAAATATAATAAATTTTCCCTTCGTAGTATAAATCTACCTTTTTAGGTACTCTTCAACCGTGTTCGCTCTACAACAATAACCCTGTTGTAAGCTGCCTCTTTGGCTAGGCTATCAATCAATCAAAAGCACACACTGATTATTCATATATCAGAAATAATGCTTACCCTCCTGTCGTGTCTCTCAGTTAGGATCTCCCTGATCCAGAGGAAAGAAGGAGGCAAATACTCAAGAATCCAAGGTCCAGACAAGATGATTTAGAATAAATGTTTAACAATATTTATTAAAAGAATCAAAATTGAAAGGAACACTCGTTACAGATTATCATAGAGTACTGAACTAACAGAGAAATGCTAGCTAGGCTTAAAAGCTTCTTGCTGTCCAGATTGCAGGGGTTCTGGATTGTAGATTGCAAGGAAGAGCAATTTGATTTCGTCCAGGTCTCTTCTTTTATAGTCCGAATTGAGAAATCTTCGTCATATTTACTATAAGGCACATGACTGCACGGGTCTTGTGATGACTGTCCAGTCATCAGCTTGCTTTCCGAAGATACAACAGTTCCTTTGTATTAGTGGACAAAGACCCTTGTCACTGTTCCCTCATGTGACTTGAGAAAACCATCAATTGACAAAAACTCTTTATTCAAAATCATATTTTTAGAGGGTCATGTGTTTTAACAAACCAGCTAGTTCGCTGGGAATACCCTTGGTTATAGGCTTCTTATTGTGGCCCTTCCTTCTCTGACGTCGAGTCTGAAGTGTAGGTGAAGTGAGTGAAATGTCACCTGCAGTTGGACCTTCCTCAAAATCCTCAACACCCCCTCTTGACATTGATTGAGCTTCTTTAATTCTTCTAAACTTGTTCAATCTAACTCTAGGTTTTCGTTTCGGTTTACTCACAAAATTCCTTACAGTAAATCTATCCATTTTGCTTACAAAATCAGTACAATACACGCTAGGTGTAGCCCGATCGAATTCGATCTCATACAGGCGATGACCAATTCCATCATTTTTACATATCATCACTTTTAATGAGTTGGCTTGATTCTGACTCATCCCTGCTTGAAGACACCAGGTTCTCAGACTCTGGATAACCGCCTGCCTTTGCCCCAGGTTGAGTGCTGGCTGCCACTGAAATTCGTGTTTGTTCCGCCAGACTTTCGGCAGTTTGTCCAGATTTAACTGGTTGACTGCGAAGATGAGTCCTCTTTCGGCCACGTCCAGGGTTAAAGGTACCACCGCCCAGTTCCCAGGGGCCTTTGGTAAGAGAACTACCTGCTGAGACATACACACAGCTATATTTAAATTTTTGTCCAGCACTCTCGGGTTGGCTTGGGTTATCCAGGATCCAATGCCTGTAAATAATTCCTACTATTGTTTTCAAGCCTCCATTTCTCTTTTTCTTTTGGTATATCCTGGGTTCCAGGAGATACCCAGTAGCTGTATAACTGTTTCTAGAACCAGCCTGTATCGATAAAATTTCACCGATTTTACAGCACCTAAATTTCATCTCAATACACCATCTGAGGAAGCTCTTTGACACCCAAGGACCTCTAACATCCATTCTTCTTCCTCGTTGGGATATAGCCACTACCCCAATTTCATCCATTTTCACATTTTGTATTGCAGTACAGTTTGAACATAGATCTTGCCATTGACCCATCAAAAAACATCTTATTCTCAAACCTCCTGGAAGCATTCCACAGATATCACAGTTTCTCTTAACTTCAACTACATTTTTTCCACAACTTTCATTTGAGATGCCATCCAGGAATCTCTTCCTCTGCTGTCCAGGGGTTGTTGTATCCTTAATTATAAGTTACAAAAAGGGTTTGTCAGCTCAATATTGAGACAACATTCCTTACCGGCTTTTATCAGTTTTGTCACATAAAACCAATCATTACTAACTATCATTATTGCTATACCACACATTATATGATCATCATAGTAGCTTGCAATCACCATTATCATAAATGCAGTTGCAATTACAGTTATTTCATAAACAGTCCTTTTTGTACCTTCCATTTCTACTCTCCTGGTGGCAAGTATCATAAGATACATAACCATCAATAGTGTAGAAGAAAATGCTATGTACTTTGCAGATTGGAGCTCAAGATAATACTTCAGTAAATCACATGCAACAAGTATTATATTAAGTATTTCCAGTCCGATTAAGCTCCTAAGTCCAAAAATGGATTTTATCTTAGGGCCTTTCACAACTTGTCCGAGTAATATACCTGCCAGATTTAGCCTCTTCTCCAAATTAAATGAGGCTATGTTACATATTGCAATAGGAATTTGCCATAATCCTTGTAACCCCATAAACATCAATATCCAGTAAAGGATCAAAATTACATTGTAGATTATAATTTGAAATTTATTTACCGGCAAGTCAGAGCAAGTTGCATTGGATTTGTTTCCCCAATTTGGTCTGGTCATTGATTCCATGGTCAAGTTTCTCAAAGAAAGCTCCTTAATCGATTTGATCAGTTCAGTCTGCTGAATTTCAGAAGAATGGAGGGATTTTTACGAGCCCTTAACTTTTTATGTTCTGTACGCTAGCCGCAGGCAGTTCTCCTTCACTCTCATTCTCTGACTCGGAGAAATCAGCTGACAGAGGAATCTTTCTATACTTGGCTTTGTTAGCTAGCTGTTTTAGCTTCTTACAATGTACGCATATTTTCACTAGTTTGATTAAAATACTTATTATTACGATGAATACTATCGTACCTCCCACACAGTACAGCACAGTTCTTATTATCTCCCATATGTCTGTCATTACATTCCATACATTTGTGGCCACTGCCTTAATTTTTCCTCCTATATCTTGAAATGCTGTTTTCGCTATTTTTCCGATCAACTTGATTAGGGTTACCTCTGAAGGGCTTCTGGTTTTTGACCAATAGTCTATCCTATGTATCCAATGCCCTCCAATGCTCTCTCCCTCCAGGTAACTGTCAACAGGGTGTAGTAAATCTTTCCATTCACTTATATAATTAATATAAGGTATAATAGCACATATTTTTCTGATTTGCACTTCCCCTGTCATTTGTTTTAGAATCAAGGGAGTGATTTTCAAGTTCTCTCCTACCCAGAGGGCGCCTTCCATGGCTTCAAAGTTGCATGACATGTGATTCCTATCAATGCCTCCCTTTGTCTTCCTAGCCCCATAAGACTGAAAGATGGGGGCACCAAAAGTTGCATGCTTCCAATTATTAAATAGGTCCCCAGTGCACAAATATTTTGTCTCTACTCTATCACTCCAAAATTCTATTTTCTTCGTATCCATTCTTTGACCTACCATTAATACTTCTGTTCCTAAATCAAATTCCTTAACACACTTCATGTTATAAGCTAATCTTTTTCCTTTTAAAGATTTTACTATATTTATCTCTTGTCGCCTAGTACATGGCTCTCCATACCAGTCTGTGACATTCCATCTTTTGTTGAAATTTCCTTTAGTAGGTCTGATATATATTCTACTCCGAGTCCCCCATGAGTAACTATCCGGATCAGATACTTTTAAATAGTAACCACTTTCCCATTGACCAATCCTCTGGGATTTATAGGAGTTTACAATTTTGTGTGAACCTAGATACTTCATATGCACTGGCCAAATGAGATCAACTTCTTTTTTCCCAGTATGTTCATCCTTTATATCTTGATGTCTTCCGTGGTATCTTACGTAACCATTAGGTCTTTTAGTAATAGTATAGTGTTTTAAGGCTTCCCCTCCCTGCATCATGTATAGCAACAATGCACTCCTGTATTGTTGATCTATTACTTTCGTTGTCAGGTATTTTGCTATTCCTGATAATGTTATAAATTTTTCTGGAATCCCTGCATTCGAAAAATATTCTAGGGTGTATGGATGTCTATAATTGCCATTTGCTCTTTTCTTTCCCTCTAATGTGGCCTTCACGGTCCATGTAGTTCTATCTGTTTCACTACCTGTCCCTTCTGTGAAATTATAATTTTTCATTATCCATTTACGCCACATAGTAATAGTGTCCTTTTCATATTTTTCCATAAGGGTTTGATTCCAGGGAGCTTCAGCTTTTATGACACAATACCAAACTTTCTTCTCTGGGTTTAATTTACGAGCACACTGTTTTTTGTGATCAATAGTTGACCTGTCTTTGTTACTCGGCCAAACCATCTTCCCTAACCATGGACAACCTGGAACTTTATGGCACATAGGCGTAGCTCGAGGCTTATTGTAGCAGTTTATCCACTCTGTGGTTTTTGCGGGAATTATTGGTTTGGTTTCATGGATTGAATGAATTATAGTTTTATCTCCGAACTCACTCATACGAATCCAACGATCTATTGGTTTTGGCCCTGCGCGTTGCGCTGCAGGTGTTAGTGGACTTGACTTTGGTGACTCCGTTTCTTCGGCCTCCTCCATATCATCTGCCACTTCTAAGTCATCTACCACTTCTAAGTCATCCGCCACTTCTAATTTATCTTGGTTTACTTCGTCTAATATTTTTACTCTTTTTATGTTTGCTTTTCCTGTCTCACAATTCCATTCTAAAGTGGAGATTGTTTTTCCATACGAATATGTCCACCATACTAGATCGAAGTTTATCACACTAATGTTTTTAGCTGCAGCTTCATCTATTTTCTGCCCTTTTAATAACACGTGTGTTTGATTCAGTACTTCAAGTTTATTCCATTTCATTACGGTTATCCCTCTCTCTGTCGTGGGGCCATACTCTGCTACTGATTTTAGAAAACTTCCTCCATTAGTACAATTCCAATATTCTGGATCTATGTCTGCTATCCAGTTTCTCATTACTTTAGCATTATTTTCAGGATTGTATACTACTCCTGCTAAAATCAAAGGTGAACCTTCAACCATTATTGTTTGATTATAGCAGTATAATTCAACTATTTTTTCCATTTTAGTACAAGGGTAGACAGTATAGATTTCCTCTGTTTCCTTTGTTCCGAATCCAGCCAATATGGATATAAGGAGAATGAAAGCCATACTTATTCCTGCCATGACTTCCTGAAATTTCTCAGTCTTTTCCTCATGGATCCTTCTGTATATGGTTTTCAGCCTCCGGCCTCTTCCCCCTCTAGCCATGTTGCTGTGGGTGAGAGAACAAAGAATTGCCTGTCTGACCCTAGAAGTGTTTTTTACGCAGCCAGTCTCTGAGTTTTTGTTTAATAGGTTTAACTTCAGTTATCCAATTAATATTAAAACCCTGTATGGCAAATCCAATGCCCATATAACTCCTGGTACAACATAGATTCACCATCAGTCTTTTAATCATAGATGCATCATTTTCTCGATACTTAATTTTATAACAGGCCTGCCCAGTCATGACAATTTGACTTCTGGACATCCTAGTTATGTCAGTCTCTCTTACTCCTACTTCCCATGCTCTGGTTTCCCAGTTATGTTGTTCAATTAGGAAGTTCATATTTTTAATTTCCGTAATAATCAATTGTTCGGCTGAGCTGCGTTCATACTGTCCCTGTCTTTTTACAAAAATGGTTTGCTTTGGTTCATTTAGATTATGTGAGATAACTCTTTCCCATGCATCTAAACAAGTGATCTGTCCTAATATTTGTCCTAATACGGATCCAATCTCTAGAGGGTCGGTATAAGAGGGATTACCAAGCCCTGACAATTCACAGTATCGATATAGCCATGCTTGTTCATCTTCTTCCATTAATTGTAGTGGATTGCTAACCCATGAGGTCATTATTTTACCCTGGGAAACACATCCCATAGCTAATTTCGATTTCCGGGTTAGCCAGACTTCTTTTTTACTGACAGTCTGTAGCCATTTCCGTTCTTCTAGCTTTTCACATCTCTCGCATAGTTTTAGTTGAGAATCTCTAAACGTACACGAACATTTCGAGCCAAGTAAAATAAGTTTTTCTTCACATAAATTACAGGTTCGGCAGACACAATTGGTTTCTCCACGTTGTATCTTTTGAATGACCCATTTTTGTTTACCTAGTCTGCAGTTTCCGCACACTGAAATTTCGCCCAAGGCGCAGTGGCCGATTCTTTTTTCCGGATTATACCAGGAAAAAAGGTCATGTTCTCCCATGCTAGGTAGTGTTTTTAAGCTCATTTTGGACGGTCGAGACTCATTCGGACCTTCCCAAAGTAATTCTGCCACATCTGTTGCTTCACAAATACAACAGCTTGTGAATGGTATCAATCTACTAATAGTACCATCAGGACAATCTTCATGCCATTTTTTCACTCTTAGCAGTGCATATGCTTCATTTTGGCACCTGACCCATCCTGTTTTGGATTCAATAATGGACTCAAATACTACCTTCTTCATGATTATGCCTTAATTAAGTCCCTCAAAGACCAAATTCCGTTATTTTCTAATTGTACAGTAGTATTTGAAGTAACTTTTGTAACCGTATCCACGGTTCCAGTTTTCTGCCTAAATCTCTTACCTCTGATTTTATGCAGTATTATTACTTGGTCGCCTACCTTAAATGGATTGGCGCTAAATTTTTCCTGCTCAGGCTGATCTTCGATTTTGAGTTCACTCGGTTTGATTCTGTAATTTAGAAAATGTGTACATTGATTAATCAACGTATCCCATTCGCCCACCTTTTCGTTCTTGATGAAAAATTGTTTACATTTTTTAACAGCGTTTTCTGCTATCCCATTGCTTTCTGGTCGATATTTCACACTTTTTATTAATTTGACTCCGATTGAATCACAATATTCTTCAACTTCTCGTCCTGTAAGGTTCGGTGCATTATCCCCTCTAATCCGTTTAGGTGGTCCTCGAAACCTTATCCATTCCTTAAGTGCTTCTACGACTACCGAGCCAGTAGCTTGTTTGCACGGATATATCTGTAGAAAATTAGAACAGTTATCTACTATTACTAAGAAGTAGCAGTTCTTCATCTTCGTCTGGGGTCTGATTGGTCCACCCCAGTCCACTGACACCTCCTCATTCTCTTTATCTGTTTTTATTGATCCGTATTCATTAAACCTGCTGGTCATAACTTTTCTACATTCAGGACATTTTTTCCTGATTTTCAGGTAGGTTGTTTTTAGATTTTGTATGTTAAGCCCTGTGGCTTTACAATACTTCGCCATATAAGATAGGCTGGGATGCATTAAATCCATGTGCATTTTTTCAACAATATTATCTTCACTTGTCTTAGTGATAGCTTTAATAATTTTTGTTGTTCGAACTGTCTTATGTCTAATATATTTGTCTACCTCCGCATTACCTTTTGCAGCTGATGTAGTTTGCACTGTGTGACTGCTTTGGTGTAACACCTGCGGTTTAACTTCCTCCAATAATATTGCTATTTCCTTCCATAAACTGTCCTGTTTTAATGGCTTTCCCTTAGCAGTGCAAAAGCCATTCAGTTTCCAAGTGGCAACATATTCTGTCAGTGCTTTGTAAACATAATGACTGTCCGATACAATAAGGGATTCCTTTGTCCCTGTCGCTTTCATATGCCTTAGGGCTTCCACCACGGCTTTCACTTCAGCCAGTTGTGCTGAGTCTTCATTAGACAATTGCCCCTTTTGTTTGAATACTATTTTTCCTTTTTCCTTTCTAATGAAGCCCCACCAAACTTCCTCATTTTCTTTAGAGCCATCTGTAAAATAACAAATATTAGCCCCTTTAGGGATTTCTGTTATTTTGTCTTTCTTGTTAAGTTTACTTTGGCCAAAGATAATTTGAGTATCCTGTAGCAATTTACTCCACTTTGCCCATGTAAATTGATGAATTTTAGGTGCCTCACTCACTAGGTTTTTAGATTCCCTCATCAGCTGAGTGATGCCTTCACCTTTTGATTCTACAATTATTTGTTGTTCAAGGGCTAGTGTTTTTATTGGTATCAAGCATTTAGCAATACTAGCTAAGATGTCAGCTGCTGATTTTGGTTCTTGTTTCAGCTGATTAGCAGGTTTTGGGTATGACATGAACTGTATTGGATTTTTCCTATCTTTTTCGTTATACAATACCAGTTCTATTTCATCCGCAGTATTTTCAACACTTACTACCAATTTTTGATCTGGTTCTCGTCTCGCTATTTTACCTGAGGTCAATGCTAAATCAATTAATTGTAGTCTAATATCTTCCAATTCTTTGCTCCAATTAAATTCATTTCCTTTTGTGGCTCCATAAAGAGGTTTAGCTAGTTTAGCGTATCCTGGTATCAGATCCCTGATAAAATTCATGTGTCCCATGAAACTTTGTAAACTTTTTAGGCTTTTTGGGCTGTTTTGTCTCAAATCCTCCAATTTTTCCTTGGTAGTTTTTGAGAGTCCTCGATCCATCCCTGTCGTAGCAAAGCCTAAAAAATCCACTTCCTCTTTACCTATTTCGATCTTTTTGTAACTGGGCTTAAAACCTGCATTTATCAGTCTAGTTAACACTTCATCCAAGATTTTCAGGTGTTCACCTGGATCATCGTTTATAATTAAAAGGTCGTCAATATAAACTGTTACCGGCAAACCTGTCATTAGCGTGACGACAATAGACTGGAAGGCGTTTGCGGAATTTAAATATCCTTGCGGAAGCCTTGTGTAACAATAGGCTTTTGATCGGCAGGTAAACGCAGTTTTAGCCATACTATTTTCAGTTATTGGAACTGTCCAGAAACCGTTGGCTAGGTCAATTTTAGTCAAAATTCTACCTTTAGGTAAACCATTAGTTACATCTTTTGCATTAATTAAGTATCTCCTGTCTGGTTCAGATACTTTATTCAAAGATTTGAAATTATTAACGACGCGGTAAGAATTATCAGGTTTAAGTACGGCCTGAAGCGGTGAATTAGTAATAGGGTTTTCTATTTCTTTAATAACTCCTAATTTTTCTAACTCTTTAATAGTTTCTTCAATTTCAGGTAAAGCTTTTTTATTAATTGGGTATTGCCTTTGTGGTTTATGCACACCTCCCTTGATTTCATATTCATATTCTTTACCTAAAAGGCCTACATCGTTCTTAAATCTAGCTGCACCACCTTTATGTTTTTCAAGAATTTCTCTCAATTTGTTTTTATCAAGCATGGTTTCTCGCACCATTCTGGATATTTCCCCTTTGAGGTCGACCATTTTCATCCATCTGACTGTTAATTTTTTATTAATTTTACCTAAAATATTAGTTGCATCCTGTAATGTCATCAGATTCTCTGATTGATTGGGAATAATGGCTATGTCTTTCCACATATACCAGTCAGTATCAATTGGACCTTGAGCTTTATTAAAACTGTATACCCTCATCATGCCTTTTTGTTTAATGGCATCCTCAGGTAAGTCTGTAAGGCAGCTAATCTCAGCACCTGTATCGAGAATGAATGTCCTACCATTGTAATCTATATAAAAGAAACCTTCATGTTCTTTAATTAGATCAGATTGGATGGTCGCTTTTCCTTCAGGGATGTCCTATTTTTGTGCTTTTTCAAGCTTGTTGTTTCTCACATATTTCGGCTTAGGCTGTCCAGTACTGTACGATTTTTCTACAGTCGCTTTTTGTTTGGCCCTCTGCTCTCTGATTTTGTTTTGTTGTTCTTGAGTCAACCTGTCCCATTCTTCTTTAGAGACATATGTAGAGCTGGTTTGCTTACTGGCATTTTTAATGAATGGCGGTCTTTGTTCCAAGTTAGGCTTTCTCTGCACTCCTCTGCTCTGAGATCTGCCTCTCCTTTGGAAGTCAGTAGGTCTGAATTGGTCCCTTTGTTCTCTGAAACTTTTGGACTGCACTACATATTTAGGCCCTTGCTGTGCATAATGGCCTTGGGCTTTGAGTCTCTCAGACCGTCTCAGACCTTGCTGTTTACTATCTCCTTGGTAATTAGAATCTTGATTACCTTTTTTCTCTGCCTCATGTTTGGACCTCCTGTCATACCTTACCGCAAAGGTCTGTAATTCCTCCCATTTAGTCTCATGTCCACAATATTTCAAGTGTTGAAGACCTGGAAGATCTTTTTCAAACTGCAGCAATTCTTCCACAGTTTGCGCTGGGTCTTTTCCATCAAGAGCTCTATTTTTGCAGAATATTAAAAGTCCTGTGCTTTTTATTTCTCTCAGTCTTTTGTCATATGTTTCTTTTTTAGTTTCCCCTGAAATGTTTCTCTTATGTAAGGAAACATCATTAATTCTTATATTTATACTCAATAGCTGATTAATCATCAGCTCTATATCCTCATCATGAATATTAAGCCTCTTGCCTAGGTCCACTATTTTCTGACAACTTCTCATGTTATCTTTCGGATCTAGTTTCATTCCATTGAACATTCCTATTTCTGTGGCTGTTATCGTATGTTTAGGTCTCGCCCTATTTCTCCTTTCATGCCCCTGGTCAGAGACTTCTTCCAAGCAAACAGACTCACTGGACACAGATTCGTCATAATAGTCACATTGTTCTCTATAAGTCCCCCTCATCTGAGGGCTTCTTTCTTCCTGTTTAATTTTCATCACAGAGGAGGCTGCTATTTCGGCTAAGTCTATGCCTAGACCCCCTCTGGGCCTATACTTTTCTTTTTCTTCCTCATAGAAGAGGTTATCATCTCCTGTTATTTTATTTCTTGTTGAAATTTCAGGTAACGGTCTCCTATAATAAATAGGGTTTTTTGATTCATTTAAAACTTCTCTTCTGAGTTCAAATATATCACCCATAATGGGGTCCCTTCCACTTCTTCCTCTGTTTTCTGACAGGGTCAAGCGAAGTAATAAAGACAGAGCTTTTTGACAAGAGTCTTTTTGTTCTGCGATCATATCCTGCTTAGCTTTTATGCTTGTGTCAGGCATATCCAAAATCTCATCAGATGTTGGGCCTGTTGCAGCTAGGAAAATTCTCTGCATATATTCAGGCTCTTCTCTTTTGATTTTCTCTTTCAGATTATGCCCTGGTTTTGTTAGAGTTTTTCTTCCTGCTAGATCGATATGTTCCCGAGCATAACTACTACTCTTTCTCTCTCGAGACAATGGTCTAGAATTTTTGTGATTAACTCTATTTCTTTGTGGGATGGGTTCATCCCACTGATACACTACACTTCCTTCACCATCCCACTCAGTTTCTTCACCCTCGGTGGTTGTATCCTCACCTCTATTTTTGATGTGGACTGTTTTATTCATACTATTTAAAGTATGAACTAATTCATTTGCCAGTGGAATGTATTGAAGGCCAGGACTAGGTTCCTGGAAGTCTAGTCTTTTTTGAGTGCTAGGGCCAGGTTTTTCTACATCAGAAAAATAAATTTCTGTATCATGAGAATCCCTGCGCTTTCTCTGAGGCATTACAGTACCATCATACATCACTCTTGTCTTACCATAGTATACTTCTATACTAGGGTCTGTGTTTGGCTTATATGTTACTTCCAAACCAGGATCAAAATGAACTTTAATTTTGTCCCCTTTCATCCTAGTGCCATTAATTCTTTCTATTATAGCCCTCACATCTGCCGCTGAAGTGCAGATGAATTCTTGTCCATTATTTATCTCATAGTCTCCTATATACCATTCTTCATTTTTTTCTTTAGCAGCTTTTTGCTTTTGAAAATTATCACGTTTAGTTATAGTGATTTGGTATACGGATGCCTGCTGAGGAGCTGGACATACATTTAAATCATTTGGTAGTTGAGCCATTTGAGTCATTTGGGTCTTTTAATTTGGAAATGCAGACTAGGAAAACTTTTTCTCTTTTTTAAGGAATTCTTTATCTATGTTTTACAGATACTCACTGGTTCTGCCGCGCGGTTTTCGCTTTCTTCTTTTTAATAGGGCGTCCCCTATTTTATTAGCGAAATTTTTTCTGGGTCACTCAAGTGATTGATCTAATATCTATTTTCGCTCCGGGTTTTATTATATTAAAGACCGGCGAGCCCCCATGTAATAGTTTATGATCATATCTCGATCATATCATGATTAATACCGTTCCAAATTATTTTACGTCCTACCTGGATATATAAATAATCCCGCGGTAACTAAAGTGCCTGTCCTTTAGTCATGCTATTAAGAGTTAGGTGAATAGTCTCTACAAATTCGTATTTTCATTATAAAGATAATAAGGATTATAAATATAATAAATTTTCCCTTCGTAGTATAAATCTACCTTTTTAGGTACTCTTCAACCGTGTTCGCTCTACAACAATAACCCTGTTGTAAGCTGCCTCTTTGGCTAGGCTATCAATCAATCAAAAGCACACACTGATTATTCATATATCAGAAATAATGCTTACCCTCCTGTCGTGTCTCTCAGTTAGGATCTCCCTGATCCAGAGGAAAGAAGGAGGCAAATACTCAAGAATCCAAGGTCCAGACAAGATGATTTAGAATAAATGTTTAACAATATTTATTAAAAGAATCAAAATTGAAAGGAACACTCGTTACAGATTATCATAGAGTACTGAACTAACAGAGAAATGCTAGCTAGGCTTAAAAGCTTCTTGCTGTCCAGATTGCAGGGGTTCTGGATTGTAGATTGCAAGGAAGAGCAATTTGATTTCGTCCAGGTCTCTTCTTTTATAGTCCGAATTGAGAAATCTTCGTCATATTTACTATAAGGCACATGACTGCACGGGTCTTGTGATGACTGTCCAGTCATCAGCTTGCTTTCCGAAGATACAACAGTTCCTTTGTATTAGTGGACAAAGACCCTTGTCACTGTTCCCTCATGTGACTTGAGAAAACCATCAATTGACAAAAACTCTTTATTCAAAATCATATTTTTAGAGGGTCATGTGTTTTAACAAACCAGCTAGTTCGCTGGGAATACCCTTGGTTATAGGCTTCTTATTGTGGCCCTTCCTTCTCTGACGTCGAGTCTGAAGTGTAGGTGAAGTGAGTGAAATGTCACCTGCAGTTGGACCTTCCTCAAAATCCTCAACAGTCCTTGAGGGTGGCATGGTACCAACTAGGGGTGGTTGGCAACTTCTCTGCCACTGTTGGTATAGGCTCCTTGCCCACATAAAACCGCTGTTCCGACTGCTTCCCCTTGACGACTGAAATGCTCCTGGACTTGCTTGGCTTTATTTCCATCCGAGCACACTGGATGTTCTCCTGTAGCTTGTTCAGCAGCAAGCCTTGGTTGTGGTGAGGATGGTCATATCGTCCATATAGGCTCTGATGGGAGGGAGATGAAGACCAGATTTGAGCTTCTGACCTCCTACTACCCACAGAGATGCGCGAAAAATGACCTCCATAGCCATCGTGAATGCTAAAGGTGAGATGGTGCATCCTGCCATTATATCATATATATATATATTTATTTATTTTTCCCCAGAAAATAACTGATCGTTTCGCTAGAGAAGACCCCTATTTGTCGGCTGGGGTCGTGTAGAGCCCTTTGAAGCTGCCTACATATGTATTTTGGAACATAAACAATGGACTATGCTGATTCCCATTCACATGCATTAGCTGGAGAAAAATCCTGGAATGTTTTCCTCAAAAACCTTAATTTCTCTTTGGCTAAAGATAGAAAGTTTGTTTTTTTGTTGTTGTTTTTTTTTGGGTGAACTATGTCTTTACACAATAGTTCCTACATTGTCTTGTTGTATGGCTGTATAGTAAACACACAACACTGGAGATTCAGAGAAATAAACATTCTTTAATTATAAATCCTAGGAAAAACTCAGGAGAACACAATCACGTTAAACCATAGACAAGACTGAACAAAGAACTGAGAGGAATGTCTCGGTTATGTATGTAACCCTCGTTCCCTGAGGAGGGAACGGAGACGTTACGCCAGTGACTGACGAATGGGGTTTCGCTTAGAAAGCCTATCACCTTCGAGTTCAAACAAAATGAGCCAATGGCAAGGAAATGCCATGCCAGAACTCGAAGGTGATAGGCTTTCTAAGTAAAACCCCATTCGTCAGTCACTGACGTAACTCGGAGTGACTGAACAAAAGGGAACTAGGTAATAAAGTGGAACAGAAACAGGTGCGTGTTTAATCAGAAACCATGGAAAATAATAACGATCAGGAACTCAGGAAAAACGGGAACAGTGAATTTGAAACCAAAACACAATGAAACTAAATGGACTTAATGATTACCCTGACATACATTAGGATACTTTAATGTGTCTATTAAGTTCACCACAATTCTATTCAGTTTATAAGGGCATTTTCTCACCTGAAAGTCCGCACCAAGGTCCGAACCAAAGTTCTTGTTTTGATACATTGTATACATTCAGTTAGTTTTGGTTTGGTTTCACATTGCAATTATGTGAGTGTGGCGATCGGGTTCAGAAACAGGGACACCAAATAAATAAACCAACTACGCCACCCTTATTACCAGGGAATCACCCTAGACAAACTAGGCGCACACAAGGCTCACAGGCTCGTATCGGTTGGAGTCAGGCATGAGACATGAGTGAGGTATACAAACAATAAAATCACTTTTATTGATTAAAATGATCCAAACAATCACAAAAAAAAGAAGACCACTATCAACAAAAAGGATATTCAAAATTGGACACTCCTGGCGACGGAAATTGGAGACGGCAGCCAACTCACTCAACCCAAGGGGCCTCCCTATTCTCCTAAAAAAAACAAACAAAGAAAACCACAAACACGCGTGCACTCACAACGCACTCGGTCGAACACCTCCGTGTGACACAGCAATCACTCCAAAATACCACCACCAAGATGAGGAGGGCTACAGTCCATAGTTTCCTTGCCGCCCAGGCCTACAATAAAGAACACACGTAAGACTCATACACCACAAAGAAAAACAAAACAAAAAGAAAAGAAAAACAAAGAACTACACAAAAACAATTGTTAGACCCAAACTCATCTCAGTGAGTGTTCATCTCAAAACAGTATGATAACAAACATTCTCAGCACATGTAGAAGGATACATTCCAGATAATCACCTCACAACATTGTTTAATACTACACATTCACCACTTAAATTCAGGGTACTCGTATGAGAACAGTTGGATAACCGGATATCCTAGACAACATCAGGAAAATAAGGACCAGGGGTCTCATTTATAAAACTGTGCGTAGGAACCTTACTAAAAGTGTACGTGCGCCCGAAAGGCAAAAATGGCGTACGCAAAAAGATATTCAGACTTATAAAACCGTTCGTACGCCAGAACCTTCGCAGAATTCACTTTATAAATCCCAGTCAGCGGAAGATTGTGCGCACATGCGTCTCCACCCCGAAATAACCATATATGGAGCTTACAACGCCTAGTTTTACTATGCAGATCCTCATCTGCATATCATTTGCATATTATTATTCATCCACGTGATAACGTTTAACGGTACAAGACACATTACATTAATAAAAATCAAGTAGTTGCCTATCCTTGCCTTGTTTTTGAATACATAAATCAAATAGTGTAAAATACATTTCAGAGAAAGTTTTCTCAATCTTTTCCACTTTTCCAATTGTATTTTTAATTTATTTATATTTTTAATGGAAACAGATAGGCGCTGGGCATTATTTGTACGAAACAATTTTCTCAGACAATCTGGTATTATCATGATAAGCAATTATCTCTGTGGTTAAAACATTAAAACACAACACGCCACAGGAAGTGTTCAAAAACATCACATCCACAACAATATTTCTATTGATTGAATTTGAATATAAAAAATGTTTCTCAGTAATGATTTCATGTTTAAAGGTGCCCTAGAATGTGAAATTGAATTTATCTTGGCATAGTTAAATAACAAGAGTTCAGTACATGGACATGACATACAGTGAGTCTCAAACACCATAGTTTTCTCTTTCTTATTTAAATCTCGTTTTTGAAAAACACCCCTGAAAAACAGGCGAATCTCCACATAACACCAACTGTGACGCAACAGTCGGGATCATTAATATGTACGCCTCTAAAAATGTGCATATGCCAGCCCATGCTCAGTGCCAGGCGGAACTGCGCAGCCGAATCATCAGAAGTTCTGCAGGTGAAGAAACAAGCGAGGATCATAGGGAAAATGGCAGATCTATCTATAATCGGATACCGCTACAGTTTAATTCGAAGTTGTTAGTTGCTCTGCCCATTTCACCACGGACTGTTTTTCTAACCTGGAACAATATCAAGCAGCCAGGCTTCTCTCGGCGTCTCAAACGGACGAAGGGGGCAATTTCAACTAACGTTATATTCCCGCAAGCGGTAAGTAGTGATTTTATTAACGATAATTTACACTGTGTTATCTAGATCCAGCGCGATATTGTTTTTTCCTCGAGAGACATCATGGCTTGCAAACGAGCGAACGAAGCATGGCAGTTGCTCAGTGTTTGGATGTACAAATGAACACAAAAGTATTTTTTTAGCTCCTTCATCCGTGCCTCTGAAGAACCAGTGGGTTATGTGAATTTCTGATGTGTAATTGTTCAAGTTCAAAGACAGATAATCTTTCTCTCAAAGTCGTTCAACATTGTTTATGCATCAGTAAATTGCGTTGCAGTGATAAGATCTTCATTCACGCGATCAACAGGCTGTCATCTGTTCAATGCTCATCTGCAACCTTTTATGTGATGGGAATAGATCTAAATACTTAAAAAACTTCTCATGATTCGTTAATCCCGATAGCTGTAATAGTAAAAACGTATAAAAGCTGTAATAGTAAAAGTTTTCCAGATAGCTCTACATGTAATGCCAGATATTTCATATGCAAGCATGTCAGCCAATCACAGCAGTGGGCAACAACACTGAAGTCTCACAGCAGACACGCCCCTTCAAACAGAGTGTTCAAATCAATAGATGAAATCAGGCTAGGAAATATGCCTTTTATTTCTAAATTATAACCAATTTTGATCTAAAAAACATACTAACATTATAAGGGCACCCCAGGAAACATTATAAAATAATAAAATAATCCATTCTACGGCACCTTTAAGTGTTTAACTCCATTAATTTGAATGGCATATTTAATCTAAATGTTTATCAGAAGTAAAACATAGTTTAAATTATTATTTTATTTATTTAAACTGTTATTTGCGTCAGTTTCACTAAACGGCCCAACGCGCTCGCTGACATTTAAGAAGGGATGGATATTTGCTTCAAGTGACAGGCTTGGTGAGTGAAATTATATTTGTATTATCTTTCTGTATATGTTTAATTTTCTTTAGATTTTCTGTCTAAAAGTGACCAAAAAGACACTTAACTCCAGCTCACCATCGGTGTCGCCAAACTGCTCCATCTCCAAAACGTTCGTACGCATGGGTCAGAGTTTGCGTGCAGGTGCGCACATTTTCCCGTCAAGTTTGTTTTTATAAATCACAACTTATGCGTCGGAAGTGGTGTACGCACATTTTTAGCCCCGTTTTGTGCGTACGCCACGTTTATAAATGAGGCCCCAGGTGTTTGTTTAAATCGTACTGGGGCCACGAAGAGCGCACTTGAGCCAAAAAAAAAAGGAGGAATTAAGAAACAAACCAAACAACATTCACATGATAAGTAAATAGACAATGAGGATGAAAACTTAGATCAAAACAAAAATAAACAGTGATGACTAAGAGTAATGAGCATCAAAAGCCACTTTAAATACAGCTCATTACATTCTGGGTAACCAATATCAAATCCCGGGCAATGAAAACATCCCCACCAGTTCTCATGGAATGGAAAAACAGTTGACGTTAATGGTGTCATTGAGGTCGGAGACATCGTGGTGACGCTAGTCATTAAGGCTACATAGCAGAGCAGCACAACAGCACACAGAATTGTACACTCGCAGTCGTATATCCGTGAAATCAAGTCAAACAGCAGCACGTAGTAAGATTGTGGTTGCTCAGCAGCTTATGTTGAACTGGACCTCTGATTCAAGCGTCCAGTGAACGACAATGATGACGAAAAAAAAACACCATAACCTTAAAAAGGCATATGAAACACACCTGGATTAAAACACAAGACAAAGAGGAAACTCACCAAGCAGACTTGAGGTCGGACTGAGGCATTAAATATAAACATACCTGAAACAGCACGTCATTAAAGAACCACAAAACTCATCCGCTTTATCGGAAGCTCGCACAACAGCGAGCGCCGCCGAGTGTACGCCGATTAATTCCCCTGTCCACTACAACAAAGAAGTCCATATCACCCGGTGCCACAGGAATCACTTTCAACAGAGTCGCTAACCTGCAGCTCTTACCTCTCCAGCTCTCTTGCACACCATGCCGGAACGACAACAATGACATGACTTCACGTGTAATGCCCTCACAGGTAACGTGCACCAACTACATTTATAGTCCTCATAACTAGAGCTAAATCACCATCCAGCCGAGCGTTAATAGGCGGAGCGAATGCCTACTGCTTCACAAGCACACTAAAGAACTTTACATGACGTACTTGCATCCTGTTGTCATTATCTATATGGGCTGCATCTTGATATTGATTGGTTTGTAAACGGATGTGCATCTGACGTCAGCGTGTTCTCAATTCGGCGGGTAACTTTGACGAATGAATGAACAGACGCATATCGTTGCCACTATACTTTTATTATTATGGCATTACTATTTATTATTTATTATTATGGCAGCACCAACTAGTTCAGGCTAGTTGGCTAGGCTAGTTCAAATTCGCCAAATGAACGTCCTCATTGTGCAAACACTTTATCGTTACCAGCAGGATGCAGAAAAAATATGTGTGTGTGTGTGTGCGCTAGAAACGAACCAGGCCTTTGTTCAGTTTGATCCGGACCGAGACTACCTCTTTTCGTCGGACCAAATTTCATCTGTTTGGTCCGGACCATGGTCTGGGGGAGGTTTCACATCTGTAATTTTGATTTGGACCGAACTGAAAAGTCAGAAAATCCGGACCAAACAAGGTAAGTGTGAAAGATGACAGACAAAACCAAACATGACACAGTTGCATGTTAGAACACGCAAGTTGATAAATAATATGTAGTGAGAAGCACATGTGTCCTGTGAAGCAAATGACACAGATGTGTATTAGAGTTGCAAGTGACTCTGCCTCCCTAGACAGAACCATCCTGTTTCTGGATTGTCCCAACAGTCCTCACTTAGCATGTTAATGAATCCCTTTCACCAGATATTATGATGACGAAGAGCATTGTCCCACATTTAATTCACATGTACAGCTTTATATAGATTACTTATATATTAGGGCAGCTTTTCGCTCCTGCCTACACTATTGCCATTCATTGCCAAATCAAAAAATAATAGTAATAATAATAAGAAGAAGAAAAAGAAAAAGAAAAAGAAAACATGAGAACAAAATTAATGCAGTGTACCCATTGTCATGTTCACAGTCATCATCACAATTGCAGTGGAGGACTTAATAACAGTAATTAGTTTAGCCTGACATGTTTAGGATGGGAACACAACCCAAACGTTTTTTTTGTTGTTTTGTTTTTTTCCCTCTTTCCAGTGATGTTTACTGCAAGCTGCAAACCCCCTTCTTATAATCAAGGGTTGTATTAACAGTTTTAAGTGCTCACGCATACAAGATTATGAGACAAATTCACTAAACCGTTGTGGTATTATTGTGTGTGGTATTTAAAAAAATCCTTGCAATCCAGTAAACTAAATGTACTAGAAAAGCACAATGCATATGTCACTGTCATCCTTTTTTTTTTTTTTTTTTTGACACAAATATACCTCCTTTTGGTGTAATTTAGGAGTATCATACAGCCTTATTCATTCAAGTCAGAGTTAAAGGCTTAATGCCAAATGTCACATAGGTTATGCTCATCTTTGCTTGCTACTTTGATGGTAGCTTAAATAAACGGCTGTATATTTAACAAAGCACATATAAAAGACCTGAACTGGAAGCGTTGCAACCTGTTTTACATAATACAGAAGTTTGTTGAGCATAACCCCCATTTCCTTAATGTAGTTAATATTGTATTACTGGCCAAAGAATGCAGGTGGTAAAATATTTTGGAAAAATATGTTTGTGTACGTTTTCTATTGATCATGGCAGCAACACACTGAACACAAAAAAAAAAAAAAAAAAAAAAAAAAAACATTTACTGCAACATGTTCTCATTCCCAATTCATCACATATGACCGACTGATCAGGATCCCTTTTTAACAGGTGGGGTACCCCTTAAGCATAGTTTTTTGATGAGCAAGGTATTCCATTGCTTTCAGTTGTTTACCTTATGTGCCAGATCAAGACACAGTCAATTATTTGCATGCATAAAAAAAATAAAAAAAAAGAAAGTATTTTATAAATGTTTATACTTTCATAGATATTTAGGAGAACCTAACCACACCCCTACCCTAAACCCACCCACTTCGCAACAATATAAAACATGTAACAGGCAAATAAAAGTACAACTGCAGATATGAATTACAAAAATGTATCATTGTATAGTATTACAAACAACTCGTGTTGCAAGACATATGATATCTTTACGTGAAGTAGATCTCATTTAAAAGATACAGCCCATAATTAGGCATGATGCAATCCGTCACAAGACACATAAGAGCCAATTCCATTTAACAATCAACACTGAAATAACCCTTCTTCTGGTGGTAATGTCTGAATGCATGCAGGATCTGAGTTTTACGGCGGATGGATTTCCTGGAAACAAATCAACGGATCCCAAAGATCCCAAAATCATAGACTTCAAAACAAAGAAATATAAGACTAAATATGAACCAAAAACGTTAACGAGAGACAATGAACTGAGGAAGACTGAGGGCTTAAATACGGGAGGATGGTAATCAAAGGGAACAGGTTTGACACTAATCAGGGACTATGGCAACCAATGAAAGAACTCAGACAATGACAATGAAATCTATGACACGACCTAAACAAGAAAGAGAATTAAACATGACCGTGACATTAATCCCCCTCGTTGGAAAACGCATCCTTGTGCTACAAAACAGTCCAAGCTGAGGGAGGAAAGTAAGGTGTGGGCTCTGCAGGAGGACAAGGCGCAGGCAGAAAAAGACACCAAAGAAAGGAGAACCAGAGGAACCAGGCCTGAGACAGTAGAATCAGGAGGATGACCTAGAGTCATGACAGGTTGAAGGTCCACAGAGGAGTCGATGGAGGGAGGAGCCAGGATGGAGCCTTGGTAGATGGGCCAGGCGGAACCAGGGAGATGACTGGGGAAGAGAAAGTGGAGACCATGAGCCAGGGTGATGCTGAAGGCTTAGAGGGCCATGGTGGAGCTGAAGGTGGGCATGACCGAGGGGGAGGCGTGGACTTGGCAGGAGACAGAGGGATCGAGGACCATGGCGGAACCGAAGGGAAGGAGAAGCCCAACGAAGACAGAGGGCTGGAAGGTCGAGGCGAAGCTGCTTACTTTGAAGTTTGTGATGATGTTGTATTGATGAATGCATTAATGTTGTAATGATAGTTATGATGGACCAAGGTGAAGCCAGAGGGACAAGGGAGCCCGGCAGAGCCTTATGGAGGGCAGTTCACGTTGAAGGCGAGGGAGCAATGAGCCACGGTGAAGCGGATGTGTCGAAGGGCCGAGTTGGAGTCCAGAGGCTTGGAGGCTAAGGAGCTGAGGGATCCACAGGCTAATGCGAAGCTGATGACTAGGAAGGCTCTGGCAGATCCATGCAGCATGGCGGAACCTCTGGAGGAGCTGAGGGGCTGAAGGGAGACAGTGGAGATGAGGTGAAGAACTGGATAGCGAAGACAGTGGAGGAGGGTGAGGTAGGCTGGGTGGGATCCATCCTCACAAACTCCACCGATATGCCCTCAACGACGGACGCTGGCGGCTTACACACCTCAGCAGACTCCATGTTGGGCTTGGGCTCCGCGATGAAAATAGCCTCTGGTGATTGCTCTGGTTATGTTGTCATGGCGGAATCGGACTCTGAGTCATTGGTGGGCTCTGGCATTCCCGCGGCAGGCATGACATTCACATGGCTGGGCTCTGGGTCTGGAGTGGTGCTGGCGATGTCCTCCTCCACAGGGCAGATGGTGAACGGCGAGTTATTCTGCACCAGCACTCACTCCACATATTCGGCAAATCTCCTTCGAGGCCCATCCACGGACAGGCATGCCTTTGACCGCTCGCTAAGCCCTCTGTGATAGATTAATAAAGCGACCAGTTGGGGTAGTGGGTGAGGCAAGCAAGGTGGAGAAAGTCCCTTGCGTGATCCTCAAGGGAGGGAGACTATGGCAACAAATCTGCTCCAGCAGAAGGCGGCTAACTGCAGGAATGTCCAAAATGTTTGCTGATGCAATAATTCAATCTTTTGGTCTCTCGTTCTGTCACGAGTTGGCTGTAGCTTAAATCCCGATAATGTGTGATGCAGAATGAAGGAATAATTATAGACTTTAACAAAGAATGATAAGATAACATCCGAATACACTTTAATGAAAGACAATGAAATAACTCAGGCAATGACAAAGACAATGAAAACTATGACAGGAACTAAACAAGACAGAGAATTAAACATGACTGTGACAGACTGTGGATGTATCTGCCTGTTATATCCTGTGTTTTATATTACATAATGTACAAATGGGTAGGTTTAGAGGTAGAGGTTGGGTTTTGTGCAAAAAAAATGTCTAAATAAAGTAAATAAAATTGTTGTGGCTGTTTAAATTTAAATTCATACCCCAACATATGTCATAATGATATTCCAATATATAATTTCATCTGCATATGTGTAGTGATGCTAAAGGTTTCTCATTGAAAGCAATGAGCACCCCGCTCATCGAAAAATCATGCTAAAGGTGTACCCTGTGTGTTATTTTTTTTTTTTTTTGCCAAGCCTCCATATGTAACAAGTTGGGAGTAAGAATGTGTGGTTTAATTCAGCGCATCTTTTTGGCTGTTTCTTTGTAATTATTTGTGAAATTTAAGTAGTTTCACACACACAAAAAAAAAAAGTTCCATGTAATTCATCAAATGCAGCATTATAGTGAATTTGTGAACATAGGATATGGAAATAAACCATCACTAATATGAAAAGTAATGAAAGTATAATGAGATAAGCTAAACTGATAAGTGTCATTTTCGTATTCCCAAAATTCCTGCATGATTCTTTTTATTTCTTGCGACAGTACTGAAGCTAATTCTTGACAATTTTGAAGAAGAAATGTGACCATTTAGGGAAATAAATTCTCTTCAAGGAACCAGACTGTCAAGACAGAATATAAATAATTCAGATATGATCACACCATCAGCAACAGATCAGTATTAGTCATAGAGGTATTTCGGGAAACACAGATTTGTGTGCGTTGGGGACATAAACACACCACCATGTCTTAGTGAGGGAGTGAACATCTCACCCACATACAGTATGTGCAGGAAGGATCAGGTGAGGATTAGGGTGTGGACTGACAAAATTGAAAACTTTCCACATTCCCTATTCCATTTATAAAAGGATTAATAGCACAAAGAAAGATTATTGGTGACTGGATAACATGTTCAAACTTTAGAGGTACACATCACTTTGTACAGTTGAATATCAATTCTAAATCTAAATTACTTTGGGGAGTTTGAGTTAGGTGAGTATGTGCTCTGTTTCACAAAAGAATATGATAGCTTTGCAGAGCTTTTTTTTTTAATGTAGGCTTCTATAGCACCAGTTCACTAAAACACAGTTAGCTTGAGCATGAAAGGTTAAATACTATTCAATATTCACTTCTCTGTTGCAATATATTCAATAAACTTGAAACCTCCCTTTATTTTCCCAATTCAAGGTTTAGCTTGCACCTCTATTAAAATGTGTTAAAAAGTGTTCTCACTGCTCAGAGATATTTTAACAGTTCAAAACCTAAAAGTTGCAGAGCTGTCAATCAATTTAAAAAAAGTGAATTAATTGCAATTAAAAGACTGAAGCTTGTAATTTTGGATATTTAAATGTAAAATGTAAAATCAACACAAATAAACTATATTTAAATTCAAATACTATTGTCACAGATAGGTCTTTTTTAATTTAGTTTTCATTGTGTTCAGTTTCTGTTTAGTTTGACCCAAATTCATACTCTTTCAGTTCATTGTCAGTTTCTACTTTGCTGTTACTTTTTGGTTGTTCTGTGTTAATAAAAGAAGACGTATGCGTTTAGATCCTTTTTGCTTCATTGTTGCAACCAATGTGTGACAAATATTGTTTATAAGATTTGTTTGTTTTATTTTAATTGGGAACACAGATTCTCTCCTGTGAACAATATATTTCCAATAAACCTTCAAGACCCTCAAAATTACCTGTTGGCTTCACAGGCATATTTCTTACAGAAATAACAAAACACAGGCCTATATGTATATAAGTGCCATTTGAATTTCAAAACAATTAAGGCCAATAAAAAAACTAAAATGTTTTCCACATTTAAGTGAATTGCAAAAAAAGTCTACAATATAGGCCTTACAAATATATATACAAAAATAAATAAAAAATAAAAACCTAGTAGACAAACAATAGTACTCAATATAAAATAATATTGCTGAGAGTTCAGAACATTTACTAGAAAGTAGAAACAATTCAGCTTAGTCCTCTTTTACATTCATCCAGTTGCTGAGACAGACCAGTCTGTTGACATTATCAGGGGACAATGAAGCTCTCTTCTTTTGAATGATGTGACCTGAGAGCGAGAACAACCTCTCACAAAGCACTGTGGTTGCAGGGGTTGACAGATATAGGGGTGAGCGGGGCACAAACTAACACGGGGCATGTTTGGGGGGGTGGAGAGAAATACCCATCTTGGTGGTGGTGGGGAGGATGGAGGTGAATTGAAGTGTCAGCATCTGCAAACTCAGACGTGTGTAAGTACCAATCTTTTATACCACAAGTATAGGAATATGATTGGATAGATGAGTAAGTAATAAGTGACGTAACAATTGAGTCTTCCCGGCAGAACTTATGCTAGAGCTTCATTTACTAGTTGCCTTATCTACACTATATAGAGAAAAAATTGCGCCAAAATTAAAAAATCTTTGAAAGATATCACTGAACATTTATTTAACCATAGCTAAAGTAAATTCCTTACTGAAGTTAATTTTTCATTTCTGTTTTTTTTTTTTGTTTAAATGTATTTATTTTATTTAAAATTAGACAAATCTGATATTATTTTAATTTGACATCTGTTATTTAACAGTTGAGATGTGAGGGATAATGTACATCCAGCCAGTTGTTACAGTATCTCAGAATAAACCCGGCAGGGTGATCAGGATCAGGTCTTCATCAGCCTGAAGGGGTTTATTCTGAGAGAACAACCGGCTGGATGTACATTATCCTGCTTATTACACGGCTACGTGCCACATAAGTAAATAATTAGACACAAAATATTTTATTAGGTCTTTAAACGCAAAGCTTCCGCGCTGAGAGCAGTTTCTAACGTGGCAAGTTCAAACTAGATGGACATTTAAGATATATGGTATACAGTCACACCACTTATTAAACAACATTTCACCAAATAATTATGGGGATAAGAGATATGGATTGGGATGAAACTGTTTTAAAATCGTACCTGTTTGTTATCTTATAATCCAAAAGTGTACAAAACAAAAGTCGCAAAATGGCTGCAGCTGCGTTTGTATGAAACAAGAGAGAGCAAGTCCATGATACTGGATGGCATAGTTAAATAAATAACTAACTGTATACAAAATATTGATTTGACTGAGTTTTAATATTTTATTAGCTCACCAAACACAAAACTTCCATGAAGATTTTTTTTATTTTTTTTATTTATTTTTTTATTGAGAAACCATGAGAAAAAAGGTGAATAAAGACTGAGAGTCGATGGTCAGAAATGATTACTTATTATTATGTTATGAACTATGCTGTATAGCTGTGTTTTGCAGTGTATTGTAAAGTGTGCAGTGTGTTGTAAAAACTAATAATAATAATAATTATTATTATTATTAAAAATGCCATTATTTTATATGAAAAAGTTAATAATAGTATTTTGAGAAATTATTTAATTTTTCTTATATATTTTTTTATTAGATCAGATAATAATTTAATCATATGGTCATGTTACAATACCCCACCTATGGTGCATGTTGTCACATTTCACTTCTATTCTTCTGGGGTAAATTAAGAAAAAAAACTGTATTAATGAAACAAAACCACATAATTGTACTAGACCTGTGTAAAATGAATGAGGGAAAAAAAAACTCTGAACCTCTAGCGGATTTACATAAACTGAGAAAGTCACAAAGGTTGTGCCCTGCTCTCTCCTAATTGCGTACAATGGGTGCCAGCCTGGCATGTGTTGCTTCTCTCTTTGCCCACCACTGTGGTGGACACCCTCCATGTCCACTTTGGACTCTTCTTTGTAGGAGACATACTGCTCTCCCTCCAGCAGTTCAGTCACATATCTGCAATGGAAAGCACAAGATGCTGTAAAAATGCCAGTAAATTGGTATTAATTGCACTGAAACTCACTACTTTCCTGTCTGTCTGACACACACACACAACACACACCTGAAACAGAGAGAGGGAGGGGGAGAGAAAACAGAACAAGAGACAGAGACGAAAGAAATATTAACTCCAGCTTTTACAGTTTTGCAAGCTTCTGTGAAGTCAACATGGAAACATTGTGAAGATTTGTTTTGCTGGATTCGCTTGACCATTTCTAGGGACAAATTCCATCTTGTTGTAACGTCCTGAACGAGTGAGTCTTGCTTCTGTCCACATGCCATTTGCTGTTCACTTAACTCCTGAGCGTTTGATGGACTACGCTTAAAGTGCCCTACAATCTTACCACATTTAGCTAGAACACCTTCGAATCCACTGCCATGTAAGGAAACAGTGACGGTTTGTTTCAAAATGTGGGCCGTGCAGGGCAGGTGTTCAAAAGGAAGTAGTCTCACAGCAGCAACCATGTTACGAGCAGTGTCAGTGCCAAGTGTGGTTAACTTCTTGATTTTTCATTCTTTTGCAACATCAATAAAATGATCAGCACATCACCCTCAGTGCAGTGTCGTTCTTCTGTTTTACTCACAGTTAGTGCAAATGATGGCAATTTCCATTCTTTATTAATGAAGTGTGCTGTGATTCCTAAGTAGTTGTCATTGTTCACAGAAGTCCAGTGGTCTCCTATGAGTGTGACGTTGCTTGCGCTAGCATGTTCATCATCCGTGCCCTCTCATCTTCATACAACGTGTGAATTTATGACATGATGGTTCCTCTCAAAGGCAGATTATATGAGGCAGATTATATCCCGATGCAGTTCAAATGATGATCTCAGTCGTCATCTACTATGTTAACTGGGCGGCAGTTTTTAGCTATCCAAATATCCAAAGCATTCATTATCTTATCACTTACAGATCTCGTTAATTGTAATTTACGTTGGCGAGGCCCTGTAGAGATAGTTTATGTAGGGTGTTGTGCTTTTAAGTGAATTACTTCTGTGGTAATAATTATTCGGCTTTACAAAATGCACAGATTACTTTTGTTTTATCCAAAGATCCATCGGGCAGTGTTTTATACTGAAACTTTCTGTGCAAAAGTCCTTCCTTGCTCTTATCCATCTTTAGACAGGATGATTCGGTTCAGACAAACTCGGGACTAGGGTGGCGCACACGTCAAACACACATCAGCCACCACAGTAAGTAAAAAAAAAAAAAAAAAAAGTTAATTCCATAAATATTTTCTTTAAATATTTTTTTATTAATTGCATGCATTAACACACTAATTTTGACAGAAGTAAGATCTGCTAGGGGGTTTTCCCTACTTTCCTTGCAGCACCTCACATTCCATTTACCAAATTTATGTGTATGTTTCGGCAGTCGTGAAAGTCTTACGACTTGACTTAGACTGCCAGTGACCCAAAATGTTGCAATTATATTTTCAACCTCTAAAGCCTGAAATATGAATAATATTTGTTTTAAGAAAAGTTTGCATTTGCATTTGCATTTATTTTATTTAATTTTTTTATCATATTTGATAAATCATTATGATATATGGAGAATATGGATCTCATACTCAGGGTACATTGCATATAAATGCAATGTGGTGCAGTTACTTATATTTGAAAATAAATATATAAGATGAAATTCGTATTGTGCATAAGGGAAATCAATGAGATCTTTATTACAGTATAACAGACTACTTACATAAAATGCATATACATGTCAGGTATCACTCTATATCTTAATCTTAGTGAGATGATATTTAAATGCTATAGCTTTTCAGTAATGTTTTGATCTTGTTGATAATTTAGAGGCCTTAGAAATGTACATATCAAATATGAAACAGTAGGCTTTATAGGGTTAACATAACAAGGCTTTGTTTATTTAGAAAAATAGCAAGTGGAAATACTGCCCACAAGTGTTCAGTGGCTTTTCTGATGTTGTGGGAGTATGAAACATGGTGATAAACAAGATGGATGATGACCCCTTAACACATGAACTAATACTTTATGTATCTGTTCCTATTTATAGCACTTCAATTAAAATACTTGACATTATATCACTGCTGTGACAGATTTTATTCCCTCCTTAAACTTGCAGAGTAAAACTGTTTCCCAAAACATCAGCAAAATGAAAGTGTGTGTGCATGTGTGTGAATGTGTCCTGCGGCTCTATAGTGTCAAGAGTCTATAGAACCCCTGAGCAGAACATATAAGCTGAGAATGAATGTAGTTTTACTTTCAGATGAGTCAGCAGTTGCTAAAGAACATCTTATGAAGAAAGACGAGCCATCCACTCTTTATCTAATGGCCCAAAACCCTCATAACTGGTGTCAACATCAAATGGTGCAGATAAATGAAATTGGTTATTCAGAGCTGTGATAGTTTTGACACTGTGATGGGAAGGGAGTTAGATGCAGAAAAATTATAGGTATAGAAACTAGTGTGATGATAACAGTGCAGAAGATTTTGTCTGCTCAAACTTCTCGAAGTAAACAAACACAATTTTAATGATGTTTTCAAACCTTTACTGGAACCTTCCCACTGCACATTTGGAAATGTTCCCTTATTAGATACATCTAAAAAAGGGACACATGTTGTCTATTGGAATAAAGCTGGAGAACTAGTTTTTTTTTTTTTTTTTACACAAAACAAGTAATCATGGGCTTTTCAATACATTTATGGAAACGGGGTTCATGTAGAGCAGGGATGGACAACTTTGATGATAGTGAGGGCCACAAATATTTTATCGTCACTATCAGAGGGCCAAATGTGACTGTGCACTTCCACCAATGGGATATTGGAAAATTAGAGGTACCATTTTAGAAGAAAACAATGTATGTATGTATTACAGACTCTGCTTAGTGAATCAACCTGCATGTCCAAATTCAATTGTTTTTTCTGCTTCTTTTCATGAATGAACTTTTAACATAAACAAACAAAAACACATTACTGTGGCAAACATTTTTTATTATTATTCAAGTGCAAACATGTTGGGCTCTCAAAAATCAACCAATGATGGCACAAAACTGAAAAGTAGCCTATTAAGTGAAAAAACTTAATGGGATATTGGAAAATTAGAGCTACCATTTTAGAAGAACAAAACATATGTATGTCTGTACAGACTCTGTAATGTTTAGTGAACCAACCTGCATTTCCATACTCTATGTTTTACTCAATCTATTTTTTTCTGCTTCTATTCATTAACATTTTAACATAAACAAACAAAACATTACTGAGTAGCAAACTTTTTTTTATTATTATTATTATTCCAGTGCAAACATTGTGGGCTCTCAGAAAAACACAAGCATACTTTCCACCATAGGCTATATCTCACCTACAGGGGGGAAAGTTTAAAGTTAATGAGATACTTGTGGTCTCTCCTGCTGGCGTGCAATAGACTGGATGTCAATGTCAATGTTGGTGCAGCCAATCCTCATGAGCTGAAACAGAACGTCATCGCTGATCCTGTTTCTCTCTTTCGACTTTATATGTTTCATTGTGGAGAAGTTGCTCTCGCAAATGTACGTGCTCCCAAACATGCTGGCCATTGACAGTGCAAAATCCCTGAGAAGTGGAAAGCGGGACTCTGGTAGTAACCTCCAAAATGAAACTCCCCTCTCACTGCGCTTTGCTTGAAAAAACGGGTCTGACTGAATTTCGCAGAGTTCAAGCTGCAACTCGGAGGGTTGCTCGCTGACAGCAGCAGAGAGGGGGTCAGTGAATAACGCTATTCGTGGCTGCATGGCGTGGAAATCATGGAAGCGGCACTTAAACTGCTGCTGCAGTGTTTCGATGTCGGCTCTGTATTTGTGAAAAATTTTCTCGCATTCAGGGACATCTCTCCGCATCTCTTCACAAGCGGGAAAGTGTGCAAAATTTTGACAATTGGATGAAAATCCTTCTTTGAAAAGCTCTAATTTACGCCGAAATGCATTCATGTGTGCGTAAAGGTCGGATACAGTTTGGCCTCGCCCCTGTAACTGTGTGTTCAGGTGATTGAGGTGTAAGGTAACATCCGTAAGGAAGGCCATATCGCAAAGAAATTCTGTGTCTCTGAGTTTTCGGGTGTAGGCACTTGTATCGCCTCGAACACTGTCCTCCAAAAACACAGGCAGTTCGGTGCGCAACGCAAAAAAACGCTCCAGACACTTTCCTCGGCTCATCCATCTAATCTCGGTGTGCATTTGTAAATCCCCATACGCCGCGCTCACTTCATCCAAAAAAGCTACAAACCTCCTGTGACTGAGAGACCTATTCCCTCCTCGGATGAGATTTGTAACTTTAGTCACCAGATCCATAACGTGACTGAAGTTAAGTGTCTTGGCACAGAGAGCCTCCTGTAGAATTAAAATAAAGATTAGATTCAGCCCTAAAATCTACACATCCTGTCATATTAATCTCATAAGGCCGCCCATATTCATAATAATAAAAAGTGAGCTGAAGATAAAACAACTCACCTGATGGATGATGCAATGCAGTATAGGACAGTCCACCCCACTCTGTTGGAGGAGCCCGGCGAAACCATTGTGTTTTCCTTGCATCGCAGGTGCGCCATCAGTAACGACGGCTGACAGCTTGTCAAAGCCACCATAGTACTCATTCACAACACTGTTAACGGCGTTGAAAATATCCGTCCCTTTAGTAGTGTTGTGCAACGACACCAATTTTAAAAGTTCTTCGTGTACAACAAATGAACTGTCAATCGTTCTAGTGAAAATCAGTAGCTGGCTAATATCCATCACATCTGTACTCTCATCCAACGCTAAATACACGACTGTATTTGCAGTCGTGCATGACTTGTTTCAGTTTGCCATCGACGTGATTATGGATGTCAAAAATTCTGCGTGTCACTGTGCGACGGGACAAGGAGACAGTTTAAAAGTTTTTAGCCATATCCTCGTCTCCAAATGATTTGGCCATTTCCATTGCACACCTCTTCACCATTTCGCCATCTGACAAGGGCTTCTTGGCTTTAGCAAGCTCCAGTGCCACAGAGTAAGACGCCTTGAGGGCAGACTCCTGTGTGGATGTAATTCTGGTAAAAATACTCTGTTGTTGATTGAGCTTCACTTTCAGGTCAGCTATAACAGCGGACCTAGCAGCTCCGGTGTACTTTCCATATTTGTCCCTGTGTGTGGTATTGTAATGGCGACTTAAGTTGAAATCTTTGAATACCGATCTTGTTTCCAAACACACTAAACACATAGGTCTACCTTTGAATTCTGTAAACAGATAATCTGTTTCCCATCTCGTCTGAAAAGTACGATTCTCTTGATCCAGTTTTCTTTTTTTTACCTCTCATGGTTCTTTCTTTTCATCGTTGACTGTAGTGAAGCAGGTCCGACTAAGTGTTTTGCATAGGAGGCGCCCTCTATCGGTATACTGTATCATTACCATTTGGAATTTGTTAAGATGCGGTAAAACCCTATGGGTAAAACCCGTGAAACCAACATTTCTATGGTATTTGAAAATTGACCCGCGGGCCGCACGGCCGCCAGTTGCCCATCCCTGATGTAGAGTGATGTCAGAGGAGAAGACGAGGGGCTGAAGGAAACCAGCGAAGGCGAGGTCGACGGACTGGCTGACCTTGGAAGAGGAGGTGGGAGAGGGAGGCTGGGAACTCTGGAGACACCAGAGACTTCAAGCTCGGTGGAACCAGCGGAGACACAGGAGACTTTGAGCTGGACGGAACCAGTGGAGACACAGGAGACTTTGAGCTGGACGGAACCAGTGGAGACCCAGGAGACTTGGAGCTGGACGGAACCATTGGAGACACAGGAGACTTTAAGCTGGACGGGACCAGTGGAGACACAAGAGACTTCAAGCTGTGCGGAACCAGCGGGGGTACAGGAGACTTTGAGCTGAACGGGAGCAGCGGAGACACAAGAGACTTCAAGCTGGGCGCAACCAGCGGGGGGTACAGGAAACTTTGAGCTGGACGGAACCAGCAGAGACACAGGAGACGTTGAGCTGTGCGCAACCTGCGGAGACACAGGAGACTTTGAGAAGACGGAACCAGTGGGGGTTCGAGATTCATGCAAACATCCTCTTCCAATTCATAATAGCATCCAGAGGTCAGCTGCAGCTCACCCTCAGTGGTCGGAGTGTGGACGGGGTCTTTCTCCATTCCCTCAAACTCCACTAGTAATCCCACGGCGGCACATGATGATGCCAGCTCAAACACCTGGTCAGACATTTTGTGAGGCTCAGGCTGCGGGGCAATGGCTTGCTCAGTCCTCAACTCTGGCTCTTTCATCGCGGCATACTCTGGCCTTCCATCAGCGGTGAGCTCTGGCGTCATGTCCGTGCCTCTGGGTGATGCTCTAGGCCCAGAGTTGGGCTAGTGATATCCCCCGCTGGTGTTTGGGATCCCGCAGTTCACCAGCACCCACTCCACAAATTCGGTGAATGTCCCCCGAGGATCAACACCGTGCAGGCATGCTTTTGTGGACTCGTTTAAACTTGCGAGTTAGGAAACACACAAGGAGTGGTCAGGGAAGTTTGTGTTTTGCACACCAGAAATCAGGCTGGCACCCAGATGTGTTTTGTTGAAATCTTCTGTTGTGGTCCATTCAGAACAGCTGGACAGCCAGTAAGTGTTTATAAACCCAATTTAAGGGTCCGGAATTCTGTCAGGATTGTTGTAGTAACACGCACAACGAAAGGAGTAGAGAACAAAAACAGTCTTTAATAAATCAACAAGGAACACTCAAGAGATCGTAGAAAACATTACCTCAATTTGCGATCATAATTGGCCAACGATGCTTTTGGGAAACACACCCCTGTTCGAGTAGATCGCATGCGATGTAAAGCCAAAGTTCAGGATTTATGTGCTCACACTATATGGTCCGAACTTCGAGCTGCGACTTCACTGATCACACTATACATGTGAAATATGTGCGATAAACCCCCGATATATCATGAGAGACCGTGATATCATGTATCCAGAGAAATTGTCGAAGCAAGCATAAGCTATCAATATCAAGAGGATTTAGCATTTCCAATGTATGTATTAAATTATCATTAGTATTATTTTATTGTTATTGGGGAATGCCTACTTTTATTATTAAATAGGCTATAATACATTGGCCACGCAATAATTTCATAGCGCATCGCCGGACAACCAACGCGCTGTGAGGATAATGGAAAATGATCTAAAAACATTAAGGTCGATTTTACAATGAATTATAGGCCTATAATTAAAATGATTAACAGTCTACATTAATATGTCCGAACACTGCTGCAATAATCAGTCATCGATAAAAAATAAAAACAGCTTTATTTCAAAAACAGCTTGTTTAACATGAACATTGTTTAACAAATTAATAAAAGAGTCACGGTGTCGCTACATTGCAGTTGGCTTGGAAGATGTGGGTAATATGGTTTATCCATTACACAACACGAACTGGAGGTAAGCAACAGTAATTTGCAGCTAGTTTGATAGCTACAGAACTTAAAGATCTCCCTCTTTTCGTTTTCATTCTTGCTGTATTAAAGATAAAATGGTGAAACTTCTGTTTTCGTATAACAATCGACAAGTGAGGGAAAAAACACGGAGTTTAGGGCAATCAGTTCGTAGCTTTACTTCAACTGTGCAATAAAGTCGCGAGGAGCGACCAAAATTTCTGACATGCCAGAAATTTATCCGACGATCCGATTGCCGGTCGGGAGAGGTTTGTCGCCTCTCGTTTTTCTCTGTACACTGCACAAACACTGCACGACAAAGCTGAAAATCGCCCCGACCCAGAAAAAGAGTCGCACGAGTCAGAAGTCGGCACAAAATCTGACGAAAATCACACAGTGTATGCCCGCCTTAACTAGGGAACACAGGCAGGCAAGACAGGCAAACAGGGAAACTTGAAAATGTTATACCTAAATTCATTGATAATCTTTCACTGAAAATATCTGACTCAAATAAACAATTCTCACAAATCAAAACCTTTCATAAACATGCCACAAAGAGTTAGGTCAGATGTCAAGATTTACAGCTGGTAACACTTTATTTGACAGTGTGATTGTTATACGTTACATGTAGTTAATATAGTAATTGCTATAAATCGTGCTGAATTACAAGCAACTAACCTTGAACCACACCCTAACCCTAATCCTAACCCTAAAGTAAGTACATGTAGTTAATTATTATTACCAAAGTCCCTTTCAAGGAAAGGCTGTTCACACAGCGCTAACAACTCCGGGCAGCTATTTCGGGCATCCAACATCAAGTCCATTCTATTTGAATGGGGGCATCATGAAATCTCAAAACTTAATTTAAAAGAATATCGTGCAGAAGGTTATATGTATCATTTTTGTGGTGCTTTGTCATTTTGGAGCTTGACAAAACTTCATTAGAAGGCCAGGATGTTCCTTTAAAAATCACCTTTTGTGTTCCTTGGAAGACAGAAAGTCATTTTAGAATGACATGCAAGTCAGTACATGATGACAAAATGTCCTTTCTGGGTGAATTATTCTTTTGAAAATATGATGTTATAACTATATTGAGTTCCAGTAACTCAAACAGTAGAACACTGTGCTCACAACCACAGTGTCAGAATTGATTCATAAAAAATACATGAACTGATAAAATGTATACATTCCATGCAATAAAAGTTGCTTTTTGATAAAAGCATTCACCAAATGTAAATATACTTCGATGACGCTGTCAAAAAAAGACACATTGATATTAAAGTATGATTACATTAGCAGTGTTTATAGCAGCTACGGTTAATAAAAAAAGTCTTGTAATTTTTGACCATGAAGTATTTTTTCATTGAAGTTCTCTTATCATCTTTCATTTATACATTTCTATACAGTATGTATTTCGCAAACACAAGGCAGCGTAAAGATGGACTTGCGATACATCTAAAACCACTTATAATGTGATAGAGGAATGCTCAAGAGACAGCGGATTTACTTACGATCAGTCCCTGAAACATCAACCTCAAATCTTTAAAGATTAATGCTCTATTGATTGATGCTGTTAAATAATTCTCTTTCAGATTGATTGCTTTCTTTGGCTCACTTTTGCTGGGTTTTTCTCTGAAGGAGATGTTGGTATTTCGTATATATTTGTATATTATGGTATATTATAAACCTAAATGTGGGTTGTGGATCAAGATTGGTGAACAAAGCATTAATGTTTGGCTATAGTCCTGAAATACTCTTTGCATAAAGTCAATAGCTGGTTCCCAGGGTCAAGGAAGGGACATTAAGTATGGGAAAGTAATGTAGCTTTTTTTCCAATTTGACTTAAGTGTTCAACATTTATTGATTTCTCACTGATGGTTAAATCTGGTTAGATGCGGTTCTCTGATGGGTGGCCAGCATTAAGTAAGAAACATTGCAGAAGACCCAAGAGTCCCAATGATCCAGCGTTCTTAAAGGTCTAACTTGGGTTCATGGAATTATCTTTGAACATACTGCAAGATAATTTTTCACAACAAAGATTCAACAGAGATTGCAATACAAAAGTGAGGGAAGAGCGTATGAACTAGTGTGAACTCAATAAAAACCTAAACAACAAGAGCCTTATCTGACACACTTTGTGCTAGAGGGATTTATGTGTGTGTTACAACTTGACATTTTGTGCATTTTCAAAACTGATGCAACATTTGTTGCTTCAGATTTTTGTTTACAGGCAGGCCCTTCTGGAGAGTCACGTTCCTACATGATTCAGGGTGATTTTATTGTGAAATCCACCCATAAATAATGCATCCATAGGTAAAAGTGAAAAAGTATAGGAAAATAACAATGCATTTTGTTGTATGTTTGACTCAAAAGTCTTTTTTCTTACTTTTGAGATTGTTTTGTGGTCAATTTCAGTCTCAATCTTTGTTGTCAGGTTTTGATAATAGATAATAGATCATTTCTTGTTGGTGATTCAAACCCCGCAGAAGAAAAAAAAAAATCGTTTTTATTTATTTTATTATTATTATTATTATTTTTTATTTTTTATTTTTTTTGTCATGGACTTGATGGGGTTGAGGCTTTTGAGGATCAAACAAAACAAAACAAAAAAAAGATGCAAAAGCACCATAACAATTTCATAAAAGTAGTCCATATGACCCTGGCAACATATTCCAAGTCTTCAAAAGTCAAATGATATGCAAACAGAAATAAATGTAAGTCATTCACTGATAATCTTCAATTACGCTTCAGTGAGTTGAAATCACACGAAGCCTCACATGAAGATTTGTTCACATGAACATGCCAAGGAGAGTTAGGTTTGATATCAAGACTTTTAGTTAATAATAGCTTAAATTTCCACCTATTCCTCACACAATAATAAGTGTCTTTATCAAATGTCATGAATTTATTTATTAAGTAAATCAATGACTCAACAAAGATTAGAATGGAATTCCGGGAACTGTTCTAGCCTTGACTCTTTCCCCGCCAACAGAGGTTTTTTTACAGCTTTCCATGTTTTCACTGTTATACGGTAGGGGGCACTATTACGGATCTCCTGAAGGAGTACAGAATCTCCAGATCAAAACACAGGAGAAGAAGAAGCAGAAACAAGTGATAGCATATGTGAGCAGATGCATATGAAAAATTATTTGATCATCAACAATAAACAGCATATAAATCAAAACTGCCCAATGTTACTGAATGAAATGTCGACCCAGGACGAGCTTTAGAACGGTGAAGTTTTGGGGTGTTGATGGACTCGATCTACTCCATCTGTGTTTTGATCATCGTTCTGAATCTGATCCAGATGTACTCTTTAACAAAAACATGATTTTCTCAGCTTTTTTCTTTTTTTTTTTTATCAAAATGTAGCTTTTTTATTAAACTTCTAAAAAAAGAATGCATGGAGCTAGAATAAAACAGATTTTTTTTACTCCAACTCTGAGCGAACTCTCTGTGACTATACAAATCACAACATGTAAATAGGAAAATGTTGGCGTTATTGTCACTTATTGGGAGCAGTATGCTAGCTGGAGCCGTTTACCTCCAGTCTTTGTGCTAAGCTAGGCTAGCGGTGGGTGCGTCAGACAGAGTTACGCCACGCACGGAGATGAAAAGGGTATGTATGGACTTATCTAACTCTGGGGGATTCGGTGAATAAGCTAAAGTCCCAAAAAGTCGACGTGTTCCTTTAATGATCTGATACTCCAGACAGATACAAACTCACTGGCATGCTGACTATAGCGTCCCACATGAATCCAGAATCTCTTTTTCAGAGCATAGTTGACCTAAACAAAGGATGAGATGACATTTTACTCCACGACTGTAGAGAGATAAATGGCAAACCATTAATCTATCTCAGCCCACCCAAACCACTTTTTGGCAGAATGTAGTGCAAAATCCATTACCATGGCATTTAGCTCTGCTACAGGATCCCTGACAAATAGCAAGGCAAGCAAAGCTGATGTTTGTAATTTTTTTTCCGATGTTAAAATACTTTCACCTATCCTGATTTACTGTGCAAAGACAACTATATGTTAGCTGGCTGGCTTCTTGAAGAGTGTAAAAACTGTGACTGTGTGGTAATTTGCTATTTCTGATGCAGTCAAAATAGTGAATTGACATTTATTGGTTGGGCTGTTACAGTATGTTGTGTAACTTATTTTTGTTTTGTCTCTGCCTCTTCTTTTCTGTGGATTGGCTAACAAAATGATGAGCTGGAGTGATTGACGCTGAAGATTTTTGTTAGCCCCAGGGCTTTCATGAAAACTACAGATTGTATCGACAGATGGTTATTAACAAAATAATTAATGTAAGAATAGGTGTGACACTATAACACAAAAGGCATGTTTTACCACTCTATGTATTAAAATAATTGTATGTACAATGGAGATTTATAGGTTTACATGTTTTATTCATCCATTTTATTCCTCTTATCATTTGAGTGTTTACTTTATGTCTTTAAAGACCCACTCCGATGAAAATCATGTTTTTCTAGGTGTTAACATGTTCTTGTGGCATTTTTCTTATGCTAGAGGACATATCTTGAGAAAAATAAGCTCAAAGTTGTATTTCTGAGTATTTCTGCATTCAAATGGCTGTGAATCAGTAGCAGACGCTAAAATGCCGGCTAAAATAGACTGGAGTTGTGACGTAGTAACTCCACTGGGCGGGGCCCGCCCGGTCAGGTTCTGAGGAGTAGAGAAGACGATGGCGGATCAATACCTATGTGCGGTAGCGGGTTGCAATGCTAAGAGGAGAGATATTGGTATTAGCTTTCATGCTTTACCAAAACATGTTGCTGTGAGAGATGAATGGATTACGTTCCAGGGTTCCAGACTGCGACCATTTTTTGAGAATGTGCGAGTTAAAATTTTATGTGGTCGCATTTGTGCGAGTGCATGGTCATGTACTACTCAGTTAAATTCACGCATGAATTTTCCTGCATTGAACTTGTTTTAGCGCCCGCCAAAGTGAATTTTTGTCCCGCCAAAGTCTTATTTGATCGGTGAGTAATGTAGATGAACTGCTGCGCTTGTGACAGGACATGTTTATAACTGAAAGAACGAGCAGAGAGAGAGACCCGGACGCGCGCGCGCACTCTCTGTCTTCGGAGCTAGGCGAAAATGTAAACAAGACCTCACCGTCTCCAAACTAAGCGCTGTCTTGCTCTCTCTCCCTCGCACATATTAATCAAAATAAATCGACACGGCGGTAAAAGGTCGGAAGACCAAAGTTTCATGTGGAGCATTCAGAGATTTTTTTTTCTTTTTCTGAATTGCCGCTGGGTGTGAATTGTGCTAAAAAAGTTGCCTTATCTTCTCTGAAAAGCGTTCCGGACATTCAGCTGACATAAAACAACACTTTAATTAAACGAAAAAAACTATCCAGTGATGAAATGTTTTCTGTGTTGACAGAAAGAAAGAAAGACAGAAAGAGGCTGTTGCTGCCTATGTATCTCGCTTCAGCCAACGGCTCCGCCCACAACGCAGAGGCGAATTGCTAATGAGCTACTGCCGCTCTGCTGAAGCGAAGTCCCAGAAAACGGCACAGGTTTTGTGATTTTGGCTAAAAACGGCATAATCATCATTTAAAGACCACTGAGAATGTTTAAAAATAGCTCAAAATATGATCGGAGTGGGACTTTAAGGCCTAGTTTACAGTACATCTGGTTTTAAGATATGTTTTTGTCGATTGGATCACATGTAGACGAGGGAGACACATACCCGTTTACACCTGGTGTTTTAAACGTCTCTTTTATCCACTTTCAACCACTTCTGTCCTGATTTCTTTGAGGGGAGGGTCTATGGGCGGGTAAATGTGGAATTTTTCAGATCTTTTGATCTAATGGACGAAGTAAGCTTGCTCAATTTACATATGAACGCGCCCGGAGACGCATACGAAGAGCAGCAGCTTTAGTTTTTTCTCTGAGAGCCGCAAGACTATCAGTGTTATAAATCAGGAATGGTGAGAGAACATTGTGCTTGGTACGTTTTTCGTCTTCAAACCAATATTGAGTCTTTAGCCGACAGTTTAAATCCCGTCTGGCTAGCGCACTTCTCATAATGTTTCCGCATCAGGTCAGTAGGCGGAGAGAAGACTCCGGCTGTTCGAACACATTCAACCACATGAGCGTCTACACTACGAAAGCAATCCATTCAATGATTGACCCCCCTTATGGAGTATCCTTTCCAGAAACAAACTTCAAGGATTTGTATTATGACTTTATTGGACTGTATACTGGTGGACAGACTGGACACTTTCACATTGGTACTTTCAGCACACCAGGATTCTTTAGGACTGTTTTAGGGTTTGGTAGCTGTGTTCTCTGTGTATGTACGATTATTTGCAGCCTTTAGCCACTGCCTACAACTTCACTGGAAACAGAAGGTAAATCACTCCCGCTAAAAATGTACTCTATGAATTCTTAAACTCAGGAAAATTACTCAAATTGACACCATTATGACTAAATGTTTGCTAAGAAGTATTTCCAACTAAAGCAAGGAGGTAATTGTTCAAGCCTATCCATAGCAGACTGGGAATGGCCTTGGACGACGGGGAGGAACTTCATTCTTACATATCTTTCTAAAACGCCTCGGTTACGACTGTAACCTCGGTTCCCTGAAGAGGGAACGAGCGTTGCGTCGAAACTGACGCTATGGGGAACGCTTTGCGTGATGACGTCTTGAAGCACATGTAAAATCAGTCCAATGGTGTGGCGGAACGTCAGAGGCGGGTGACGTCACGTACCAGGAAGCTATAAAAGCCGGCCCGAAACAGAAAACGAAAGCTTCGTAGAGTCTGAAGTCGTGCTGACAGGCATGAAGGAGATATGGCAAGGTGACGCAACGCTCGTTCCCTCTTCAGGGAACCGAGGTTACAGTCGTAACCGAGGCGTTCCCTTTCAAGGGAACTCGCGTTGCGTCGAAACTGACGCTATGGGGAACGTCCATACCAACGCCACCATAGCTACAAATGTCTGTCCTGTGTGTAATCAAGTGAGCAGCACTAGGAAGACAAAACCTGAGACCCTGGAGTAGAGTCTAGGTCTAAAGAGTAGAACCTGACGAAGGTGTGCGGTGAGGACCAGCCTGCCGCATCACAAACGTCCTGTAAAGACACTCCTGATATAAGGGCCTTAGAGGCCGCCATACTCCTAGTAGAGTGCGACCGGACAGCCAAAGGAGAAGGCTGTCCAGCCGCCTCATAAGCAAGTGAGATAGCCTCAACCGCCCACTTGCTCATCCTTTGCTTAGACACTGGACCTCCTTTGTTAGGGGACCCAAAGCAAACAAACAATTGATCACTCTTACGCCACAGGGCAGCTCTGTGGACATATGCGTCTAACGCCCGAACAGGGCAAAGCAAATTATTCGCCTCCTGGTCCGCATTCTGAAAGGGAGGAGGACAGAAGCCCTGCAGAACAATAGGTCTAGCCACATTAGTGGGGACCTTGGGGATATAGCCCGGTCTAGGGTGATGAAAAGCTTTGACCATACCCAGAGCAAACTCCAAGCATGACGGAGCAACCGACAATGCCTGGAGATCCCCTATTCTCTTGAGAGAAGAAATGGCGAGAAGAAACAGAGCTTTCAGAGTTAGAAATTTCTCAGGAACCTCCTCAATGGGCTCAAAGGGGGCCAGGGAAAGGCCTTGCAGCGCAATGGACAAATCCCATGGTGGCACCCTAGAGCGAACTGCAGGCCTCAGCCTCCAAGTGCCACGAAGGAAACGAGATACCAAAGGGTCTTTCCCCACAGACATTCCACCCAAATGAATGTGGTAAGCACCTATGGCCGCCACATAAACCTTTAAAGTGGACGGGGTCAGACCTGCAGTGAACCGGTCCTGCAGGAACCAATTGGGCAGTTGACTGGATCCAACCGACGGTCACTACACCAAGAAGTGAATACTCTCCACTTCAGGGCATAAAGTTTCCTCGTGGAGGGAGCTCTGGACTGTAGAATGGTCTCAACAACCTCAGTTGAGAGACCTGACTCTATGAGCTGGGCCCCCTCAGAGGCCAAGCCCACAGGTTCCACAGTTCTGGGCGGGGGTGAAATATTGAGCCCCCTGCTTGGGACAGAAGGTCCCTCCTGACAGGAAGCTCCAGAGGATGCCCGTCGAGGAGGGACACAAGATCGGGAAACCATACTCTGCCCGGCCAGCGCGGGGCTATAAGAAGCAGGCAAACCCGGTCCCTGCGAACTCTCTCCAGAACTCACGGGAGCAGAGCCACTGGGGGAAAAGCGTACAGACGTAGCCTCGGCCACGTCTGTACCATAGCATCCAGTCCCAGAGGAGCTGGATGCGTGAGGGAGAACCAAAGTGGACAGTGAGACGTCTCTCGAGACGCAAACAGATCCACTTGTGCTTGGCCAAACTCCCTCCATATCAGCTCCACCACCTCGGGGTGGAGCCTCCATTCCCCGGGCCTCGGCCCCTGTCTCGACAGAGTGTCTGCTCCTATATTCTGGACCCCGGGGATGTAGGCTGCCCTGAGTGACAGCAACTTCCCCTGGGACCACAAGAGGATATGGCGTGCCAGATTGGATAATGGGCGCGAGCGCAAACCCCCTTGGTGGTTGATATAGGCGACTACCGACGTGTTGTCCGTATGCACTAACACATGGTGTCCCCTGAGATCTGTGATAAAGCTCCTCAGAGCCCGGAAGACAGCTAACATCTCTAGGCGATTGATATGCCAGGAACGATGATGGTCTTCCCACAGACCTTGAGATGAGCGACCCTCTAGGATCGCTCCCCAACCCGTGAGGGAAGCATCCGTCGTTAGCAGTTTGCGACGACAAGGAGCTCCCAACACTGGGCCCTGGGACAGGAACCAAGATTTCTTCCACATAACCAAGGCACGTAGGCATCGCCGCGTGACATTGATTGTGCGAAATGGGTTGCCCCTCGGGGAAAACCCTCTGGTCCTGAGCCACCACTGCAGGGGCCTCATGTGCAGTAGTCCAAAAGTTATCACGTTGGAAGCTGCTGCCATGAGACCCAACAGTCTCTGGAACTGTTTGACAGTGAGTAGCTGGCCTAGCTTTACACTTTTCACAGCTGCAAGGATGGAATCTACACGTGGCGGTGACAGGCGTGCCTGCATCGACACTGAATCCCAAACCACGCCTAAAAAAGTGGTCCTCTGAAGTGGAGAAAGCACACTCTTCTTGGCGTTCAGCCGTAACCCCAGCTCTTTCATATGGGCGAGGACGACATCTCGATGCCGAATCGCCTCCTGATGCGACTGAGCTAAAATCAACCAATCGTCGATGTAGTTCAATATGCGAATACCCTGAAGGCGCAAGGGCGCCAGAGCTGCATCCACGCATTTGGTGAAAGTGCGGGGTGATAAAGCCAGGCCGAATGGAAGAACTCGATATTGGTATGCTTTGCCCCCGAAAGCAAACCTCAGGAACTTCCAATGACACGGACGGATGGAAATATGGAAATATGCGTCCTTGAGGTCTATCGTGACAAACCAGTCCTCGGACCTGATCTGTGGCACGATCTGTCTCAATGTTAACATTTTGAACTTGAGCTGCATGACTGACTCGTTCAGAACTCGAAGATCTAAAATGGGACGCAATCCCCCGTCCTTCTTTGGAACTATGAAGTACCGGCTGTAAAACCCGGTTTCCCTGTTGGAGGGAGGTACATATTCTATGGCCCCTTTCTCTAACAGAGTGTTTACTTCCTGTTCCATAACCAGAACCTGCTCGGGGCCCACCACTGTGGGCAGGACCCCCATAAACCGAGGTGGGCGTTTCTTGAATTGTATCTGATACCCTTTTTCCACGGTCTGCAGGACCCAACGAGAAACATTTGACAGTAGCTTCCACGCTGTCAAAGATTCTACTAGAGGTACCAGCCTCTCGAGACTGGTTTCTGGATTTTGTTGCTGTTGAGTAGTCGGTTCGTCGCCCTGTAACGGCGCACCGGCAGGGAACGACCGAACAGACTGCTCTAGCACCCTCCTCAGAGGGGGCGGGCATCCCGAGGCCACTACGTTTCTGGGTGGACCTTGAGATATGTGCTCGCCGGAGACCGCTGCGCCCTGTAACACCGGAGGCGGCAGGGTTGGCAGAACGGTCCCCTGAGGGCACCGAAGAGAGACGGGCACCGTAAAAAGAGGTGTTAACCGCTCTGCTTCGGGGGGGACTACCCTCATTTGTCCTGAGCCCTCGGACGTCAGGACTTTTTCCCAGCAGCCTTCTTGGCGGTAATAACGGTCCGCAGATCCGTTTTACCCCTCGAAGGCTGCTGGGTTTGAGAGCGCCCTCCGTGTCCCCGAGATTTTTGTGGGGGAGCACGGGAGGACACACTCTGTTTTTGAGTGGCACGATGTTCAGCGCTCTTTTTAGAGGAGTGAGGCTGCTCCCGCTCAGCAGCCTCAATGAAAGAACGGCGGGGGAGAAGTTTTTGCAGTGCAGCTGCCTGTTTAGAAGCTTCTTGTGATTTAGCTACAGCACTGTTAACTGCATCACCAAATAGACCAACAGTGGAGACCGGAGCATCTAAGAGAACGTGTTTCTCTTTATCTTTAATATCGCTCAGATTGAGCCACAGATGCCTCTCAGTGGCCACCAGGGCTGCCATAGACCGCCCGATTGATTTAGCGGTCTCCTTGGTGGCCCTGAGAGACAGATCTGTGGCTCTACGTAGTTCGGCCACCGTGTCAGGACCAATTCCCCCGCCCTCCTCTAAATCCCCCAATAATTCTGCTTGATAAGCCTGCATAAGGGACATCGTATGCAGACACGCTGCAGCTTGACCAGCGGCTGCATACGATTTATGAACCAGTGCTGATGTGAATTTAACTGGCTTAGAGGGAAGTGAAGGAGCCTTCAAGGAAGATGCCGTTGCTGGAGAGAGATAGGTCGCAAGCGTCTCCTCCACCTTCGGCATCTCCCCATAACCATATTCTTTATATTTATAAATGGAAGAATAGTGAGATGTTTGTGGTGTGTACACTCTGTAAGACACTGGTTTTCCCCACGATCTCGACACCTCGGTGTGGAAATCGGGGAAAAACGGAAGGCTTCTGCGCTGAGGCTGTGTACGAGATGGCAGGAAGCGTTCGTCGAGCTTACTTTTCGAACGAACGTCCTGCCTATCCTCTGGCCACTCAATAGATAATTTCTGAACTGCTCTCGTGACAACATCGAGCAATTCCTCAAAAGCGTGAGACTGAGGTGGCGAATCCTCAGACTCAGCTTCAATACTAACAACGTCCAACTCCTCAGAGCTGGACAATTGCAGTACTGGTGCCTCCATCGGGGGGGAAGAAACCGCAACGCGTGCTTCCACACCCTGATGAGAGGCACTGGATCTATCAGAAGGAGGCTGAGATAAGGCAGAGCCCGTCTCAACATCCACTGATAAATCCATTTGTGAACCCCAGGTCTGAGATCGACGCCGTGCCTCGGCAGCGGCGGGACCCAAGCCCTGGGGAACGTGATCGGGATTGAACCGAGCCAAGCGGGATCGGAGTGTACGCAATGGAAGCGCCTCGCAATGCACACAGTCACCACCCTCGAGTGCTGACTGGGCATGCTCCTCACCCAAACAAACAACACAAAGAGTGTGACTATCACCTCCCGTTAAATAGGGGTCTGTAGGGTGGTGGTGGCGCAATGGATAAGACACATGCCTTTGGTGTGAGAGACCCGGGTTCGAATCCACTGTGAGACACCAATGTGTCCCTGAGCAAGACACTTAACCCCTAGTTGCTCCAGAGGCGTGCGACCTCTGACATATATAGCAATTGTAAGTCGCTTTGGATAAAAGCGTCAGCTAAATGAATAAATGTAAATGTAAATAACGCGGGCAGGGATGGACACACACTCTAAACTGCTGCTTGCTCGCCATACTGAATATATATATATATATATAATATAGACAGACAACACCAAATAACAAGGACAGATTCAACACAGAGCGCAACTGAAGACTCAGAAAGCTTTCGTTTTCTGTTTCGGGCCGGCTTTTATAGCTTCCTGGTACGTGACGTCACCCGCCTCTGACGTTCCGCCACACCATTGGACTGATTTTACATGTGCTTCAAGACGTCATCACGCAAAGCGTTCCCCATAGCATCAGTTTCGACGCAACGCGAGTTCCCTTGAAAGGGAATCATAATTCTGTACGAATCACATCATAACTATTTTACAGGGTGGTGATTTTTGTATATTTCTCATGAGAAGAGTTGCAGTGCACTTGACTTGACCTTCTTTTTCCAATGTAATTACTGCCACGATTCCCCTTGCTTGATCACTGCTTAACTTGTGATTATTTAATTACACTGGTAAATCTTAAGATATTTTTAAACAAAACTGAATGTTAATAATGTGGACACTTCACAAGCCATTTCTCAAAGCATAGTACGCAAGGTATGTCTACAGTCTATACTGGGCAGTTTTCAGTTCACATGTCTTTTTTTCATTGAGTGCAACAACATGACAAATTTTGACTGAATCAATGGCATGTGTATGGTTTGTTTTTAGTGCTCTGATCTGAGTCCATACTGAAAGTGGTTAAAATGGCAACAAAAAAAAAAAAAAACAGAGAAAAAAACAGAGAGGTTTAGTCTCAAAGCTGGGAGATTTCAGAGTCAATGACGTCATGGCTTGCAGGAGTGACAGGTGTTGTTAAGAACGGCTTTTGGCTTACCCAAGAACCCCTGCAAAGATGGGCCTGATAAAGTAAATTAACTGTGTGAGGGGTGACAGCTTAAGAATACAGCCTCATTTATTTCACAGTCTCCATTCACCGCCTCATGGACAGCAGTCATATCGCAACTATACAAACCCTTTCCACTGCAATGACGAACTCCACAAACCATTAACGCCCCACGACAAACAGCACCAAAAAAACAGGATGGATCATACAAAGCATGTCTTCTCATTGTGTTACCTCTAGTCATTTATAATACCCCCTCCACTCCATTCCATTACCCAGTTTTTTTGCCAAATGAAAACTATGTAATCGAGAGCTCCATCAAACTGTCATGTTTACAGCTTGTTATTGCACAATTCTGCAATTCATGGGAACTGCTCGTAGGAGAGCCGTCTGTCCTGTCCTCAAACTGGAGTTTAAAGCGAGCTCCTTCCCATTACATGCTAAGCCTATGGACTTTGAGAAGCGTGGAAAGTCCTTATCAGCAGTGGCCAGGTCTGGATTTAGCGCAGCGGCTTGTGAGCATCAGAAAGGCAGAGTGCAGGAGGCCTGGGAGACGGCAGCAAGCAGCTGGAGGTGAACTTCAGAGATGTTGTTCTGTTTTGCCCTTGAATTCTGGCTTTGTATTTACTTGGTGTTCACTTGAAGGTATTTGAATGTAAATTTGAGAATTTGTTATTTTGCTTTGCTTTTTTGAAATACCTAAAATATGAAGTATGTTGCAACAGAATTAAAGTGTCTATAACTGAGAAAAAAATATAGGCTATATATATATTTTTTTTTTTAAATCGAAATTATTCAACCCCCACTGACAAAATGTACAGACTTTCAGCTGTTTGCAATGAAAAAATCAAACTAAAGTTATTGAACTAGTGCTTGTATTTTTTCAAAATACTGCACTATATGTTTTGACCATGTATGACTAAAATGTGTGTATGTATAAAATATTTATAAATGAAGACAAAAATAGCATTACATGTAATATTCACAAGTTGTATCCTTTATTGTGTACATATATTGCACATACATGTTCCCATATAAATGTGAATGTATGTTCACACACACACATTTAGTATTTAGTATCTATTAGTATTTAATGTTCTATTCTTTTTTAATTTAAAAGGTTTTCTGGTATGTGTGAGTTTTTGGGGTTACCATTGTGCTGAAGAGTAGAGCCTGTGGTTCGGTTGACGATTGGCCAAACATCATTAAGACTATAATTACTATATTTTAAGAGTAATGGCTGTGCACTCCTCATCACAGTGATAGTCTCTTGGTAAAAACTTTAGTACATGCAGGTGTGCTTGTGCTTTTGTTAACCAGCTTGAAAATATGAAACATTTAGAATGTTAATAATAATAAATAAATAAAAAAATATATAACATTATATATTTTTCTATATATGTGTTTGTGTTGCATGAGTAAATATATCTGCAATATATTACATATGCAGTACCATATCTGATCACATATCTGAAGTGTATTGCTGAATATAAAATTGCATACATTATGATATATTAGTAAATGTATTGTCACACATTTTTCAATATATGAAGTGCGGCAATTGCTGATGTATCATTCAATATATTGTAATATATGAACACAAATTCTGTATAGTTTCAAATATACTGTTAAACCATTTAATATATTGATCATTCAAATACGGAAAATATATTTTCGTTTCGTAAGGGAGAATCTCTCACAACAGCACAAATTTTCTACAAAAACAGAATCAAGGTCTTCATTACTTGCACCAGAAGTGCTAGAGCTAGAACACATGTAATATCTGAACTGACTAGGTTTGTTGAATGTCACATTTGACTGCATGTTAGAAGTCAAAAGAATGGTCCAAAACGTTAAGTGAAGATATCATCGCCCTTCACAAACAAGGAACAGGATACAAAAATATATAGCGGAGGAACTAAATGTTCCTAGAGACACCGTTGGAGGCATAGTTTGCAAGTTATAATTTTAAAGTAGCAGTGGTTACACTACCTGGACGGGACAGAAAAAGAAAGCTATCAACGGCTGCAACCAGATTTCTGAGAAGGAAAAGGAAAAAACCCTTGAGTGACTGCTAAAGACCTTCAGCAAGACTTGGTGGCAACATGCACTGAGGTTTCATTAACACAGTAAGACACGTACTAAATGCATGCCAAAACTCCAAGACGTACACCACTACTGACCCAAAAGCACAAGAAAAGACGGCTCCAATTTGAACAAAATCATATAAATAAGCCACAGAAGTTTTGGGATTCTTTTCTGTGGAGCGATGAAACACAACTAGAACTTTTCGGTCCAATGGATCAGCGGTATGTCTGGAGAAAGAAGAAAGAAGCATATGCTGAAAAGAACACTGTCTACAGTTCAGCATTGGTGGGGCTCGTGATGCTCTGCGGCTGCTTTACGTCCTCTGGCTCTGGAAACCTGCAGTGTGTGGAAGGCAAGATGGATACACTGAAGTGTCAGGAAATCCTTGGAGAAAATGTCATGAATCACCTTCCAACAGGACAATGATCCCAAGCATACCTTAAATTCCACCAAGGCTTGGTTGCAGAAGATGTCCTGGAAGGGCAGTGGCCATCACAGTCACCTGACTTGAACCCCATAGAAAATCTCTGGTAGGATTTGAAGGCGGTGGCAGCACGCAAACCCAAGAATATTACTGAACTGAAGGCCATTGCTCATGAGGAACGGGTTAAGAGTCCTCAGAAACGCCGCCAGAAGTTGGTGTCTGGTTGTACATCTCGTTTGCACCAGGTCAGAACAGCAAAAGGGTGTAAAAAATTGTATTTGTTTGTAGATTAAAACTTAGAATGACATGTCAAATAATATATAATATAGTAATACACATTGAAAACAAATGTGAAATAGTAATGTTCACCTTAGTCACCTCCGCTATTCATAATAGCTAATAATAATAATAATGTGAAACATGGGGCTAGCAAATATGCAAAGACACACTGAGCCATGGTGCTTATGATTTTGAATCTGGCTTGCATTGTATCCAGATCTAGATCTATCCTCTTCCCCCGTAGTTTACAGTCCTCATCATTTATTCATTCATAATCCATATAAAAAAAATACAACAACAGTGCAGTGGTCAGTCATCGTTGCTGTCGGGCGGAAATCAAGCATGTCCAAAACCACTACTTTTCCATAAATTATATATATATATATATATATATATATATATATATATATATATTTATATTTATATTTATATTTATTTTTTTATTTTTATTTTTTTATAATCAAACATTATGATGTCAAAGTTTTAGGGTAAGGTGAGGGACAAGATTGCTGGTATGTTTTAAGGGTGGGTTAATCGGTAAGGGAAGGTCAACAGTGTAATCATGCAATTACAGAAATTAATTGCATTATATGCAGGTATTTTTTAAATACAAGTACAGTAAACAAAACATGTATGTACACAATGAGAGCACTGTATTAAATTATTTAAACGCAACGTAGTTAAGGACAGCTAATATAAAGTAGGACTAACAAACAATAAACAGTAATGCTAATAATTAAATTGTAACTGTAATTGTATTGTAAAGGAAAAACCCAATTAAAAGAATGTTAAAAATAATAACAAATTCATATTTGGTAAATTGGTAGCTTCCAGACCTGTAATGTTTTTTTATCCCCCCATTATTTTTAAATTGCTTAGTAATTTTACTAAGTAGGACATAATTTAATTTGTAATGTATTAAGTGAAAAATGCTCAGATATATTAGGACAGTGTAAAAAAAAAGACAAAATGCAGGGCCAGCCTCTCCACATGTGTGTGGCCAGTTTTATTTTCAAGGACAGTCATTAACGAGAGTAACAGACTGATGTGACTAATAGGCTCTCGGGGAAGAGCGTCCAGAGAGTCCACATCTTCAGAGCTTCTGTGTGTGCGAGTGCACAAGGTCTTTCCCTCGGGCTTTACTGCTGCCGCTGCTGCATGTGGGTCATGCTAGCCACTGATTTAGAAAATCCTTAAGCTTGCTGTGGTGACACAACTAAAACTGAACTGTAACACTGTAACAGTAGCGTTGGCCTGTTAAAAAATACAGAATGAGGAATTATGGTAAAATAAACCTTAAGTGTGTCCTAATGACAATTTGTTTAACTGAAATAAAACACCTTGTGTGACTAACGTAGGATCTGTTTCAGGTGCTTGGTAGATCTTTACAATTAGGTTTGTTAAAGGCCCTCTGAAATCAAAATGTACGTTTTCTAGCTTTTAGTATGAATATGTTAGCCTTAAGGTTATGAAGAAGCTGGTGTATTCTAAAACAATGACAAAATTCGCATTTAGGAGATATAAGCATCAAAACTTATAGTCTCTCACTTCCGCTTAAATGGATCAGGGATGTTTATGACATCACCGTGGATTTCAGCTTCTCATCACATCTTCTGTCCAATCAAATGCTCTCTAGAATCTAAAACTCCGCCCCCATGCTATAAATACCACCTAGCCAAACCAAGCGTTGACAGACACGTCATAGAGCAATATGTGTTGGAGATGTGTGTTCGGTTGCTCAAACGCTCGAGTTTTATAACGTTTTCCAACTGTAAGTTGGTTAAGAATGAAATAGCTAGAATTTACTCACACATCTACTAATGAATCCAACATATCATCAGCGCTCGGATTCGCTTCCATGGTGCTGTCAGTCTGTGAGGTAAACTAAACGCTATTGGCTATTTGAAAAGGGGGAGGAGCCATTCAATATGTCCCGCCTTAGCTTCCTGTTTCAGTGGAAATTACATCAACCCATCAAACAAAGCTGCGCGTTCCAAGGCACTTCAGTGGGACTTTAACATTAATTTATGCATTAGGTTTCATTAACTAGCAATGAACAAAACAGCATCTATTAATCTAGGTTAATGCAAATTTCAAAGATCAAAGTAAATTTGATTCCTCATGTCACGATGATACATTGATCTTCCTCTCGAACTTAGCAATCATACACAGGTAGTGTATGCAAGTCACAAGTACAAACCATGAAAAGTTTGTCTTTGGTTAAACTTCTGAGGGACATCTGTAGTCCTTTCAAACAGCAAGAAGCCAAGGTGCCCTTCAGTGTGTTTGGCAAGCAGCAGCGATTACAGGCGTTTATAAAGTCTCAGCGTGTAGAGGCCAGTTATGCAGGCGACTCGATGAGGGATGTGTCCTTCAAAACGGGCCAGGGAACGTTCGTTTCTCAACTATCCAAAGTTTAATTGTGGAAGTATGCTGATGTTGGCATCACATTTGATTTCACTTGGCAAATTCTGCACAGTTATGTTTTGTTGTTTGTCTATTCACATTGTATCTTTGAATGTATATTTGTGCTATCCTCACTATAGCATCGCATATACAAGTGGCATGTAGTGATCCACTATTAGTTTACCAACTCCTAATGAGAAAAAGGATTTATAATTTCCTATTGAAAGCTACTTCTACTTTTATTCAGTAGCTTGTACAAAAATGTAATCTTTATTCCTTAGAATATCATTTAGATTTTTAAAAGGGAAAAGTGCATATTTAGCCAAGTCAAAGGAATGTATTGTTGCACTTTAAACCCTTATGTCCTATTAAAGAATGTAGTTATTTATACTTATATTTTACTATCTCAAGTTTTAGAAGAGTACTGTTTCTCATGCTTCTTTTTAGTTAACTTGGAAACATGCAAATACACTGAAAAAATATATAATATAAAAAAATAAAAATAAAATAAAAAAAAGATAATTTTGGCATTAACAAATTAGAGTATTTTGGTCCAAAGTATTTATTTACCCGCATATTATATTTATCACATATATATTTTTGGGGGGTCTTTTTTTTAATTATTTTTTTATGCATCATATTGTTTATAAATCTAGCCAGAATGTGTTCTGGACATCAACACTCTGGTGTCAAGTGAATATACCTTTTAAACATTTTTTTTTATTTTTTTATTCCCCCGCATGGGGAATGTATGATTTGCTTTTATACAAACTGTACATAACCGGTTGAAATCAGAAACCATGATTTTCAAAAAAAATTTATAAAAATGTCACATGTACCTTTTTTCAGTGTAGTTATTTATAATCAGTCAAAGTATCAGTTTTATGTTTTAGTTAATTGTAAATAATTGTTGCTTGAGTCTTAGTTAGAATGATTCATATTATATTTTGTGTGTATGCATCATTTGTGCATGAAGACGTATCGTCTCTTTTGACAGCTCCAGCTATTTGAAAAAAAGTCTTGCCACCATCGATCACACTCTCTTCACTAAAACCTTCATCTGGAGCATAGATGTACTGACATTTGCACCAAGACAGCACTTTTGAGAAAGCTAATATGATCTAGACTTGAATATTGATTGTAGAAATCACCTGGGTAAGAGAGGTCCTGGTACAAGGATGGTAACATATATCTTGCCATTATTTTCTGGCATCGGTAGCTCCTGTTCTTAACGTAGTGCAAGAGAAGAAGACGACCACGGTAAATCAGACTCTCTGTTCCAGCTGTGTCCCCTTGAAATGACAGAGCAGGGACCATGACATATCAAACTGCTTCTGCAGGTGAATCACATCATTAGATGGAACAGATTTATGGCTCCATGAACATTGTTATTACCTCCACCGCCACTTGGCCTGATGTCTTTATGAGAGAGCCAACGCTCGTACTACACTGAAGGTACAATGTGACCTGCAACATGAATAACAAAACATTGCCTTTTCAACAAAACTACTTTTGAATTCAAATATGCCATGTTAAGACTCTTAACAAAGCAGGTCATTTCAGCTGACAGATCCTCAATTAAAGGTCAAAATATCCTGTGACCTTGTTTTCTCTCTCTCTCTCTCTCTCTCTCTCTCTCTCTCTCTCTCTCTCTCTCTCTCTCTCTCTCTCTCTCTCTTTTTTGTGTGAAGATTATTTAAACGAACAGAACCAGATTTATACATATATAATAACATAACCAGATTGTCTGTCCAATTTCAGTTTTATGTGATAATAAAATTCCAAAGCGCATTAAAAAAAGATAATTTCCTATAAAAGTACTCTATATTGTTCAGTAAAAGGACAAAATCTGTCCATACTGCTCACTGTCTAGGGGAACTGTATTACACTGGAATGACAATCACTTTTACATGACCTTCATTTATTGTTTAATCAGTGTTTTGTGTCCTTTGCTGGGCACCAAGAATGGACACACTTTGTTACACATACTGAATATACATTTGTGGATAACACTTTAGAATACTGGCTCTTATTAACAAAGTATGAATTACTGCATTACTAAGTAAAGCTACATTAACACTGAAGTCACTACTTTTAACTACTAAAGAAGAGGAGTTAACCTATCAGCATGTAATAACAAATGGTGATTGTGGTAAGCAATAGTTAACTTATCAATAACTAAACATTACGTTGAATTTTGGTAAAGTACGTGCACTTAGAAAGTACTGGTAATATAAGGTAACTACATGGGTTAAGGTTAGGTTTAGGGGTAGGTTAAGGGTTAGTACCTTGTTATTACCAACGCTATCTCACGACCAATTCGTACGAATTCATATGAGTGATAAAAAGGTGGCTAATTCGTACAAATTCGTACGACCTCACTCGTACGAATTTGTACGATTTGTCTAAACCCACGTGATGGGTAGGTTTAGGGGCGGGGTCAGGGGTAGGTCATTCGTATGAGTTCATACGAATTGGGCAATTCGTAAAATATGTACGATTTAGCAAAAAGATGTAGTCTTTTGTCCAAAAGGAGTTATCATTATCACCATCCAAAACGATATATATATATATATTTTTTTTTAAAGAAATAACTACTTGTATTCGGTGCATTCAATTGGTCAAAAGTCACAGTAAAGACTTTGTTGTATTGTTACAAATATAGACTTAAAAAATGCGGTTCTTAAAAACTTTCTATTCATCAAAGAATCTGGAAAAAAAATGAATCACAAAATGTTACTTCAGCACCAAAGCAGTATATAAAGGGGCGTTTGCATGATACCATTTTCAACTAAAAACGGAAAACCTTTTATGCATTGTGGCCATTCATTTACACGACAACAACGTTTTGGGGGCCTGACAATGCTAACCTTTGAAAACGGGTTTCAAAGTGCAAGTTTTTGAATATGATACCGTTATAGACGTCTATAGACGTGTAGTGTTTCTTTATAAAGTGGCATCGCCATCTACTGGCCTGGCAGCAGAATACAGCGATTTAGTCATTTTCACAGATACATGTGAACGGGCATCGTTTTGACAATGTTGTCGTCTGTGCAAAAAAAAATTGTAGAAAGAACTTCCATTTTTAGTTCATCGTTGTTTTGTAAACATACCATAAGGTGCAAAATTTCACAGGAAATATCCAGCTATTTATAGAAATCCATACAATCTGGATTTTCACGTGAGGATGAAAAAGTTCTCAGATTTTGCTCTTGTTCAAGTTGTTTTTGTTCTACAATGTAAACTGCACACACTTACACCCTAAACACTCTTATCTAGATACTTATTAGAAACACATTAAAAAAAATAAAAAATAAACAACAGCTTCAAAATTTGCGTTTTCGATATGGGTGTGTGTAGTTTACGTTGTAGAGCAAAACGTCCAAGTATCATCAAGTTCTGTTTCCCACAGACTTTATTTTACTCATAACCGTTATGATCAACTTATGATAAGTGTAGAAACCCCATTATAAAAACCCATAAGGAAATCTTCAGGGAACCACAGGCGAATTAGTCTTCCGGGTTTTGACATTTCTTGCCAGTGGAATTTCACAGAACTGTAACTAATGTGACCTTTATAATGATTTCTGAAGGAGCATGTGACTGGAGTAATGGCTAATAAACATCCAGTTATTTTAATGTAATTATATTTCACAATTTCACTGTTTTTTTAATCACATAAATGCAGCCTTGGTGAGCATAAGACGTCTCTTTCAAAAACATTAAAAAGTCTTACCAACCCAAACTTTTGATTGCTACTAAATACAAATGTCTTACAATTCCCCTCTGTGTTGAGTGTAAAATGTACTCTTTTTATTTTATTTCTGATGCTCCAATCATACAGTATTTGGGATTAACTGTCCTTCCTCCTGCTCTTCTACAGTCCACCTTCACTCATGTTTTTAAAGAGCAGGAGAGGAAGAAGTGTTTCTGTGAAGAGTCTCTTAACCGAGGGCTTGTGTGTCATACCACTTCTCTGCTGCCATAAGATTTTTACTGTAACTTACTCCTTACCTAACGCAACCTTTAGACAACTGACGAACCCACTTGTTTGAATGATGAAATCTCTGAAACTTATGAACATCAAGTCCAGTGGCTTGCAATTGTACTTTTACCAGATATTTCACACATGCTTACATTTATAGTCAAAACAAATCACATGTAATGCAACTCATATCTTCATGGCTTCTATAGCAAGAAACACTGTGTGCAAAGCAGCTTGATTTATACACTTCTGGTCTAATAAATCTTGTAAACTGCTAATCGAAGCTTATTTTTCCAACAATAATATGTTGCTGCTGCTAAACTATCTTTTGTGATCTGACAGTCTGTGGCTTTTCTGATCTCCAAGAAGCTCAGTGGATGGATTATCTGGATTTACGGTAATTCTGCAAACAATGACAAACATCTCCAAACAGCCACTATCATGCATTATCAGTCGGATCAGGCTTTACAAGGGAAGAGGATCATCAGCAGCTCTCAGTGTTACAGAGCACTGTCAACAAATGTATTTTTCTAGATCAATTCTAGATTATAATTTTTTTCTATACACTACCGTCAAAATGTTTGGAATAATTAAGATTGCTTAATGTTTTTGAAGGAAGTCTCTTATGCTCACCAAAAATGCATTCAATTGATCAAAAATACAGTAAAACAGTACAATTGTGAACTATTGCTGCATGAAATCAAAATTATAATTTTTTTTAAAGAAATATTGGAGTGTTTATTGTAAATGATTTATCTGTGCATAAGAATATTGTGTTAAATTCATGTTCATGGTAATCTTGAATCAGAATAACAGTGACTTCTCTTCTCTGATGACGAGGGCGGGGCAACCTGTCAATCACATGAGATCAGCCAATAGCAAACCACAACCATCCAATCAATTCCCCACAAGCCCACATTTGTTCTTGTTCCAGAAACGTTTCACTCGAATATACGGCACAATAGAGAAGAAAAGACCAGCTCAACTTCACTTTCATGATGACTTTAAAAGAGTTGTCTTCTATTGTAATATATAGTAAAGTGTAATTTATTCCTGTGATCAAAGCTGATCACATCATTATTCCAGTCTTCAGTGTCACATGATCCTTCAGATATCCTTCATGATCCTTCCTAATATGATGATTTTATGCTGAAGAAACATTTATGATTATTATCAGTGTTGCAGACAGTTGTGCTGGTTACTTTTTTTTTTTAAGAAAAAAAAAAATATATATATTCAGTAAGGATGCATTAAATTGACCAAAAGTGTCAAAAATATGTATTTTAAATAAATGCTGTTATTTTGAACTTTCCACTTATCAGACAATCCTGAAAAAAAGTTTAGCAAAAAAATATTTTCCTCAAAAATAGGTTTTCAAAATGTACAACATATAATGAGTGAGTACATCATTACTCATTACACAATCCATTTTCCAAACCACGTTTTGGTCTTATCCTGAACCACTACAGCACACCTATAATAAGTGTGTCCTGAATCACTACAGCACACCTATAATAAATGTTTATAGTCGGACTAGAGTGTGTACATCCGCTCTAACTTCTCTCCATTTATATAAAAAAACAGGGAGAAGCAGCTCTGGCTATAATGTTCTTCCAAGAGACACATGCAGTTTTGTTTATTAACCACTACATAGTGTACCTTTAAGCAGCAAAAACTGTTTTCAAAATTGATAATAATAAGGAACATTATTAATAATTGAGCCTCAATAATATATGATAATTGAACATAAAATCATCATATTATACTGATTTCTGATGGATCATGCGACACTGAAGACTGGAGTAATGATGCTGAAAATTCAGCTTTGATCACAGGAATAAATTACAATATATTCACACAGAAAACAGTTATTAAATAGTACAATATGAGTGTAATGCAGTAGAGTAATAATAAAATAAAGAAAAAAAAATAAAAATAAAAAATAAAGGGGCCACTATGTCAGGGTTATGATGATTAATGTTGGTATAAAATTATTTGCCTGTCTTTTTTTTTTTTTTTTTTTTTGCAACAGTCGTAAAAGGAGTTAAAAGTTTGAGTCATATAGATAGAAAGTGAACAAGTCAAGTCCAAATTCTTTTCCGACACAGAGATGAAATCAGATAACAGCATGTTAGCTTTACTTCAATCCTCGGCACAGCACTATCAACGGCACCTTAAATGTAGAGTATCAGTAATCCAGGATCCAGCTCTCTGACATCTGTGGCTGAACATGTTTTGTGCGCTCCTGTTTCCTCACATGACACCAGGTGTATTGTAATGGCTTATGGAAATAGGTGTGGAATAACAGTGCAGGGGATTCTGGGTCATAGTTGGATTTGTTAACTTATTACAGTGTCTGGAGTGAGGCTCTTATCGGCACCTGCCAATTCTTTGGCAGACCCAGCAGGATTGCACTGACCTCGATATAGAAGTAATGGATATTAGGAAATCTTCTCGCTGTGATTGTAAGGGATTCGGTGACAAAGAAAGAGAGAAAAGGGACAGGAAGGAGAGATTGATCCTTTCTGAGGGACACGACGCCACGGCCCTCGAGCTCAGAGATGAGAACTATATTTAAGCAATGGTGATGAAGTCCTGTATTATTTTAAAACATTTGTCTTGAAAATATTTTAATTTATTTTAGCTTCATCTTTGATAAATAAGTCATACATTGTTGCGGGTGAGCATGATGCTAGCATGGGTTTAATAGTGAAAACATGAACATTTAAAATGTATACCTTAATGCAGTGTAAGTCGCTTTGGATTAAAAGGTCAATCAATATAACAAATATCATGTAAATCATAATCATGTCTGAAGTTTGGTTAATTAAATTGAGTCATTTGTTGCTTTTTGCTGGAAATCATTTACACACCCTCAAGTTGCTTGCAACTCCTATTACTTTTTTTCCAGTGGAACACAACAAAAATGTCTTTTCCATATAGAGGAAATCATTTCTCCTTGAAATTCCCCCCTTGAAATATATTAAAAAATATATACCAATGTTAATGGAAACATATCAGGCTATTCATTGGTTATATACTGTACATAAGTTCCCATAAGAACTGGATGCACCAATCAGCAGCACAAAATGAATGAAACCAACATTTTATTTATTTACAAATCAGCGTATACTGTGCAAAAGTGTGATGAGATTTGAGCGAGCCTACATTCCTTTATCATGAAGCTGATGATAAAATGAGCAGCTCTTTAAAACACTTTGGAGAAAGTCAAACATGATCTAAAAAATAATAAAAAAACTGATGAAAAGAGGAGAAAACAGCATCTTGCACCAACATAAATTAGAAAGCTTTTTAAACTGCTCATGACCACCTTTAATAGAATTTATCATGTTTTATTGTATTTATTGTGGCACATTTTGACTTACTTATTGAAGAATGTATAATAGATAATCTGTTAAGGGAATATAATTTTCACTATACAGTATATTACAACTATGACATGTTGTAGCTATGGTTTTTAAATGTGTAGGTTGCTGTATTTCATAACAAATGCTATAGATTAAAAAGAAAATGAACATTGGTCTAATCATGGTAATGAGGAGCCATCAACGGTCTTACCTGGAATTATAGTCTTATTTGAACAAATGCTGTAGTTAAATAATTACAATAACTATTGTTACTTTTTCAGAAGGGCAAGTCAAATCAAGAGCTTTAAAGTCTAGACCTTCTTGAATTAATGACCAAACAATCAGTTTCCCCACGTGTAAAATGTGCTCTGCTCTAATTATGACTGATATTAAATCCTGGCCTTCAGATATTCCAAAAGATGATTTTTTTTTTTTTTTTTTTTTTTTAGGCCAATAACAAGAATCATAATGTATTTTATAGGAACGGGGATAAAAGCTGAATGCTGCTGGCTTGTCATTTTAATCCTATGCAGATATTTAAATGTCATCTTAGCATCAGTTATCAACAGATTTGCTCTTTAAGGACTATATTCCTACTTTGACTCAGATAAGAGTATCTGGGTTTCTCTGTTGAAACACATAACAGAGTCCAAATAATACACACATAGAAAGATTTGTTTATCACTATAAAATGAATTGGGATTAAAAAAAAGTAAAAACTCATGGTGTATTTGTTTTAATTGATCTTTTTTAAGCTGATATAATTAACTGATCGCTAGACAAAATGAATTGGTAATGTTCTGTATATTTCATGCCTCTCAGCTCTTTCAGCAATACACACCCCTGACATTTCATTATGGCATTATCTACCCAATCTATTATAAACGAGCTTCCAGTTACATATTAGGCTTCCACAGCCAGGTTATCTCTTAATTCCTCAAGCTGAGATTTGGTTGACAACTGTTCCTAAATATAATTTCATTGTCTGCTTTGATCTGAGACTGCTGTGAGGGAAATGGGCAAGTCGTCACTCACACCCCTAATTAACAAAGTGGAAGAAAAAAAAAAACTGGGGTGGCTAATATTGCAAATAACTACTTGTCCAATTTAAAAATTCTAATTAGTTTTAAATTGCTTATTGTTTATGGAGTTGGCTAAAGGGAAAAAGAGCAAAGCAAACCAACTGAGCATCTGTTCAAACACAATGTCTGGTGCACAACCAACATGTTTAACAAACTGGTGATGAACCCACAACAATATATAAGGTACTTTTAAAGACAATAGCAAGAAACTAAATTATTATAACACGGCTCTGTGGAATACTTGATTCTGATTGGTCAATGGTCCATCCAGCGGTATATTATTCCCAGATAACAACCGCTCAAAGCAGATAACACTGGCTCATCCGGGTCACTGAAGTCAGCAGCGCTATACGCTCGCTAGGAACGGTTTTACTTCGTGGAAGTTTTGTATTTGGTGAGTGAATAAAATATTAAAACTCAGTCAAATCAATATTTTGTGTACAGTTATCAAATTGTGCCATCCAGTATCATGGACTCGCTCTCTCGTTTCATACAAACTTAGCTGCTGCCATTTTGTGACTATTGTTTTGTACACTTTTGGATTATAAGATATAAACAAGTACGATTTTAAAAGAGTTTAATCTGAAATCAAATTTCTTATCCCCATAATTATTAATGTGGTGAAATGCTGTGTAATAAGTGGTATGACTGTTTACTGTATCTCTTAAATGTCCGTCTAGTCTGAACTTGCCGCTGAAACTGCTCTCTCCGCGGAAGCTTTTTGTTTAAAGACCTAATAAAATATTTTGACTCAGATCAATATTTCGTGTCTAATTATTTACTTATATGGCAATTAGCTGTGTACTAAGCAGGATAATGTACATCCAGCCGGTTGTTCTCTCAGAATAAACCCCTTCAGGCTGATGAAGACCTGATCCTGATCACCCTGTCGGGTTTATTCTGAGATAACAACTGGCTGGATGTACATTATCCCTTACGTGATCTATTTTGGCAAATGTCACTAAAATATATATTCAATTGACTGCATTTGGAAAGTAATGTGCAATTTGTGTTATTCCTGCTTTTATAGGGCCATTATCTATGATTCTCTGTGTGGGATTAAATGAATAGGTCATCCTAATATTTTATCATAATTTCTTTGTTCCATGATCCTAAAGAGATGTTTGGCAGAATGTCTTTTTCAGTGACATCAAACATCTAAAGGCCTGGTTGCAAAATAAGCTTTTTTTTTCTTTTTTATATATATATATATATATATAATATATAATTTTTTTTATTTTTTATTATTATTATTATTATTTTATTTTTATTTTTGTGTGTGTATGTCTGTGTGTGTGTGTGTGTGTGTGTGTGTGTGTGTGTGTGTGTGTGTGTGTGTGTGTGTGTGTGTGTGTGTGTGTGTGTGTGTGTGTGTGTGTGTGCAAAACTTAAAAAACTTAATAAAATTCACTTTCCAGTATGTTGATATGAACACTAGTTTCAGTAAACCACCAACAACGTTTATTCCTTTTCACACAAATTGAGTTTATCGATTAAAAATAGACTAACTTTTGCACAATTCCTTGCACAATACTATTGTATGACCTCAAACACATAAACCATAGTGTGATTTGTAAACTTAATACATTTTCACATTTGCATCCCATAACCAGCTCCATATGTGTGGCTTTTCTGATGTAGTAAACTTGCTCATCTAGTAAAGCTTTGCATTTGCAATGTGGCGCGATAAAAGTGTTGTAGAAGCAACAAAAATGGCATGGAATGTGTTTTTATCTCATGTTTGCTTTAAGACTGCCGGATAGGTTTAGAATAGGGTTTAGTGTAGGTAGTTGTTCAAATGTAATAGAGCATTAACCTTTTAGCATCACCTACAGGAAATTTAATTTTCAAACTGCCGTGATGCGTATCCAACGTAATAAAACACTGTAACATTCACGTTTATATGTATTGGATTAACCTAATCATGATTTTTGCACCACTGTCTTTATTTTGAAAGTGTTGCAAAAATGCAAGAAGCAACATAATAATATAATTTTGCAGAAATGCCACCATAGGCCTGAGTTGCCTTTCTTTGAACTGAGCACAAAAACATAATTTTGTATTTCTCTAAACAAAGAAAATGCAGGATTGAAACAATATAATATTTTAATTTGGGGTTTAACTATTCCTTTAAAGGGTCCGTTCACCCAGTAATTAAAATTATCCCATAATTTACTCACCCGCAGCCATCCTAGGTGTATATGATTTTCTTCTTTCAGCCAAACACAATCAGAGTCATATTAAAAAATATCCTGGCTCTTCCCAGCTTTATGATGGGAGTGAATGGTACCTGAGATTTTGAAGCCCAAAAAAGTGCATCCATCCATCATAAAAGTAATTCATACGCCTCCATGGTGTTAATAAAGGTTTATTTATAAAGGTTGGTTCTGAAGCGATGCCATCATGATTGTTTACTTCATTCATCATGCATGGGGTCAGAGGTAACTCATCATGCGTCGGGTCAGGGGTCACTCTTCATGCGTCGGGTCAGAGACCACTTGTCATGCCTGGGGTCAGAGGTCACTCATCATGCGTCGGGTCAGGGGTCACTCTTCATGCGTCGGGTCAGAGATCACTCTTCATGCGTCGGGTCAGAGATCACTTGCCATGCGTCGGGTCAGAGATCACTTGCCATGATACGGGTCAGAGGTCACTCTTCAGGCGGAACTCGTCTCAAGTACAGCTGTTATCAGAAGCTAGTGATTATAGTTTATAAAGTTATAAATATGGATATTTCTCTTACAAAAACACATGGCTTCGCTTCAGAAGGCCGTTATTAACCCCATGGTGCCCCATAGATTACTTTCATGATGGATGGATGCACTTTTTTGGGCTTCAAAATCTCAAGTACCATTCACTCCCATTATAAAGCTGGGAAGAGCCAGGATATGTTTCAATATAACTCTGATTGTGTTTGGCTGAAAGAAGAAAGTCATATACACCTAGGATGGATTGAGACTGACTAAATTATGGGGTAACTAACCCTTTAAATGTAACCATAATAGCCCGTTTTATCTTTCCTCCATGGTCGTTTTTGTAAGCAGATATGGGTAAATTCCTCTCGGTGTGTCTATCAGCACTGATCCATTAATCACCTGTGCCTCTGACTATAACATCTGATAAAGCATCTTCCTATCACTGTGACTGGAGTAATGGCTCGACAATGACCTGTCTGAACATAGAGAGTCTCTGCTGTCAACAACATGAGCGGTCTGGAAAACAGAAGCCAGGGTGAGTATGATAAAGCTTGATGGGACTCGTTCCATGAGAAATGAGTCACACTATGTGTGTCACAACACACATATATCTCGGTGTAGCTGCTACACTCATGGATACACTAATCATTTTGCCATTATTGGCAAAATTTTAGCCATTCTTGTTCTGCAGTGCCTTTTGGACAATGTAATAAATAACTTATTTCAGTTTATTGCCAAGGCAACATTTCTAATGTTCGTTTAGTTTAGGTTTTCCAACTAATATTTGTATTTTAGTTAACCGTAATAACCCTGCCAATCATTTCCATCCTTTAAAATCATTTGTTTAAATATTTTATACAATATTAAAAGATATAAAGGAACATGTAATGGATATGTACTGTGATGCACTGTAACTGAACAAAACAAGAACAAAAAAAGCTAATGTAGTTTCTTTTTTTTCTATAAAAACTAAGTCCTCGATGAACCACAGACGAAATTTACACCGCCACACTTGCTGTAACCATCTACTTGATGTAGCACCACACAGTGTGATTAAAAGTTGATTTAACACAGATTCAGCAGTGGGGGAAGTTTAATTATGGATCCAAAATCCCTATAAATTATAGGGCCGGTGACAGAGACAAACAGCTAAAGTAGCTTCTGTTTATGTGCTTATTTTTGTTTGGAGTTTCTTCTGGGTTGAAATAAGGAGCAGGAACATGCCAGACTCCCTCAGATCAATAAGACTCAGTAATGGGCTGTGAGAATGAACAGAGCCGGGTCACAGGTGTCAATGAATCTGCTTATCTGCATCTACCTAGCAGCGCTACGTATACCTGTAGATCTGTGATAGCGAAGTGTTGTTGCTTGAACTCCGAACAAAGGAGGCAGAGTCGAGCTATAGACCCAGAATTCACAGATATCAGTAGTCTCGTCCAGATCTGCGAGGGCACAGGGCAAATGTTCGAGAGAGGGCAGTGGAGATATTCAAACTCTCTGTTGCTTACAATGTATCTGGAGAATGTGTTACTTCTGCGAAACATACGATATCTATAGAGCCCCAAAACAAATAATGCTTTTCTCAGTTAGTGATCATTGCTGGTTTCAGTTAATAGTCTTTCGAAGAAGCGCATGGAAAAAATGATTTCCCATGCTCTTCTGGAATACAACAGTTTGATATAAACAGACTTGACTATTCTTCCAAGTCCACACAGACAATTGCTGAAAAATAGCTTGATGCAAGAATAATAATTGTATTCGAACTGATTTCCCGGTTTGCCACTGCTCAGCCAAACAGTGTCCCATCCCACATGTATGATACTGGTTGAGCAAATGTTTTGTCTTACCGTGTTTTCACTGTTATACGGCAGGGGGCGATATTACACATCTTCTGAAATAATTCTGGATCTCCTGATCAAAACACAGGAGAAGAAGAAGCAGAAACAAACGATATAGAAGCAGATGCATATGTAAAATATCTACTTCATCTGTGACAAAAACAAGGTTTTCTCAGCTTCTCTTAATGTTGCTTTTTTTATGAAACTTACCCAAATTCAAGTGTTGATAAAAAAAAATAATGAATGAAGCTAAATTAAAATGGGTTTTGTTTATTTAAAAGCAGAGGCTCTGTTCTTTCTTTTGATATATTGCATGTTCAGATATTCATACAGCAACATATTCTGGGGGCCATGAACAGTTTGTGAAAATGATCAAAAATCCAGGTGCTGGCTGGCAACATAAAAATAAATGCTGTCAGGGAAAGAGTTAATAGAATTAAATATGCATTTGTTGTGTACTTCAAATATTAAATGTACATAAAACACTTTGCAGATATTATTAATAATAAAATGTCACTTAAATGTAAAGTGGGATTTAAAAAATCTCTTTGTAAAATAAAATAATTTTTAAATCATGTTTCATGCTTTAAGTAGACTTATTTTATGCACACTTAAGCATGTGCAAGTACTTAAAGCAGCACTCAGTAGCTTCGGGATTTCTTCGCTGTATTCACGCTTTTTGCTCGCAGGTTTCTCTCTAGAGCTCCCCCCACAGCTTCGGAATAGATATTTGACAACACTGTTGTAAAAACTCGTTGGTGATTCTCAGACACCAGAGGCTAGTAGATCAACGACATCAAAGCAGATTGGACATTCTTTAAAACGTCTTCTTCATTCGGGTTCGGACAGCGTGAGGGAGCGCAATAATGACAGCATTTTAGCAGATTTCTTTTGGCCGTAAAGCAATTGTTTACATCGCGAGACCTGATATCACGCGAGACTTCCTGACGCGGCGGCCGGCGGCCCACCGGCTCAAAGTTGCAAGTGCGTATTTTCCGCTCACGGGCACCAGGGGGGTGCGAAACGACCACCATTCAACCCGAAATAAGTAATATAACCATTCCAATGACTCCGAAGCTGTTCAGTTAAGGTAAAAAAAGTTACTTAGTTCACCTTTAATTATACGTTTAACTCTAGTGAGTTAATATATTTTAAATGTACTAAATTGCAACTTCATCATTACAAATGTGCAAATATATTTACATACATAACCTTGAAGTTTCAACAGAAATTACATTAAATCATATTTTAGTTTGCCATAAATGCTTCTCAGTACATTTGACAGTAAAATGTAACCACATTTCAAAGACAATAGAAGCAATTACAAAATTACATATAAAGATGTACGTAAGTGGGTCAAAATGTCCAGCTAACTGTATTTAATACAAATTTAAACTATAATACATTTTCATTTAACTTTCAATCAATTCTGAAAACATTACATTCAGTTTGCACTTAAGGTTATTATTTTCAAGTATATTATTACCATAATAAGTACTCTTTTTAGACGAATCCTAAAGTGTAGCTTTGATTCACAAGGGCAAAACCACAGTGTCGAGAGACTTTTTAGAGTAATCACCCCAAAAATAGCTTTCTTACAGCTGTCTCCTCATAATGAGGGAAAGGAAAACAAATCATTTCAAATGCAACACAATTACACTCATCACATTCAAGTAAAACTTAGACTAACCTAATACATTTATTGTAATAAATTACACATTTAACTCAAGCGCCTTTCCTCTGCATTTATTTTCAGCACGGTGAGGTTAAAAGCAGGAGCAACACTTACTTGATGAGTTGTAGAGAGTTGTGTGAACATGCTGCTATTTGGTTATCACACTGACATGCCCACAACGCCCCCATGCCAACTAGAGGGAGACACACTATTAGCATGCTAAGAGAATATCTTGTATTCATGATTGTAACAGCTTTAATGTTTTTTGTTGTTGTTGTTGTTGTTCTGCCTCTATTTCTTTTACTCCCACTCTTTCCTGTAGGAGTTTTATAGCTGACAGTCTTCTGTGAAATAACTAACCTTGAGTTAGAGGACAACACATTCACCTCTTGTACAAAAAACAGGTGCTGGTCTGCTCAATCAGTCTTGGGATTGACTGGGAAAATCCAGTGATCTGACGTATGGATTCTTGGGTCACTGTCAGTAAACCCACAAACGTCTGAAAGCTACTATAGAAAACCTTGTATGTACCATGTATTCTGAAAACAATTGTAATTATTACTTAAGTTTATGGAAATGTTGGGTTTTTTAAGAATGCACTGACCGGGGCCCCTTCACAAAGTCTTGCTTGGGGTCCCCAGAAGTGTAGGATCGGCACTGATAGTCGAGTCAGCAAGGTCATCATTAGAGTGTGTAGTTTTGAGGTGTGTGCGGCTCATATGCAAAACACATGCAGTAGACACACAAGGAGAAAAATTACGAGTGCACCGTAGTTACGTATTCTAAGTGTATTAATGTCTTCAAGCCATGCAATTGATTAGATAGGCTGTTTATTTCAAAACATAATTAACCATGGGTCCAAAAAAAATAACTCCACTAGTGATTTTACTGAACATAAGAAAAACTCGTCTAAACGCCACAATAAAAATAAACAAGAAGTCATAAGATCCTGGTGGATGAGTAATGATCTTCCAGCGCTGTTTCAGAGGAGTGCTCCTATTGTACGGCACATTGTAAATCAAGACCAGTCAATCTGTGTGAACAAACCAATCCAAGCGTTCCAGCTGTAAAACACTGGCTGTTTCTCAATATGTGTTCTTCAGCGATCTTGCGTCCTTGTGTTCTCGGACTACATCATCCTCAACCGTCGAAGTTCAATTCCAATCCTCAAGAATGCAAGTACAGAGGACGCATGAAAGAACCGGGATGTGTTCTTGATATCCAGATTATATGTGACAAAACCAAGCAAGAACTAAGATAGCCCTTACACTTTATTATATTATACATTGTGTCGTTGAACTGTTGTATAAACGCAATATCACACTTGCCTATGACCGAATAACAGCTATAGACCTACTGATATACAGACATATCATACTGTTACTCATGTAATATTATATTATATTATATTAAAATAGTAGTGTCTGAGATCTAATGTGCATTAATGGGGTATTTACTTGTTAAACATCTATTTGCTTTTTTTTTTATCCAGTGCCTACATTCTAAACACACACACACACACACACACACACACACACACACACACACAGACAGCAACTTTAAGGTTATTTAAGGGATAATGATCAATAAGTTTCCTGTAACTCCCCCTACATCACCATAATGAACTTCACTGCTTTAATGAATCACAGAGCTGCAGTTAGTGACCGCTGCCCGTAAAGCCACATCAGCATTACAGATTCTTACAAACCCTGTGGCCTATTTTGTAAGCCCATGAATGCTAAAATTGGATGCAAACTGTTCTGATCCACACAAAAATATAAGGACAACTAGAAATGAAACGGTAATATGAGCTTCAGAACTACCATCTGAGATTTTTGGAAATGCAGTCTCAAATTGTTTAAAAATAATTATATTGCATCACATTTCTGTTGTTGGTGTTCCTTTGTTCCAGAAAATCATTTTGCAGGAAATTCTTATGTCAGATCTGGAACTTGCTTGGTAAATTGGAAAAAAGGAGTTGTCTTTTGAAACAACTGATGACAGACTTTTTGAGGGGGATAAAATTCCTTACGCATATTACTTAAAAAATAGTAAGAAAAACCTTTAGTTTACATACTGTACTCAACACTACTCTCATTAGAGTGTTAGTAGAATAAGATGACATGCATTTGCTTTAGACACGCAGAATGTCATGTCACTCATGTTCCTCAAGATCTATAAATCATGTTATGTTGTGTGTGGCTCGTTTGAATTGAGACAAACTGTTCTAAATAAAGATGTGTGATTTACTATGGTTAACTAATGTTTCGCGAAATTACCAAGCAGAACGTGGCTCAAAGCCTCATCTGTACACTGTTTGCATTCGCGTTGGCGGCAGCTTTTTGGATCAGTCGAATTTAGTGACTCCCGATCAAGTCATAGAATGTGATTTTCAGCCAATACTTAATCTGTGAGCAATCGATCGGAGCATCCCTAGCTATTGTGGATATTGTTTTAGATCTGTAAGGTTTTTAATTCAATGAACGGGAGATTCATGTGTGAAACACTTTCCTTTTTCTTTTGGATGTCGAGATGCTGTAGCTACTGGCCTAGTTATCTCAAACACCCGCAGGGTGGAAAGAAAATGTTACAATCTATGAATCCAAATATATCCCGTCAAATATTTCCTGCAGGCATCATACTCGTTATGACTGCCAGGATCAACCAGTATTTGCATAGGACAAACGGAAGCAACAGGTTAGCGTCAACTTGCAGGATGAAAACCATTACTGCATTTAAACAAACTATCGATTTTATTCTCATCCTAATAGAGGACTATGATCACCAGGAGGTGAAGCCATTACAGGGAAGGTGATGCGTTGGCCTATAGAGAAAGCTAATATGTGTCCTTTTCCATTTGTCACTGTTAGTGTTAGCCACCTTATACGGAGGGGAGCCGGGGGTTTTGGAGACAGCAACAACAGGGAATTATCTATTAATCTTGAATGCAAGCCAAAGGGCAAAACATGCTGAGGGAAACATGTTTCTGTATGAGCAATCACCTGAGCGGAGGGTCTCAACTGCTCTGCTGAAAGGACACGAAAGACACTGTGCACTACACACACACACATTGCAATACTCAAATTTCCATCTGCACAGAATATCTGAACTCATCTGAAAATTAAAGCTTTTTGAATGTCAAAAAAAAAAAAAAGACAAAAAAAAAAGGATTCTTTGCAATGGATTTGCACAGAAGAACATCACCGTGTCACACAGTATTGTTTTATATTATGACTGATTGGTGTCACCTTATTCAGACTGCACATTTCACATTGTTGTCTAATATGACCTAGTCTCGCATAGCCAGACATTTGTCTTGCAGTATAAAGCTTTGTGTACTTTGCAGTTTATTTTGGAAAACTTGGTGTGAGGAACAGAACACAATCAAAAATATATAGAGTTGAGTGGTTGAGGTCTGGAACTAGACACAGACAGCTGTAAACAACCAGCATATAAACTCAACAATAGTAATGATCAACACATTAAATTTAGATAACAAAAAACATCCGTACCTTGAATGGCCCAAGTTTGAGTCCCGGCTCATGATCTTTTCCGTTCCTGTTCTCCTCTCCCCTGTCTATCTCTAGTTTCCTATTAAAATAATTTTGAAAAGCCCATAAAAAATATATATTCTGACTTTGCGTTGTATAAATGCAAACAAACTTTTCCACTCTTGGTCTCAGACTTGGAGACCTATGTTTTTGTTCTGTTTTTTAACTTTTAACTCAGTAGTTTATGATGTATCTGTTACCAGTCTCAAACATGGGAGGATGAGAGGTTGTAACTTGTAGAAAATGAGATCAACACAGATTAAAATCTGCAGCATTCTTCCACTTTCTTTAATTGTTTTTTTTACCTTTTTTCCACTTTTTTCTTTTTTGCAGGTAACAGGTAAGTAACACATTTTAAATAATAACCATTAACCCCTTAACTGTCACCCCCCTTTTTGAGAATGGACATTAAAATGCACTATTCAAGCTTAAATGGTTGCAATTCAAGAATGCTTTGGAGTATAGACCTAAGTTTGGTCTTGTTTTAAAGGGAAAAAATAGCAGATTATTGCTGATGTGAAAGCATGGAAGTTATGGAAGTTTAAATTTACATTAAATCAAATATAATTTACTTAATATTTTTCTTTTATATAAAATATATATTTTACAAAATGTTTTTACTATAAAATTACTATAAAATCAAAGCCATATATCTAACGAAGTTATGTTCTAAATGTGATATCACAAAAATTGAAGTTCCCATGAGAATTTATATATATTATAATTTTTAGAGGATAATATTATTTAAAAAATTTTTATTGACAAATACTAGATTATATGTTATATTTTGAACTTTTAGCATGAAAACCAACTTTCAATTATTAAAAGTGTGTACATCAACTTTTTGTGACAAAGGTCAAAACTGTAGGTGTTTTGAGGTGCACTCTTGTCATAAATTCATCTATTTCTGTTCCTACATAATTTCTAACAAATAACAGTGCTAAAATATCTATTTAGGAGCCTTAGACCTTTCCAACGATATATAGTTTGTCATGATTAGGTTACGATTTAATTGTAATATATTGAAGTAAACTTAAACGTCCCGCTAGCGGGACGGTGACAGCTATATCCCTTTACAGGTTACACTGTCTGGAAAAGTCTGCAAATGTTAGACATTCCAACAATATCTCCTCGATATTACACTTTAAGCTACATTCAAAAAACATCTGCATACAATTAAACATGTGTCCTGTGTCTTACCAATGCGATATGTGTTCACTCAACATTTCAACCCATTTTATTTTGGATATAGTAAACTTCTACACCAAGAAATCCGATTTTCTTTAGAGCATTATGAATTTTGAACTCTGTTTTACTCTTGGAAATTGCATCGATTGAATTGCGAATAATCGTTTGAAAACTCGACAATCACTGAACATTTATTAATCTCTCAAGTGTCAACATTGATGGATATTAGTCAAGAAAAAACATTTAACATACCTGAAGAAAGCGATGAGATCGACACAGATTAGAGTCTGACTTTTTTTAACTGCTTTGACCATTTGCCAGAACATAACTTCCTCATCACTTTAGTTAATTTGCCACCTATAGACATTTTTAAAGAAGACAGTTAAAACTGACATTCAAAAAAAAAAAAAAAAAAAAAAAATCTCCTAAAGGGTTAGTTCACCCAAAAATTATAATTCTGCCATCCATTACTCTCCCTCATGTTGCTCCAAACCCGTAAGACTTTCGTTCATCTTCGGAAAACAAATAAAGATATTTTTGATGAAATCTGAGAGATTTTTGTCCCTCCACTGACAGCTATGCAACTACCACTTTGACACTTCCAACAGTTCATAAACAAATCGTAAAACTAATCCATTTGAATTGAGTGGTTTAGTCCAAATTTTCTGAAGAGCCAAAATCACTTTTAATGATTTAATTTAGGCTTTTATTCACATATAAACATTGATCAACTCATACATCAGTTGTGGTAAACAGAAGCTTCAGCAAGAACCAATATACCTTATTTACAGCAGCGCCATCTTTGATTTTTAAGGGGAATGAAAGCGAGGCTGTGAGGGACAGACAGTCATCTTTTCAATGGGCTATACTTATTATTATTATTAGGCTATTGTTATTATTATTTTATGCAGCACTGCGCGTAGCCTATGCCTACAAGGCACAACAAACCTGGTGTTCATTATATTACATATTGTTGGAAACATTTGTGTGTGTGTGTGTGTGTGTGTGTGTGTGTGTGTGTGTGTGTGTGTGTGTATTCTGTGAATTTTAAAAAGCAATTTTAACCAGAAAAATCTAAAATTTATTCCCAAAATCGTGCAGGCCTAGTTTATCTTGATACCAGTATGTTCACTTTTTTTCTTTTCTTTCAAGGACCAGATGCCACTGAGTCCTGCTGACTTCAACATTCACATGAGTCTCTGTATATGAACATGGTAAAGTGAAAATCAAACACCTTGGAAATGAAAGGTATATACAATGTTTTTAGGAATGGCACAAAGGTCTCTGTCTTTGGATCATTGTTTTCAATGTGCTCTTTTGTCATTTGTTGTGTATCTTTGGATTATGTTGTGTTGTAAATAAATCCAAACAATCTAAAAGCCATTCTTTTTTAAATCTCCTCATTCTTTGTGCAAGGTTGCTCAGAATGACAGGGCCTGATCGCTCCTAATAGGGCCGTTAGGGGAGTGTCTTTGTCTTTCTCAAGTGTGAAAGACATACATATTAATGATGTGATCACACCTCCCGCATAAAGCTTTCTCACACAAAACACGTCTTAGAAATTTTAAATCAATATATTGTCTTATCTGACTGAGCAGTCAGGATGATTTTCACATAGTTTTGGAGCAAATATTCTAGGCTACGTGATACAATTTTCAAAAGTCTTGTGAAGAAATAATCAGTATGGGTTTCATGGCCTTATTTCAGTGACAATTGTCACTGGTAGCAGAAATAAGCACAAATGTCAGAGCATGTCAGAACACCTCCAGGGCCAGAAAACATCTCAGACCCCAGAGGGTTAATTGTGTTTTTGGATTGTTCTGCTCATGAAACACTGGAAAAATATCTTTCCAAGAAATTTCAGTTGACAAAAAACTCCCGACAATATAAACTGTGGAAAATTGTAAGTAATCTAGGAGCTTTATACAGATTTTTACAGCGGATGCCATTGGAAACACGGCAAGTCTATCCCTCACAGCCTCACTTTCATACCTGTCATGGCACTGCTCTGAATACGGTCTATGAGGTTCATTCTCGTGTTACGCAGCACATTTGAGCTTCTGCAAGAACCAAATTCAATCTGTTCATCATATAAAGTGATCCAGTGTCTTGCAACAATTTGGACTAAATTATGCGATTCATATGGATTAGTTTTATTTTGTGAACTGTTTGAAGTGTCAAAGTGGTAGTTGTGTGGACTGTCAATGGAGGGACAGAAATCTCAGATTTCATTTAAAAAAATATCTTCCTATTATTAAACAATACGTTTGTCCTTCACTGTCATACTTCCAGTCAGTCACATATCCAGCTGGAGGCAAAAAACATCCTCCTCGTCATCAACAAAGCATTTATTTAATCAAGCTCCAAAAATGGCTCATTTTGATATTGCAGGATTTCATGGCGTCCTGGATTGTGTCAGAGGATTGTTTGTATGTTTGTTCAGAGAATTTGATGGCAGATTGTTTTGTAAAAGAGGCACAGTGTAATGAAGAGTTTGCAAATAATCTTTTGGTGAAAGATGAAGCAGCCGACTGTAATGGATCTGACAGAAACTGCATCATAAACCGCAAGTAAATGATTTCATAATGCTTTTGTCTGTAAATGATGGTTTTATATGGGTAATGTTTTTAAAACACTTACTCGTGTGCAATAGCGAGTGGATGTTGATACTGTTTCCTATGCAATGACATTAGCCAATCATAACAGTGGCCGTTTATCGACAAGCCTTAAAGGAGCCGCGTCTTAAAAACAGATTGTTTCAGAAAGAGGGTGTGGAAGGTAATAAAAAATAAATAAATATATATATATATATATATACACATACACATATATATATATATATTTGTGTGTGTGTGTGTAATAAGGATCCACTGGAGGCAAGTTGAGAGATGAGAACCCATGTGCAGTTTATTATAACTTAAACAAAACATGAAACAAAAACATGACGTGGCATGAAAACAAAAACCGTGGCATGAACATGAAACTTGTACTACAGCAGAATTACATAAAAACAATACTTGACAAAGACACATGGCAAACATGAGGGCTTAAATACACAGACTAATGACTAGACAAGGGACACCTGTGAACAATGATCAAACAATCAGACAATAAACTCATGACAAGACACATGGCAGGATCACATGACTACAAGGGATCACATGACAGACAAGGAAGCAAACATGACAAGAACAAAACCAGACCAAAACCGTGACAGTGTGTTAAAAAATGTATTAACATTATAAGTGAATCTCAAGGAATGTATTAAAATAACAAATAATCTATATCATAACCCCTTTAAAATAAACTCCTCTCTGAGCTGATATGCAATGGGTAATTTGGAGAAGAATGCATAGGATCAGGAAAAGGCAGGTTCAAACGTAGGTCGGTCTAGCTAAACCAAAGCTAAATCTTTACTCTGCACACTACTGTCTCAGTTACTTATATTGGTTTTTGGACTTTTTTTTTTTTAACTTAGTGTAAATAGACACTCTTGTTTCTTGATTTAACATATGAAGAGTATGTTAAAACAGTGTTCATTTTTTATTGTAACCAGTCTGTATCCACAGCGAAAAAGTGCCCATCAGTGACATGAGATTGGATAGTACAAAAGCATGGCTGAACTAACACTGTTCAGAGTTTTGCTCAGTCAAGTGTGAATCCGTTGACCTGACATATGTTCTTCCAAGACTCAATGCTCATTTTTAACAGCTGGAAACCCATTTCTCTGTCAACACACCACAAGAGAAAAAACAAACAAAAAAAAAAACACAGATGATAGATACTTTGACAACATCTATTTCTCGCATATTTCATATGAGTTTTCAGCTAGCTAAGCAGAACTCGTCCTATAAAACCCCCCACAGCTCATGCATATCTGGCACGTAAAAATAAGGATGCTTCCCATCACTGTAATTCTACTTGTCATTTGTATTATTGTCATCATTATAGTTCTCCTTTCTTCAAGCCTGATTTGGAATTCCAATGCTTTTTTTGTCAATGTTTTCCACTCTTTATCTAAACACGCAGCCATTTCCTCAAGGGGTTGGTATTTATAGACCAAGAAATGTACATGGCTTATTTACTGTCATCATATCATTCTAGCTGTCAAGTAGCATCTTTTGCAGACTAAACCTTTCCCATATCTGTGTACTCATAATTGATTCTGTGTTATATTGCCACCAAAATACCGTGGAGATAACGGTGCTGCTGTGTACACCGCTCAAAGGCCCCTGAGAGATCGCAAACACTGTCACATCTTATCGCAACTGTTTGAACATTGAGGTGAGGGAACAGAGTAAAAACAGTGTGCTCCATTGCAACTAGAAATAGCATTGTGTTACCATGGCAAACATTAAAATGAACCACTCCATAATCAATGAGTGTAAAATACGTTTTTGTAATGAAATGGATGGAGACCGTGATGTGAGCAAGTATATGTCCAGTAGTAGTAGTAGTAGTAAGTTTATTTATCCCCGTAGGGAAAGTAGTTTGCAGCAAGCTCACACAGACATTTAAAAAAAATCACATTTGGCATATTCAAACAATAATTTAAAGCAAATAAATCTAATTTAGGATAACCAGTTTAGGATAACCATTTAGGATAATCTTGTACTTTTTTAGGGTTCTTGAGTGCCAAAGAGTGCAGTTGCGATAAGATGTGACAGTGTTTGCGATCTCTCAGGGGCCTTTGAGCGGTGTACACAGCAGCACCGTTATCTCCACGGTATTTTGGTGGCAATATAACACAGAATCAAAACATATTAATATATGTTTTGACTTTGGCACTCAAGAACCCTAAAAAAGTACAAATTGGGACAATTTTTGCCATTGTGATGACTGGGAAAAATGCCCCTGAATTCACTCTACATTTAGAACAATAAATATAGTATGAAGTTATTTCATTTGTTTTGTGCACTGGTACAGACACATTACCCAACACATTCATTTGTGATTTCAGTTCTAGAATTTCAAAGTCCATTTGTCATTATAATCTGTGTGGAACTAAATAAAGTAGAAACCACGTCAATGAAGCAGAGAAAGGTCGACGGGACCATTTTTAAAAACAATTAAAACAATGATAATAAAAAAAACTAAAAAAACTCAACTCAGCTCATGCAGTGGTTGGTTCAAATAACTATTTCAAAATGGTTTCAAATTAGCATTTTGTAAATTCCTTCAAAATAAAACTCTAATATCATCATATGTCAAAGTAAGATGGGATATTCTTTCAACTTTCATAATATCATTATGTTAATGTAAAACAATCCGTCTGTTATTCAGGTAAAATTATTTAGAAATAAGCCTTAAGAGAGTACGACAGAAAGTGTTTCTGTGCCCCAGTTCTGCCCCTGTGGGTAAGAAATTAAAAGCAGCTGGAGATGGTCTCTCCTCAGCAGTCTCCTCCTGCATGACCATAGAGCATCAAATTAGCTTTAAAGTAGGCTGATCTGCTTCAGTAAATAAGATTAAAATAGTTCAGATTAGCACCAATGTCAAGAAAGAAGGGTTTTATCAGGTGTGGATGCTCAGCATGAAACAACATCCAGGACAGCATTCGTTCAGTGATGCTCCTGTGTCCATAATGGTGTGTGATAAGTCAAGGCCTTTAACTAGCCCTGTATGGGTTTTCGGTAGGTACAGTGTGACTGTCAACCAAAACACATGTAAACTGTATACTGGAACTTCCAGAAATAACAGAATCTTCAGCAATAACTTCATAGTTTTGCACTGAAAGGAAAGTCAGATTAGTTTCTAGCTATTCATTTCTCAAGTAGAGGCCAGAAGTGATATCCAGCCTAGAAAAATTGATTTTTGTTAGCATATTGCATAGATGTGCTTAAAGTCAATTGTTTTACTTGTGATAACACAACAACATATTTTTTTGGCCAGGCTGTCGTACAAAGAAACCATGAACACATGCAAAAACTAGAGAGAACAAACTAACAATCTATCAATGAAAAAAAACAATGGAAATTATGTCCTTTTGGAGGAACAATCAAATATCGTGTGACTTAAAAACAGCACATCATTGGCTACCTTAAGGCCTGCCCTTTTAATTCCCATATGTCACGGAGTCAACTGAACCATCACTTCCCTAATCTGCACCTGATCACTGCACTCCGCCCACACGATCACTATCACCTGAGTTCTGATCACTGGCACCTGCACCTCATGAGCCATCGACATCGCCATCGTCATCGCCATCGTCATCTCCGCAATTGACATTGATTCAACCAAGTCAGCTAAGTCATCTCTATTCGGCATTCCAAGTCAACGATCATCTTTATCTGCATTGCTCACTCTGCACATTATAAATAAACCTTTGTTGTTTCACTCAACCCATGTCTGCCTTCGTCTTGTGTGACACCATAGTGCAATATAATGCTTTTTTTTCTGAATAACAAGGAAATGAGTAGAAATGAATTGTTGCCATATTGCAATGCTGTACCATAAAGGGTTAACAAACATTATCCTTAAGTGGAACTTGGGCGCAGATTTGTTTTTTTGTTTTTGTTTTTTTGTCTCATTCATTATAACTTGTGGCTTGATATTCTCATTATGCTTTTTAGAACACTTTGCGACATTTACATTTTATGAAATCTTAATTAATTTGCAAAATACATTTTAACCCCACATATTTTATAGCAAACAAATCAGTTAGTGGAATATGATGTAAAAAGCTCCTCCCCTGTGCACGAAGCCCATTAGCCTTTCCCTAAACAGACTCTGCTAACGAGGAAATTAAGTCTTTATCAATTCACTCAGAGGAGCTGGCAAATGAAGAACAGAAAAACAGTCTCCAACTGGCTCAAAGGTTCATTTCGAGATACAGAGAGAAGCATGGAGCGCCTAATCTAGTGTTTTGATACACCTGGATTCAGGCCAGCTGTTGCCGTGGCTTGTGGGATTGAATCTTTATGCAAATCACTGAGAGAAATAGATTGTGTGACAGCAGAAGTCTGAGGCATATGCAGGAGACACACAGAGGCAATTAAGGGTGTAGGGTTCATCAATAATGCCACAGGCAACAGCCCTGTCTTCATGAGTGGCGTGTGGGCATCAGTCGAGGGTTCACCAGACCCGCTGGATGACTTTCACACATCAGCTCTCCAGTGCTGCAGGAGAGCCAGCGCTTCACAAACAACACAAATCCATGATGCTAACCTTGCCTTTTAATATCACATAATGCATGCTTTCTAAGAGTGCTCACTGTGTATTATTGTGCTTTTAATTATATCATTGCACTTTTTAGAATACTTTTTTTGTACATATTGTAATAGTGTTCATTTTGTCAGCTGTTTTTTTTTTTTTTCAGTCTTGTGTCAAATGTAGTTTTTATCATATTTAGTCAACATAACCTTTTTTTTTTTATCAAGTTTTAGTGTACTAAATGTCATTTTAGTCTAGTTTTAGTCACATTTTCATCATGCTGCATAATGGTTAAATTGATCATTACAATTATTTTGCTTAAAATTATAATCACAACGATTGTTTTCATTTGATACATTTATTTTTTACATTTCATCAGAATGATTGCACTTTCACCTATGTAAGACTTGAGAAATTAGATAAGTGCCAGGCAGTCTTCTTAGGGCCCTGAGAAGACAAAGGACCTCTCTGGAAATTAACATTTGAACTCACCATTTGAGACACAAAGTCTCACCTCGGGATACATCTCTCCCCCTCTTCCCCACTCCCCCTCTCGCATGCTGAGACCACATGAAAATTACCCCAAAATACATATGGTTTGATGTGAATAATTATCATTGAGTATTACACATGTTTGGTATCATTTGAAATGTCTCAGTGCGACTGGTACAAATGTCTCATTTCCAAATAAGTAAAACAAAAGGTAATAAGGTTTTTAAGAGTTTAGAGATAACTGGCACACAAAGGAGGGTGGTCTCCTGGCAAATGGTTTCCTACCCCCAAAAGGTGTAACCTCTGAATGCAAATTTCCATTGTTAGCACATGTTTCCATGTAAAAGAGGTTCTGTCTATATAATGGAATGCAGCAAAGGGTTCGGGGCCTTTTTGTAACTCAAGTTGGCCCATGATGCTAAGAGTGACCAAAACTCTTATGAGAAAATGTAGTGCATTTAATCAAAAATACTTTGCCACAAGAAAAGACAGTAACACGTAGACCCCTTCCCCGCTGGTCGGATGCCGGCTTTGGGCCGATCGAGCGCGAGTTTACACCTATAAGCACAAATCAAGTGAATTTATTCAGCACACACAACAATATAGTTCAGATCCATGTTTGGATTTATTACAGGTTTGATGGCAGATTTAGTCGCACAAACAGTGCGAGCGGATCGTGAAGGAACACAGACTGACTGAGCTACACTTTCATTTAAGCAGAAAATCTCAAGTGGAGATCGCTGAAGTCCAGCTTATATGTTTTTCAGTGTATTCAGATCATCCACGCTTCTTCCACAGTGTAGAGAGAGAGAGAGTGTGTGCAAGGTTGCCAGATTGCAAAGATTAAGTAAAACACTGGGCAGGTGTTGTCTCATGGTCGTCTTGCCTTAGTCATGAAAAAAAGGATGTCAACAAGCATTTTTCGTCATAGATTTCGTTAATGAAATGATCACTACAATCAATTTTTTTTTTTTTTTTTTACACCAAATCTCTTTTAATTTTGATATAGATCATTAGACCGCTATACTGCCTCAGAAGACTGTCCATAATCAGTTTCAGGAGATATCTTATTATGCAAACACTGCCTGTGAAGTCATTGGCTCATTGACAACACAAGACAACAAGTCAGCTTCTTAAGCTTCTGGACACAGCCAATGTTTGAAAATGAGGTCAGGTGGTACTAATACTATTACTAACTAGAATAGAGTCTTTCTGCTTAATATCCAACACTTTAATTTGAGGCTCTCCAACAGACATTCTACTGACTATAAGTTCCTTTGTGAACCCAAACCCTAACAGTCTACCAGGGGAGAGCGGGGCACAACCTAACACATTTTGGTTTTGGCTCAATTATTAAAAAAATGATAAGTTAGATGATTTTTTTTTTTTTATTATTATTTTTTTTTAATCTCTGCTACAAATGAACACTTAAAGTTTTTATTTTTTTTATTTATTTTTTAGGACCTACCATTTTCGTACAGTTGCACTGAAAGTGACAGAAGTGCAAATGTTACAACTTACCCCATATGTGGGGTTAATTGTAACAGACAGAGGGGTTAGTTGTAACACGTGTGTGTAACACACATAATTCAGTACTATTGTAGCTGTATAGTTTGATATTGTTTGTGCATCTGTATAGATAGATAGCCATACATCCATCCCTCATCCAAACATCCTTCTATTATGGATCAATATCATGGATAAAGATATATGAAAGGGCTGCACAGTTTTGCAATAAATAAATACATAAAATCATCAAATATTATAATTGCTATTGAATTATATTTGTGTGGCAGCTGCATGCAAAATTATTATTATTAATAATAACAGTAATAATAATAAAACCGAGATCAAAATGACATTTTAAAGGGTTTATTGCATGAAAAACAGGTTTTTTTATAAATAAAATAACAAGTGATCAATGAATAGTTAACAAATGTGAAAAAAAAAAGAAAAAAAAAGAAAAAAAAAATCATACTTTGACATTTAAATTCCAACATTGTTTGTGAAAGTCCAACAAAGTTAAATGTGGCAAAATAAACATATAAACAAATACTCAAACCTGAAAAGTTGTGTGGACATTATCATAGTACACTTGGCGGCTTACATTTATTTGCATTTGGCAGACGCTTATATCCAAAGCGACTTACATTGCATTCCAAGGCACACATTTACATTCTTATCAATTCTTGCTTTCCCTGGGAATCGAACCGACGCCAATGCTCTACTGTTTGAGCTACAGGAAAGCTAGTAGGCTTAGTTGTAACACTGTGCTACAACTAACCCCGCTGTGTAAAAAAATTATTTTAAGCCTAGCTTACAGCTGCTAGGAGTTGCTGATTTGTTTCAAAATGGTGCTATGTTTTAGCCAACAAGACAGTGATTAAGGTAATATAAAGTTAGATTTGGTGACATACACACCCAACTCAGAAACATTTGGTTTAATCACCAAAACACAACAGTTAGATCTTCTTTCAACAGAAGATGGTTCATTCAGTAGCAAACAATACAAGGTACAGGTTTCAAATCACCCTCGGTGCTGAATGAATGTTACTTAACTGTAGAACTGTATACACAGACTTCAAAATGGATGTTACACTAAGGTTCAAACAAACTGTCAAAAGCCATATTTAAAATAAAATAAAAATAATAATTAACACCAAGCCGGTCTTCAACATTTTGTCATACATTTTCATCAACATCACAGTGAATGTCCTCATTGTTCAGGCACCGTGGGAAAAACCTTCTAGCATGACGAATCCAGGCTTGACATTGCCCTGCAGTTATATCATTGCAAGCTTCATCCATGGCTCGAAGAAGGTTGTCATGCTCATGGGGATGGTGATCATACACCTTCCACCTCCATGAAGAAAATAATTCCTCAATTGGGTTGAGGAAAGGGGAGTATGGGGGAAGATAGAGGGTCATGAACCGAGGATGTAACTGAAACCATTCCCAAACCAGCTGTGCATGGTGGAAACTGACATTGTCCCACACAATAACATAGATGACATCTTCACCCTGCCAGGCGTGCTCAAGCTCATTTAGAAAAGCCATCAGGTGTTCAGTGTTGTATGATCCTAGAATTGGTCTACAGCCTACCACACCATCCTCAGATATAGCCACACACATTGAGATGTTTTCCCCATGTTGTCCAGGCACTTGGATGGTTGCCCTTTGGCCAATAACGTTATGTCCACAGCGTCTGGTTTTTGCCAGATTGAAACCCACCTCATCAACAAAAAATATACTTGTGATGATTCACAGCAGCATTCAGCTCCATCACCCTCTAAAATGATAATTCGGTTAGCTCTTTTACAAATAATAGTTGATATTGATAGTCTGTACAGTACTGTAAATAGCATGTCTACACATACAGTAAATGCTGAACATACAGTACACAGATTTAGTGTTGTACCTGAACATAATCTGAACGCAGTTGTTTCACCTGGGCATGGTTTCTCTCAAAAGGCACCAGTTAAATTTGTTTCATAGAAACCTGGTGCTTCTTCAAAAGGCGGGCAATAGTTATAATTGATACCACACTGGCAAAGGTGTCATTGCTCTCCTCGACAGCCTGCTTGATTTCATTCAGCCGTATATCATTCCTTGCCCTGACCATTTCCAACACAGCCAACTCATGCTGGTCAGTCAGAACATGTGGGTGACCACCAACAGGTTGTCTCCTGTTAATTCTGAGAGTAAAGCGAAGTAAATGCTGTCAATATTTTACTACCATAAATTACATAAAACTGTGACTATATGTTGTTCTTCTATACAGTAATGCAGTTTACAGTTTTCTTTGTGAAAAGTTCCGATGATAGATCTGACAGTTGACCTTTGTAAGTTAGGCTGAACTAACCTGCATGACAGCCTCTGCCATGGTAAGGCCTCTATTAACCACATGGTCAACAATTATGGCCATTAAGATCCGTTGAATTAAATGATAGACAAATGTATTAACTGAATGATAACAGATGCAAATCAAAAGTTTGATATTGATTATATTATGAAAGGCAGTTACTGTGAATTAATATTTGATACAGATGAAACACATATTATGTGTATTGAAAATGATACTTTATGATTTTGTGTTTTGTACTAACACAATTGTAAATATGCTGAAATGTTTAAACAAAGTGCACTTTTGATGATCTGTTGTGATATTAATAATAAGAGATTTGTAAATTAAATAAAAAATAAAAACAATAAAAAATACAAATAAAAACGTAATACTCTTATGAGAGTTAGTTGACATGTAGTTACAAAATTACTTATATTTAGTAGAATGTCCAAATTGGACTATTGAAATAAAGTTTAACCAAGAAAAGAAATGAAAAGAGATTTTAGCATTGACTATACTGACTCCTTTTTATTTAGCACACTGAAATAACCAAAAGTCTTATCTTTTGACATTTAACATGTGAAGCAGCGCAGTGCATAACGGAAGACTAGTCTGTGAGAAAGTTGTTTGGAGGTAGACAACACAAATTGCCTTAGACAGCCTGTCACAATACTGTTGTGGCGTAGTGCTGTCATCATCTAATTATACTGAAGAAAAAAGATAGCTTAATGCATTACGAACAATCCACACAGAGCATGTACACCTCCGTCTCCTGTCTACAACGTGGAATTGAACAGTCTGCTGGGTTTACAAAGATTTGCTTTGAAAGAACATCACTGGCTTCAGTTTGGTTCATGGGCTTTTAATATCTTGGCCACTAAATATATTGACTAAAGCCATTTTTGGGGGAAGGAATTCAATTGTCCATTCAGATGTTTCTGTCATAATGATGTAATGCTTTTTAGATTATTTTCATTTTAAGGGATTATTCATTACTCACCAGTTCTATTTGTATCTTACACAGAATACAATCATCAGCCCATCACAGCCCCCAGCAATACATACTATTGAGTTTGTCAATCTGTTCGAGGTTTACTTGCAATAGGAATTGTTCACACAGCAGGACACATTCTTGTACTCCATCTGCAGTATGTTTGAGTTGTGTGACATCAGCTATGAGTCTAGCTGTTTTTGAACGTAATAATGTGTCCTGTGTGATGGAATCCTCATGCATTATATGCTGTCTGCTCTCAGGAAGTGTGCGCTGCCTGTAGGAGTGACTATGGAATCACAAAAACAAGTTGGAAGACGGATGTCACGTTTGGTTTTGGGTTTTGGTTCACGTTTATGTTTCAGGTCTTTTATTTTGAAATTCATGTGACTTGCTTGCCCTCATGTGATCATGCTTTGTGCTTCCTTTGTCTTATGTGTCATGTTATGATTGGTTGTTTGTCTTTATTGTTCACAGGTGTTTCTTGTTAGTCATTAGTCTTGTTGTATAGCCATCATGTTTCCATTGTATCTTGTCGCCCAGGGCGGAGGTTGGAGGAGCTAAACATGCAGCGCCAGCAGAAGGTGGGTGAGGCATTACATCCACAAATAAAACAAATAAAACAAATAAAATAAAATAATAAAAATTATATATTTTTATAAAAATAAAAATAATATACAGATGCATCACCCATGTAGGCTGTACAGTAGGTGGTGGTAATTATCATAAGGAGTGAGCGGCCAGTAACAACAAGAAGAAGAAGATTGTATCTTGTCTAGCTTTGTTTGTGAAACTTCTGTTTGGTGAGTCTTATGGCAACTTTTTGAGCAATGTTGCTGGGCAATGTTGCCGTCAACGGGCAACCAGATGAGACACAGGGCCCACGACTGATCTAAATTATCCAGATAGAAAAACAGTCAGAAAGTGTTAGTATTAATGGATCAAGTGTTGCCGAAAAAGATGCGTCTTCAGCCGTTTCTTGAAAATGGCCACGGACTCAGCAGCTCTGGTTGAGTTCAGCAGATCATTCCACCAGCAGGGAAGAGTCAAGGTAAAGGTCTGAGAAAGAGATTTAGTGCCTCTTTGAGATGGCACCACGCTAGCAGAGCGCAAGTTTCTGGATGACACATAAGTCTGAAGTAATGAGTTTAAAGGGATAGTTCGCCCAAAAATGATATTTAAGCCATGATTTACTCACCCTCAAGCCGTTCGAGATGTATATGTCAATCTTTTTTCAGACGAACACATTTTCAGTTATTTTAGAAAATGTCTTAGATCTTTCAGTGGTTAGAATGTGAAGCAATGGGGTCCAGCTCGTTGAAGTCCGCAAATGAGCATGCATCCTTCACAAAAGTAATCCATCTGGCTCCAGGGGGATAAACGAAGGCCTTCCGAGGGTAATCCGTGCGGTTTTGTCGTAAAAATATACATATTTAAAACTTTATAAACGAAAATAACTGTCTTCCGGTGGCGGTCGGCGCGCGTTCATGGAGATAGAAGCGTCGTGACGTAGTACGAACGTGACAGCGCAGCCAGAGAGCAGAGCAAAACAAAACTCTACGTTCGTTCTACGTCACGACGCTTCCTACGCTACGTCCTACGTCATATGCCAGCATCCATCTCCGTGAACGCGCGTCGACCGCGACCGGAAGCCAGTTATTTTCGTTTATAAAGTTTTAAATATGTATATTTTTACGACAAAACCGCACGGATTACCCTCGGAAGGCCTTCGTTTATCCCCCTGGAGCCGGATGGATTACTTTTGTGAAGGATGCATGCTCATTTGCGGACTTCAACGAGCTGGACCCCATTGCTTCACATTCTAACCACTGAAAGATCTAAGACATTTTCTAAAATAACTGAAAATGTGTTCGTCTGAAAAAAGATTGACATATACATCTCGAACGGCTTGAGGGTGAGTAAATCATGGGCTAAATATAATTTTTGGGCGAACTATCCCTTTAAGTAAAAGGGAGCAGAGCCAGTGGTTGTTCTGTAGGCAAATGTCAGTGACTTGAATTTGATGTGAGTGGCCGGCAACTGGCAACCTGTAATTTTTTTAAACTTTTTTTTATGGTTATTTTTTTGAGGAGAGGAGTGACAAAAGTAAAACTTTTAATAAACTTTGAGTTTATTGACAAAAAACTGAAACTTATGTTACAATGGTATTAATTAGTTGGTAGGAAAATTCCTTATTACGGAATTTGCATGCAGGGTGTGACTAATTACATAATGTCACATTAGAATGACTAATTACATAATTTTGCATTATTTTTATGCTAAAAGGTGCAGTAGCCCTAAGTGATTTTTGAGAATCACTGTTGAACACTGTTGATATTTGAAATCAACCCAAACAAACACGCCCCTCCCTTAATTGCCCCACCCCCAAAATGCATGAACACGCAATGCAAGAATGGAAGAATGGTCTCTTTATCAGAAGAAGTGAAGCAAAATGAAGCTTAGACAAAAATAAAACAAAGATGACAAACTAACGACAAGGAAGTACAAAAATGAACATGCAGTACACAAGTTATACAAGCAAGAGTTGGTTGTTAGTCGCCACCAGACAAACAATAGCCACGTTTCCATTACCCTTCAAATTGCGAATTGAAAATATGCCCAATGGAAACACGTCAATTTTGCAAAAACTCCCATATATTGAAAAAAAGTTTTTACACTCAAATCAGGTGTTTTTTTCTGGCTATTCGAAAAAGGAATATTTTGCAAAACTGCAATGGAAACAGTTCTTGCGCATTTACAGGTCACATGACGTACGTAAAAGTTGATCATTCTTTAAAGATGGCGCGGTATGTTTGGACAGAAGACGAGACACAGTTCTTTATTAAACTCGTAAAATACAAGATTATGACGGTAATACTGGTTTCTAAACCACACAGAAATGCTACAGTTTATCCAGACCTTCAAGCAGAAATGAGGGAGAAACACCCAGAAACACCTCATATGTGCCGCTCACAAGTTTAAGGGGCTTTCCTTGCCATTAATGCTTGGAAAACACACATACATCTCCTTCCATTAAAAATAATGGCCAGTGCGGTGGCTGGGATATATGTAAACCTACCAACATCCATTGCCATGATTTTTGGAATGACTTATCGCGAGAGGAAAAAATTAAGTTTTAGTCACATAGTTTTTTATTGACGTAGAAAATATTGCAAAAGTTTTGCTTAAATCTGTAATGGAAAGTATGTCTAATGACACTCAAAACCAATGTATGGAGCAAAAACAATGCAACGTCGGCATCCGATTTCGGTCATTCCCGCTGAGGTCTCTCCAGTGCTGGAAAGCTTTTCTAATATTAGCGGGGGTCCTATAGCTCTTACCTGATCATAACCCTTCTATTCCTCTGGGCTTTTCTCTTTTGTAATGTCTCTCAACCATCTCTCTTTCTAGAATCTTTCTTCAAATCTCCCTCTTGCTCACTCTCTCTCCTCCACCATCATAAGTGAACACGCCCCCTACTGCTGATTGGCTCACTCTCTCTCCTCCCCCATCATGAGTGGACACGCCCCCTACTGCTGATTGGTTCACTCTCTCTCTTCGCTCACTCTCTCTCCTCCCCCATCATGAGTACACACTTCCCCTACTGCTGATTGGCTCACTCTTTCTCCTCCCTCATCATAAGTGGACACGCCCCCTACTGCTGATTGGCTCACTTTCTCTCTCCTCCCTCATCATGAGTGGACACGCCCCCTACTGCTGATTGGCTCACTCTCTCTCCTCCCCCATCATAAGTGAACACTCCCCCTACTGCTGATTGGCTCACTCTCTCTCCTCCCTCATCATGAGTGGACACGCCCCCTACTGTTGATTTGCTCACTCTCTCTCCTCCCCCATCATGATTGGACACGCCCCCTACTGCTGATTGGCTCACTCTCTCTCTTCGCTCACTCTCTCTCCTCCCCCATCATGAGTACACACTTCCCCTACTGCTGATTGGCTCACTCTTTCTCCTCCCCCATCATGAGTTGACACGCCCCCATTGCTGATTGGCTACAAGTTTGTTGTAGTGCTCGGTCCGATCCACTTTCAACAGTGTTTCTCAGAAATTGCTTACTGCACCTTTAATCACACTCATTTATGTTGGTAAAATTGACCATCCTAATCCAAAACTTTTATGAGCAGGATTTCAGATTTTTTTTAAAGTCTCTGTGTGATTATAGGCCAGTTGTTGATACTTACTTTCTCCATCCTGCAAACATGCAAATACTGATATATTTTCAGACACTTTCCACATAACAGCGCTGATATCAGGTCTTCTCTTAATTCACTGCCCTCTTAAAAGCCCCCTCGCAGTGAAGAGACACAATTATAAGATGATTCACATTTATACACCTTGTTAGATAAATGTGATTCATGTAAATCCATCCTTATAAATAATTCATGGAAAACATGCACTATGGGAGGTCAGGCTTTTAATTAGATTCAGAGGTATTTATCAAAGGCAGATCATTAGGCTCAGGTGATGCCGTGTGTTTAATATGTGGCTGCAGAGGGATTAGCAGAAAGACGAGAAGCCTATTACCTTTATCTCTATAAAAGTCAAAACCCAATATTCTCATCAGAAATATCCTGCAGACAATATTAACACTCTTTGTCCACTCCGTTTAAACATCATCCATACCTAATTGATAACATCTGATGAGGATATTTCACTGCCCATCAAGCAAATATGATTTATACCGATGAACGATATGAACAAAATTGTGGCTATTCGGAGTTATATCTACCCAAAAAATGTAAATCCATGATCTATTTACCTTCATATCATTCCAAACCCATGTGATTGCCTTTATTCCATATATTAATTGGTGATAATGACTCCATTTGAGACACAGTTATGTTTTTTGTTAAGAAAACCATGTTAAATAGCATGAAGTAATCTTTCATTCAATGACTCTGTATCTGTTTCTGGTAACACTTTATTTTACAGTGTCCTTGTTACATATGTTACATGCACTTACCATAGTAATAACAGTAAATTATGCATAATTACATGCAACTAACCCTCAACTAAATCCTAATCCTACCCTAACCCTATAGTAAGTACATGTGGTTACTTAATATTACTTACTTAAATGTATAATTACACTGTAACAATGACACCTTAAAATAACACCTTTCTTTTTGTTTCTCTTCATGTGAAACATTGGTCAAATTTTATATTATGTGTCTTTAACTGTACGCATCTAAAATTTGTTACAATGTACTTATTGTGTTGATGTTGTATTGCAAAACTGGTAGCATTTTATTGTACAGTCCTGTTACCCATGTGCCTCCTATGTACTTATTATAGTAATTACAATAACCGTGTAATAAGTACTAACCCTGAACCCTTAACACCACTTTAAGTACACTTTTAAGTACACGTAAATACTGCAAAATAAAGTGCAACTGCAAAACTCTCATGCTGTTATCGAGGTGGATATGGGCTTTATTATAAGGTTTGGTGGTATGGATGTGTTTAAGGATGGGTTAATGGGTAAGGGAAGATCAGCAGTGTAATTATAGATGTAATTACATGCAGGTATTTTTAAACATACTATAAGTACAATGTTAAACATGTATGTACACAATAAGTGCATTGTATCACATTATTCATATAAATGCTATTACATAGTTAAGGACAGTTTTTTTGCACTTTTGGGTTTGAATAACTGAAATTTCCTTGTTTAGTTAACTTTTCTTAAAACTGTCATTAATATTCACATTTCAGTTCACTGGATGTTATGCATATGTGTCATGGTTCTAGAGTAATGATGATATAAACATAGTGCAGTAGCCATATTTATGCATTTTTTAGTATTATTATTTTATTTTATTTATATAATTTTAGGCCTCAAATGGCCTTGTGGGATTTGTATTGTGGTTGAATACTGCCATCTAAAGATAGTCTGCAATCAAGACCAGTAATTCAGGAAGCAGCTTCACATGAGCAAATATACAGATTGATTTGATACAAGTCTACACACAGCCATTACTCATTTCATCAGTATGAGAGTTAATCATATACTGATGAACAAAGTAATGACTTTCAGCATGCACTCACATACAAACTGCTATTATACAATGTACAGTTGCAAACTTTTCAAGATGGAAATCCCAAGTAGCTGACCTTAAAGGAATTGTGTTAATGTTTCTAAGAAAGCAAAAGGAGAATTTCTCCATGCAGATCATATTCATATAATGACATTTCATAATGACCATGTCTGTCAAGTTTCAAAAAGGAAAATATAAAAAAGGTCCAAATGACTCATGTTCTAGCCATATGATTAGCATTGTTTGAAGAACAGACTAAAGTTTAAGTTGATATCCAGCCTTCCCTTTGCCAAAGCTCTCAAATATTTCTATTTTGGATTTTTACTCCGATGTGTTCACAACACGTGAGAACCACTGGTATATGGTCAAATCGGGTGCATTGTATTTGCACGCTATTTTAAAATCTCATGGCAAAAACAATTCAGAGCTATGGTGGGGAATATGATCAGTAAATGACTTTGAGACTGAACAAGTTTATTCTGTCACATGAAGCTATATTTTCTATCATACCAAACCTTATGATCTATCATCTTGCTGTCCAGAGGTATTAAGTATTTGGATGACATAACTGTTAACGGTTAGCAATTACTTTTTAAGTAATGTGTCAGAGTCCATAAAAAACCTCATTGATTCAGTTGAAAAGTAGAAGGTACATGACATGATTAAGTGAATTGGACATTCAAGGTGATGCTAGCAGTTTCTGGGCCTCTTATAGCACCACTTACTGCCTAATCGACAGATTTTGATGTGTGAACTCAGAGAGAATCTGTGAAATGAAGACAAATTATTTATGGGTTCATCTTTCATGACGATGCTCTACAGCAGGACTGTTTATTTGCTAGCAGCCGTATTCACTGTGAACTGTCTTCATATGGAAAAGAAACGCATGAAGTTTCTTTTCTTTAAGCGTTCCACATAAAAAGTAACAGCACACAGGTTTAAAAAAATCAATAAAAATGAAAAGCCTCCATTGTAGTTTTGAGTTTTTTCCGGGAACAAACACATCACAATATTCCTCATTTAAATAATTAATATGCAGAATAAAGGGGCGGGGCCTGGTTGAGTTAGTTAGTAGTGTGTTAAACTGGTGGTTATGGTAAGGGGCGGGACATTTCCCAAACACACACTAAGCGCTCGACCAATCACAACACACTGCTCCAGCCGACCAATCAGAGCACAGTGTACTTTTCAGAAGGAGGGGCTTCATAGAGACAGGAACTAAACAGAGCGTTACTGACAGACTGTGAAGAGAGGAGCTGCAACAATGGAGAATATGGGGAAAATAATCAACATTCAAGACGGAAAACCTGTTCTAGTAGAGCACAAAAATAAAATCACGACTTTGTAAAAGGGCATAATAGGTCCTCTTTAAGAGAATGCCTGGATGCAAAGATATTGTGTTTGTGCTATGTGCAGTTTTGTTTTTCTGTCAGATTTCTGAGAGTCTTCAGAGTCATAAAATGACAAATATTCATAAAACAATAATAAATAAAAACAAATCTTATTTATTTTCCTGTGTGTTCCTTTGATAAAGGTTAAACGTGACAATGACAAAAAAATAGCATAAAGGGGAATTATTCACAAATGAATTTCAATGAACCCCCGCCAGCACTGTCCTGCTGTAACCCTCAGGCAACATGTCTAATTAGAAGAATACCACCTGACCCTAGCCATATTCAAATAATGCAATTTAACAATATTTCAGGAGTTTTCATTTTCATATCATTCTTGGTGAAGGTCAGATTTGGATTGCTGTCCAAGATAGAGAGCTGGAGACTTCACTTGATGATTAACTTTCCCTCTGGATCACTCAATTAGGTTATTAATTAATGGATAAGATTAGTGAAGCCGGTAGAGAGGAATGCCGGAAGAACTGTCAAGCTATTTATATACTCTTGCACAATGATTGACAGCTAGACGAAACAGCTTCTCCAAAACCTTCCTTTTAGAACTCCATGGCTTTTTATCTGAGGGGGGAGGAGGGGGGAGGAGGTGGGTGGGAGGGAGGAGGTGGGTGGGAGGGAGGAGGGGGAGGGGAGGGAGGAGGGGGAGGAGGGGGAGGGGAATGGGGGGATTCTTCTAGGTCAATATTGTCAAACTCGAAATCCTTTTTGCTCTTGTGACATGCCAGGTAATCTGCAGGGTTGCTTGAGATGGTGCCAGTCCGTTCAGATGTGCTGAGTGGAACTGGGAGCCAAGGTTTTACCTGGAACGCTTGGCACGATTATACAGTAAAAAATGTCGTTCCAAGCAGCAATGGCCCAAGATACGCTCTTTGAGTTATTTAAGACTTCTTTTAGATGAAAGTCATCCAATGCAACATTTCAGCATTGTTGGTTCTATTAGAACTCTGGTGTTCCACGTAGAAAGTTTAAACATAAAATGAAAATAAAAACAGAAAGATGCCATGCTTTCATAGTAACAGTGTGATATCAGAGTTTGTCTTACTTACACTGAGCTTTACTTTTGTTGTTCATGATCTCACTAACTTCAAACCAAAGTAATAGGGCCATTGATTAGAGTGAAATATTGAAATCTGGCTATTGAAGTGATTAATAATCAGCTCACAGTTTGCTGTGCTCTCAGAGCTGAAGCTGACTCAATGAGACAGCTGTTCGTGTCGCAATATGCTGATTAAGTCAAAACTACAAGGAGTGCCACTCCAGCAAGCATAGCAGTGGCGTAATCTACACGGTAAACACTTATCATGCTGCAATTATGACAACCTGCATTGATTAGGTTGTGCCTCTCATCATCATTAGAATTCATTTTAACCTGATAAAAATGGTACCATCTGTACTCAGTCAGAGATCTGAATTAGTGCACATGGGTGGCAAAAGACTTCTGACTTTTACTCACACAAACTTCCATCAAAAATGTTGCAAGAATTGTCAAAGAAAGCTGTAAAAACTTGCCAAATTTGCCTTGTGTTCCAAATAACCTCTCTACATTATCAGGCTCGTGCTTGAAAATGCTAGTAATTTTGGCTTATCATAAAATACCCATTTTACGTCTGAGCTGGAGATTGCAAATATTTGCAGATTAAACCCAAGTCTTCCATTGCATTAAGACTAAGAGCACATTATAATGTGAATAGTATAACGCAGTGCTTCAGAAAGTGTTCACTCCTTCACTGATCATTCTTGTGTTACGGATTCATGGATTGATTCTAAGAGTGATTATTTTCCATTTGATAATATTGGAGACCATTGCTTTTTAAAAATGGGAGACTAGAAGAGACTGGACTAGAAAGAGAGAAGCGAAGACTTGTATTCAACAGCTTGATTTATATGTATTACTTTTACAATGTCTTGTTTACTCATTGTGAAGTGTCAAAGTTTTGCATTGACTTTCAATGAAGGCACAGAAATATCTTTTTTACTAAAGCTCGAATTCAAAATACAATTTTTGTTTCGAAGATGAGCAAAATTCTTATGGGTGCGGAATGACATGAGGTTAAATAAATAATGAAAGAATTTGTATTATGTATGTATGCAAATGAACAATCCCTTTAAGAATCTTAATTTATTATACACTTTCAACAAATGCTTTTTTGGGGGTTTATATTACAATGTTTTTATTTAAAAGTAATATCAACGTCTCATAAAATAGAATTACCTTTTATCCAGCACACAGGTTTTATTTATTTTTGAGTCACAGATAATCAGAAGTGTGAATCGAAAAACACATTAGACCAAGAATCAACAATATTCACAAGCTGCTGCCTCCCAGACTGTTCACTCTGTAATTAGTCTGACCTATTCAGGCACCAATACATATGGAAAATTAATTCATATTAATTAACACAGTACATATTGCCCTATTTTTACAGATTTTCTCAGAGTGTAGGTGCTTTATTGCATTAATAAGGTAATCTGCCTCCTTTTAGGTGAATTCTTGAGCCTAATTAATCATTACGTTCATTATCCCATTTCACCCTTTTTATTCATGCAGTTATAACTATTTATCAACGATTAATAATGCATTTGAAAGTGAGTTGTTAGTAATTAACAAACACCTTTATAAACCCTTTACAAAGACAACGTTAAAGTAAAGCGTTACCTTATTTTCTTATCCAAACCTGATTTGATTGTTGCTTGTCAGAGAAATGTCTCTGTGTGGCAATTTGAAGAATGAGCCTTGTCATTTATAAATACGGTTTGCTTTTAAGTGTTCTTGTTCTTGTTTCACACCAAACATTATGATCCATCATCTTTGCTGTCCTGAGGTATTAAGTATTTGGATGACATACCTGTTAACGGTTAGCAATTACTTTTTAAGTCCATAAAAAACCTTTTTGATTCAGCTGAAAAGTAGAAGGTAAATGACATGATTAAGTGAATGGGACATTCAAGGTGATGCTAGCAGTTTCTATGCCTCTTATAGCACCACTTACTGCCTAATCGACAGATTTTGATATGTGAACTCAGAGAATCTGTGAAATGAAGACAAATTATTTATGGATTCATCTTTCATGACTATGCTCTACAGCAGGACTGTTTATTTGCAAGCAAGACGTATGCACACTCTCTGCTAAAGCTAACATTCATTTTTACTGACCCTAGTTAATGTCGCATAGGTGCAGTGGTTTGGAAAAAGAGGCATAGCTGTGTTAGATTGCTCCATAATCACTGATAAGGCAATTATTCACTGCAATATGCTCTATACATGGTCACACATTTACAGCAGGAAGCAGATGTGTAATATGTCACAGGTGTCACTAATTGGCTTAAATACTGATTGCGTGGTGGTGCATAATGATTAAAAATTGCAGATGGATCCCAATTGGCTGGTTAAGTCAGTTTAAAACAATACTTGTACGTGCTGAAAGAGAGAATGAAGTGAGAAAGAGAGCAAAAGCCTTAGGTTGTTTGTACTCTAAAACGTTTACAAGTATGCATGTCAATTTGCATATTATCCATCCTGAATACCATATGAAATTGCGATTAATGCTTCACACTAATTGTGCACTGATGAAATTTGCAGAGAAAATCACATCCCGTATTGATTCAATCAGGGATGTATCATTTTCTCTTTCAGTACGGGATGATCCTGTATTATGCATATGCAAACAAATCATCAATCAGGACAAGATAAATAAGATAAAATTGTTGTAAAACAAATTTGAGTGTAAGCTGCAGGTCCGCCTCCAAACTTAACTCTATAGTTTGCTCAGCTCTCGAATACTTGAACAATCTGAGCTCTGGTTGGATCATCTGTGCAAAACACAGTTCAACTACTAGATCCAATAGAAATGGACAAGTTTCTAGCTTACATGCTCCGTGGGGCTAGTTACATTCTTTTTTTTGTTTTAGTTTTTTTTGTGTGTGTTTTTTTCATCCTTGAGTTGAACAAGCATTTCCCAAAAGCAATTTTAGCCAACTATGGTTACAAGTTCTGTCATTACTAACATTAGTTCAACGACTTGTCGTTTCCCATAATAATAGTTCCAGCAAACAGCAGGAGCTTTGAGCTTGTGTTGTTGGAACTACAACTCTCGACCTGTGGTTAGAAGCATACGGTCTTGTTTACTCTTTCCCCGACATTTACGAAAATTTCCATAATTTTTGAGACAATGATTCCCGCCATTGATGGAATTTTCCGGCTTTCCATTTTCTCACTGTTTTACGATAGGAAATAGGTTTATTACGAAAGGTTTACAGCATTAACATGAACTTGAAGAACATGAAGAAAACAAAAGTTGTTCCCCCGTTCTCCAACTAAGAACTTGTGAACTTTTTTGTGTGTGTGTTTTTTTTTTTTTTT